>JBBYHO010000015.1:21911051-21922103 GCA_038382025.1 Adansonia gregorii | reverse complement strand
TTTTTGTTTAAGACACTTATGTAGCAATTTCAATGATAAGTTTCATAACAAGCATTTGAATGCTTGTATATAAAGCTGGAGGTTCACACCAACCAAGAAAATTTGATTCCATAATGAGTGAGATAAAAAAGATAAAACCAGAAGCTCGAAAATGGTTAAAAGAAATGCCAATCAGGAAATGAGCATTGGCTCATGATGGTGGAAGGTAATATGGAATAATGACAACCAATTTATTTGAAGTCTTTAACAGTGTTTTGAAAGGAGCTCGTAGTCTACCCATCATTGCGTGTGTGCAATTAACCTTTTACAGGTTCATTAATTTTTTTAATATTAGACGTGGTTTTGCAAAGGATGCATTACAAAAAGGATGTAAATACACTGCACATGTGATAGCAAAACTTCAAGGTTATTTAAGTAAAGCAAACACACATGAACTTGTACCATTGGATCATAGAAGAGGATTGTTTGAAGTAACCATAGCACCTTTTGGTGAAAGAATGCAACATGGTCATAATAAACAAGTTGTTTGTCTTGAATCTCGAACTTGTACATGCGAAAAATGGGAAATTTATAAATTTCCTTGTTCTCATGCTATGGCAGTTTGTGGGAGGTTGTCCACTGATTGTTGGCAACTTATAGAGCACTATTATAGTATTCATAACTATTCTCAAACTAGGGCACCTCAATTCAATCCTATCGTTCATGAAGCTTATTGGCCAGAATCTAATATCCCAAAATTATCCCCAATCCAATTAGTAAATGCTCTAAAAAAGGTCGACCAAAATCTACAAGAATTGGAAATGAGATGGATATTAAAGAAGGTCGAACAATAGTGCACTGTGGACTTTGCAAGCAACCAGGCCATGATCAAAGGACATGTAAGAGTAAAAACTAACCAAGTTCACGGTAAAGTTTCATCAAATAAAAGGTTCATTTTTGTTTTTCTAATAATCTTTATTTAATATATTAAGCTTAAAGAAACAATAATCATGATTATTTTTCGTTATTTCGGGACTTCATTAAAGTTATGTTTGCAAAATTTGGCAACTAAGGGCATTCTGTTAACAACTTTCATTCCACCAACATTGGCTTTTATAATTTATATTTCTTACTTCATTTGGAGTTTCATTTAAGTTATACTTGTCAAGTCTTGAGTTTGCTTCATTTGCATTTTTTGACTAAGAGCATTAATTAAGGGTACAATTAGGTTGACGCAATGAAATTTCTTTTTTATGAAAAGTTGTTGTTGTCAATTTGATGTTTTTCTCTAAAAGTTCCTTTGCTTTGTGGATATTTTAAGTGGTATTTATGCAGACTTTGAGGTTTTTGTTTGAATTTGCTAGTCATTTGTTTTACCCTACTTAAATGTTTAGAGTTCTTGGTGGGATATAATTAAGGAGGACGGGACAACATGTTAAAAAGAAAAAGAATGAAGAAGATAGAATAGAACTAGAAATCAAAGCCTCATGTTGTGATTGCAGAAAAAAATATACATTTCTCAATCTCACTCAATGACATTGGGATTTCAAAATTCTACCTTTTCAAGTAGATAAAGCAGTTCTACCACAAGTAGCACATTTTTCTGGTGTATTTGAAAATATGCTAGCAGCTTAACTAGGTGATCTTGTTTGAAATCAACACAAGCTGTTGGGAAGTAGTAACAACATCTAGTAACCTATCACATAATTTTTAATCAATTTTTTCCATTTAATTAAACATTAAACACATGCAATGTTGCAGCGAAGATTTACCAGCTCGGGAGTTAACTTTTTAGATGATTTTGCAGCTACTGAAAACAAAATTAATGACAAAATTAAACCAACAAACCAAAAGTATAAATAAATCAAACAAAGGGTTTTATAGGGCATAAAAAAAACTTACGTGATTCAAAATTCTTACACATTATAGCCAAACAAAGGGTCAGCTACAAAGTCATTATCCTGTCCTTGAACATTATAGTCAAACAGTTGCGAAGTCATTGACTTTGTTTCATTGCTTATAAGAATTTGTCGGCTCTCAAGTGTAAGATGAAAATAAGCTTAGCAGAATATATGATGGTGCAGAGACATGGGGTCTCATAATTCCTACTTTCTGTTATTTTAAAGAAGAACTAATTTAAACATGTTCATGGTAGGTATGCTTCAACTAATAGCTTCTAGTTTTACCATTGAATTAAGTTTATAGAGTTAATTTTAGCTTTTAGTGTTAGGTTGTCTAGGACAAGATTTTGAGCCAGTAGTTAGCTTAGCTCAAAAACTTGTAGATCTTATTTGCATAGCAGCATTTGTAGACCAAGCTTAATAAATTGATATTCAAAAAGCATGAACTCGCAAAGTATCATTTTTAAGTAATCAATGCAAAAAATGTGGGCCAATATCAGAATAAATGGCAAGTGCTTAAGCAATTGAGATTGATAGATATCAAACAACATATGGAATTGAAAAAAAAAATTTCTAATTAAAGCCCAGAGTAACATTCATTGGAAACAAATTTTTAAAAATTTAAAAAGTAAAACGTCAATTATGATCAACAAAAGAAATGTTTGGATCATGCAATTGGTCAGCTTGCATTACCCAAGCCTTGCATACGGAATCTACATTGACAGAAAAAGATGAAGGAAAAAAGTAATTCTTAAATTACCTCAATTTTCTTTTACGATAAGTTTTAAAATTTACGATCATGAAATGGATGATACATGATTTAAAAGAGAGCTTTAAGCTTGATTTCTAATTTTAAATCAAGCTTATCAAAACATGGATAGAAAAATCTAAGCTTTGGTTGAAAAATAAAAAGCAAATTGGACATTGGGTTTCATCCAAATGACAAGGAGAAGAAAAGCTACATTTAGGTCTTTTGAGTTTAGAGATCAAAGAAGAAAATTTTCCTTACTTTTTCCCACTTTTGTTGTAGAATATAGATTTTTAATCGAAGAGATAATTGAAAGAAAGAAAAATCACTGTTTATTATTTATTAATTTTTTTAATTAAAAAATAAGATGACATGGCAAAGAAAAATGACATGATATTGACATAATAAAAAACAACTCTATTTATCTAAATAAGATTAAAACAACACTATTTTCATAATTAAGATTTAAAATAACCTTAATATTTTTAAAAAACTGCCTATTATGCCTTACTTCAGCCAATACTTCCTTTACATTCAAAGCTAATGTTAGATATTTAAAGTATTTCATGTCAAATGTGGAGTACTAAGAAATAATTTCTGCAACCTCCCTTTTGAACATAATTAACAAAACTTCCTATTTACATATACCTTCACGAGATAGAACTCCCTACGAACCTTCCTATCAGGAACCATAATATAGCCAACAAAGCAACTAAAATAGAAATGAAAAAGAATCTACTATTCCTGCCTCCCCCGCAAGCAGTTGCACCACCATTGATTACTGAAGCATCAGTGTTTCTAGCATTTAATCTCAACCTACTGAAGCTAGACATTCGCCCAAAAGCCAAATTTACCAAAGGACTCTCAGATGCAGAAGCAGGAGCTGTAGGTATTGACTCCACAAACGACCACAAAGCGGAAGAAAATCGGCTTGCACCACCACTGTTTTTGTCACCTTGGTCTTGATTAATAACATCGTGTATCAAACCTAAAGACCAAAATAACCATATATAAGCAATATTTTACAGTTTAGCAGTTGTTTGTGACTAGCTTTTCCAATGACAAAATATATCTTGTCGAATATTTGCATCCTAATCACTTATAGTGACTATAAATGAAATACTTGTATCAGAAGAGCTCTTGAAGCAGGCTCAAATTCCCTTTTTTACGAAGGCTTTTGGCCATGTGGACTTTGGCATGTCCACCAAACCATCCATCTGATCAAGAGCTCTGCGAGGATGGGCTAAGACAGTTTTGTCCAAAACAAAAGAATAGCTCAGTGAATGTAAGACAAGTTCACAAATGAATGCATGCTGATATCCACACTTGTTCTACCTGAAGGTGGAGAGGCATTCCCAAGATTTGATCCCGATGGAGTGACGACATCACCACTCTGATCATGCGTCCAAATCTGATCCATTTGGAGTTGTTGGTCCATGTCGTTTCCAAAAGACTGGAACTGCCACTGGTAATCCACTTGTTCCACAGTTGAATGGGGTATAAACTGCTGATCCATCAGGTTATTTGAACAGGATTGAGATTGATAACCAACCTGATTTAACATATTATCCCTGAAGTCATTCAATTGAGGCTGCAACTGCTGACTATCGCCAATGGCATTCAATTGAGACTGTAACCGATGATTATCCCCAAACGCATTCAGTTGAGGATGCAACTGCCTATTAACCCCAATGGAATTCAATTGGGGCTGCAGTTGTTGATCCACCAGATTTGTATTTGATTGCGGTTGCAATTGCAGATCCATCAGGTTTATATTAGAGTGGGATTCCAACTGGTAACTTATCTGATCTATCATATTTTCAGCATATGAGAATGGAACTGCTCCTTGATCAATAGGCCCATTGTCCTGTAGAAACAAGGCTGCATCATGGTACAGGTCAAATTCACCCAGTCCATCCAGCTCATTGAACTGCTGCTCATTCATTGCAGGTTTCTCAACATTGGAGGTCAAAGTATCAGGACTGATGAGATCATCAATTTCCAGGAAATCCTTGCACATTCGAGGTACTTGTTCAATGCGCTCAGCAACAGATTTGAACTCAGGTGCCTCATGCAAATGCAATTGAGATGTAGGAGACTGGGAGAATTCAAAGCTTGCATGGTCATGTAGAACCTCACGCGGCTCAGGAAAGAGTACCTCCCTCGGAGATGGGTCCAGCATAGTACTTCGTATCTCTTCTTCATCGATAACCTGAGGCAATACATACTCAAAATGACCTTGAGGCTGTGGAAGAGCAGGCTCATCAGCTAATTGTCTCATAAACTCCTCAGTGTCATTCAATGGAGACTGGATTTGATCATTAGCTTTTACATTATCATCAGGAATGGAATCATTAGGTTGTTTCACAGGGATGATTGGCTCTACAGGGTTATGAGCATATTCTTCATCAGCCCATTCTTCTTCTTTAAAAGGTGCCCCATACTGCTCCCCATTTTTAGGGCCAGGTCCACTCTTTTTGTACAATTTATAGAGAGCGTAATAATCCTGAAATGCAAAAGAGAAACCCAGAACTAATAAAACGCTCATATACAAGCATGAAAACTGGAAAAGTTTTTAGGGGAACTTCTTCAGCTGCACACCTTTACATTCTGGCATCTCTTGAGTTCCTCTTCATCAAGGGTATACTCATGCATCACCCAATCAGTTCGCTCACCATTAGGCGCACGCCCCCTGTAGAAAACTAAAGTTTTCTTGACTCCTACCGTCCGTAAATTACAGGTAGTGGTACGATCCTTTCCCGTCGCCTTCCAATACCCATGTCTGGTTGCCCTGTTTGACCTTGCAGCATTAGGGTATTTCCTGTCTCTTGGACTAAAAAAGAACCATTGTCTATCCCCAGTCTTCAGTATCGATTGCGCTGTATAACATATTTTTGCTCATTAGAAAACTGCTAATACAACAAATAAAGCAAAATAAAAAACTAGAAACCAACAAACGTCTTCTATAGCTTAACTTTTTGAAACAAACAATCCATCCGAAAAACAGATAGCATCAAAAGCCTCAAATGGTATAAAAACTAGCTACTCTTGTTCTATAAAATCATTGGGATATCTGAAAACTTCATTGATTAATCAGATCTATAGACCACGCCAATCAGAGGTAAAGAGAAGTTAACTTTCGCAGAAACAAAAACCCATAAAAAAAATCAATAACAGATAAAATCAAAACAAGCCCACAAGAAAAAGCAATTTAATGAAACTAAAACGAAATCAACGGACCAAAACCCTATCCTTATATCCGCATGTTAAAAGATAAAGCTCTATTATCAATTAACCAACGAATTTATAAACCTGTAACCAGAAAAATCCAGATCAAGAATCAGTAATTCACCCAAAAATTTAAAGTAAAAACAAAAACCCAAAATTTTAGGGTTACAAAAAATAAGAGAAAAAGAAAATTTTACCAGGCAACTCCTCAGGATCCCACTTGTAAACATCAGTTTCCCTTATGATATCGAGCTTCAGCTTCCTTCTGCAGATCTTTCTCTTTAAATAATAAAGAACCAGCTCTTCATCAGTTGGGTGAAATCGAAACCCTGGTGGCCACACTTGATCGTCGCCAAAACATGAATCAGCCGTCGCCGTCACCGTCATCTCTCTTGAAAATAAAAATACTTTTTTTCTTTTTTTCCTCACTATATTAACCAAAAATGAAAACAAAAACTTAATGATCAACAAAGCAAAAAGTGATAAAAACCGAACTCCAAAACAAGAAATTAACTTCACATGGTTAGGCTTTGGGTTTCCTTTCTTTTTTTTTTTTTTTTTTTTTTTGAGTGTCGAAGAAGAAAACTGGCAGTCCTATTATAAGACTTTGGGTTTTAAAAAGCGGAATGGTTGGAACCGGTCGGTCCAATTATCCCAATCCCTCTTACCCGGAAATTTCCTTCCATTGAGACCGAGAATATGAAGTGATACCCATTTTCGTCAAACTGAGATGCTCGCTGGCCATTTTTATTATTAAAATAAAATAATTTTGGTCAAATAAATCTTATAAAATAAAATAAAATACAATATAATTAAGGCAGTATGCTAATTGGAAACCAATTGGGTAATTTTGTTATTTCGATGGAATCGAGAGTTTATTTTTTGCAAACCCTCATTTCATCTAAAATTATTTTTTATTAACTGTATTCGAGTTAATTTATATTATTTTTTAAGAAAAAATGTGATTATCTCTGTAAGGTTTAATAAAAAAGACATTTATATTTTATAATTTAAAAAATGTCTAAATATCCTTGAAGTTTAATGAAAACTTTAGTAACCTCCAAAGTATATTAACTAAGTAAATTTTAAATAAAAAGATAATTATATCCTTTTTAATTATTAATTATCTAATAATCTACTTATGTTTATTCATTTTTACTCAATTTTTATTACAAAATAATGGACATTTAATTGCTTTTAAATTTATATTTAATTACTATAAAAATTAAATTCTAACTAAATTATATTCTAATTCAAATATATATTAAATATTTTAAACTTATCTTTAATATTATATATTAACTTTGTGATGAATGTATCATGTTTTTTATTTAAATAAATAAATAAAATTACTTAAAAAAGTTTAATGTTAAAAGAAATTGATAAAAATCAATTTTAATGCAAGTACATGTTAAATATTTTAATTTTTTTTAGATTCAATGTATTAACTTTGAGGTGAATACATTCTGTCTCTTATTTGAAATAAATTAATAAAATTTATTTCAAAAGTTTAGTGATAAAAAAATTTATTAACACAAAAAATAACAGAAATAAGAGAAATAAATAAAATGATGATATCTATATTTAAAGTAAAATTTTAAAATAAAATGAAGGAATTTTTATTATTTAAAGTAAAATTATACAAAATATTAATTTAATTAATGAAATACTAACATTAATTATTTTTCTAGGGATATAAAATGCAGTTTCAAACTAATAGAAGTATACTTATTTTCAACAAAATCTCATAATAATAGTTATATTTTCCTTTTTTTAATTCTTTTTTCTCTATTTTTTATTTTAATTAATTTCATTATCATCAAAACTTTTTAAATAATGGTAATTAATTTATTTTAAATGAAAATAATTTAATGAATTCATCTCAAAGTTATTGTATAATTGAATTAAATATTAGCTTAAAATATTTTGTCTTCACAAAACTCTTGGATAAAGAGAATGAAAAAAATTAATAAGGGTAAATGTCAATTTAGTTAAAATTTATGTAGTAAATAAATCGAAGAGGTTAGTATATTTTTCATTAAACCTTACAAGGGTAAATAGGCATGTCAAACTATAAGGATAAATGTATTTTCTACTAAACCTTAAGGGGTAAGTGGACTTTTTCCTATTTTTTATTATATATTTATATTAATATTGAAACATTAATAATTTATTTTATGTAAATTTTAACGTCTTCGTTTATTCATGCTATATTTTCTTTTGTTATATCAATTTTTAATTATCTTTATTATATTGTGTTTGTATTGTATAATAACATCATATTTGAAAGTATTAAGTCTAATTGAAACTATTCAAATAACTCTTAATTTTTTATCACTTGTTGCATCATATTTATGACACATTAATAATTTATTTTATGTAAATTTTTTACATGTTATTTATCTAGTCTTATCTTGTTTATATTATTTTTATATCATGTCATATTTTAATTTTTTTCATATTGTATTATTTTATATCTATACTTTATTTTAAAATTTTATTCAAGTAGACAATAAAACTAAATAAAGCAAGGATTCAAACATTAATATATTATTAAAAGCTTCTTTCATTCTCCTTTTTTTATAATCATGGTAGTAGTAAACTTAGGATCTTCATTTTTCTACCTTTAAAATCTTACTTTAATAGATCTATACTATTAATAATATTTTCAACTAAGTTTAATGTAATGTATTAAATGATACTACTTCGATTGATAAAATTATAAAAATTTAAATAAATTATCGATAATAAATATAAAATCAATAATATTTTTATTTTTTATAAGTTTTAATAAAACATATTTTTTCTTAAAAAAAAAAACTATTAACTCTTATCACATCTTATGAAAACTACTTATTCTACCATATATGCCTTTTTCAAATCGATTTTATAGTATAGACAATTATGACCTCCCCCTTCTCCATCGTAGTTCTTACCAAATAACCCCAATTTAAGGTTCATAGTACATCCTAATAGATGGTGACCGTCTAATTATCAAATGAAATGTGAATAACTTATCCTCTTCTCTTTTTCTCTTTGAAACAAAGAGCGTGTTTGATTCTATTGGTGCTTGAAACAATTCCCTTCTCCATGTTCTATATATTTAGAGTCAATACGAGAAATTACTAAACTCAATCACTTGTTGGTGCTAAAGGAATATAGGAGTTGTCACTAAGTATTTAACCAAATGATCCAAGATGGAAGCATCGAATTAGTTACAACATCTAACATGAAAATGTCATCACTGTTCACATTTCTTACATGGAAACGTCAACATTGTTGACATTTCCATGTTAGATGCATTAATCGCTTTGGCGTTTCTATGCAAGAAATGCCAACGACGTGGCATATTAGTTTTTATTGTTTTATTATGTATAAATTAATTAATATTTTAATTTAATAAAAATAATGAGAATAAAGGATAATATTATTTCATTTACAATCATGAGAGTAAATAAGTTATTAGGATAAAAATCATAGAATTTTAAAATATTTTTATTTATTTATTTAAAAATTTTAATTTAGGTTGTAGGGTAATAAAATTTTAATTTCACTTTAATTTTAAATAAAAAAATCATTTATGGTGTCTTTTTGTAGATTATAAATTAATTTATATATGTAAAGTGAAAGAAAGATTCCGATCTATTAAATTTCTTTGAGTAGTTACACTAAAAGGATCAGATTATCGTTGTCTATAAATATTGAAGTATATGTGAAACACAGACAAGAGTTCAGATATATTAAAACTTCATTGAATGGTTACACTAAGTAGAAGCGATTCACCATTCAAGGAAATTAGAATTTTATATTTTAACATTTCTTTCAATGGTTACAATAAGTAGGACCGATTCACCATTCAACGAAATCAAACTTTCCCCCATATTCACATATGCTTCAATATTGACGAATAATGGTGACCTATAAAGCTTACTATAATCACTCAAGAAAATTTAAAATTCGCAATAATGCAAAATATCCAAAATAGATAAGTGAAATATCCTAAATATATAATGCTATCAAGATGTATCAAGGTCATTTTGAGTTAATCTGTAAGAAAGATTTGAACTAGAGCCAGGTCATGGCATGGTAGGGAATGATGGGTAAAGAGCTTAACCAAGATATTGTGATTGGTAATTTAGTGGTGATGAGTAAGCATAGAGTTATTAGAATGCATATGATGGGAAAACATATACAAGTTGGAAAGGAAAAGGTGATGGGTCAACACTTGGTGTTTGAATAATTGCTAGCTAACCAGCTGATGGATGAACAAGTGGTGGGTGAAAAGGTTGAGTAGTAACAATTATGTGGGCCTGATGGTGGCTTACTCTAGACTAAGAAAGGTTAAAACATCAAACTTGTCTTCAATTGTCTTATAAACCATGACTCATTCTCTAATGCATCCTCTGATCTTGACTCTCAATATCTTCGGATAAGCCCGAGACATCCTCAACTAAAGGTGCTGGAAACTCTTGTAGAACAGCCCATTCATGCTCATTCAACAGGTACTTGCTCTGTAAACTGTCTTACAGTATGCATGTCAATGCTTTCCGGATATCATATGCCTAGCTGTACAATTGCTCTACAATGTCAACCTGAGAAACAAATATAACAATGTCATAAATTTAGAGTATAATATAAACTTTGCTTGAAAATATCAAACATAATTACTAAATGCGACTTCCAAAGGGGTTATACTCCTACCAAATCTAGTGCTAGTAATTCTTTTATAGCAGCGCATATACTTCTATGTAGATAAAGGTCTTTTTAATGGCATCCTAACAAAGCATCTCTCTATGCAAGTATACCACATCTCAATGTACTTGCTACGTAGATTATTCCAAAATGCTCTAAAACTCCCAGCCAATATGATATTATGCAACTTTTGAGGCTATTGTCAAGGATAAGAAATGGGTTAATCGAGCCCAAACTAACTAATGGTCAAGCATAAATTGACAAAATAGTTAAACCTAAGCTAACGTGGTATCATGTCTGGTTGGTGCCACTCGACAATGTGGAAACATATGAGAGGGACGACAACTTGCTAGATGTCTCAGCCATCAGTATAAAATTTAAAGACTGCAGCAAGTATCTCGATAGTGTATGGCTACCAAAGGATTTACAAAAAGAAAACCAATTTTGAAATAGCTAATAAAAGTCAATAATAATAATAATAATAATAATAATAATAATAATAAT
>JBBYHO010000015.1:21898983-21909687 GCA_038382025.1 Adansonia gregorii | reverse complement strand
AAAAAAAAAAGAAATGTATTTTATTAATTATTTTTAATTCTTTTAAATTTAGGTTCTTTTACTTTTATTTTATTTTATTTTTAAATGATGTTTTAAAAGAGTTATTCTGCACATAACATACGGGTCAATTTAGAATATATATCTAAAAATATAAAAAACTTTAAAATTTTATTTTATTAATTAATATTTTTATTTAATTTTTAAATGATATATTTAAAGAAGTTGACCTACGAGTCAATTTAAAATTCATGCCCGACTCCCTCGAAAAACAAGTTTTAAAAAATTTATTTTATTAATTATTTTTATTTAATTTTTAAATGATATATTTATAATGATTAATTTATATATTGACTCTTAGATCAGTTTCCTATTTGTATTTAACCTACTAAGGAAAAAATTAAAATAAAAATATCTGTTAATTATTTTATTTTAATTTTAAATGATTTATTTAAAAAGATTAATTTACATGTTAACTTTTAAATCAGTTTGAGATTCATAATTGACTTGCTCCAGGAAAAAAAGTTTTTAAAAATTATTTTGTTTTATTTTTAAATAATGTATTTAAAGTAATTGATTTTCACGTTGAATTGCAGATTGATCTAAAATTCATACCCACTTTTTAATATAAAATTTAAATACATAATTATTATTTAATAAAATTAAATTTAAAATTAAATTTTATATATATTTAATTAAAATTTATAAAAAATTAATCAAATGAAGCAAGGCCTTTAACTTTAGTAAGGGTGAGCAATTGATCGATTCAATTTATATATATATATATATCGAAAATCAATTAAACCAACTTTACTATTAGAATCAACCGAATTGACCAACAACGTATAGCCTAAGCCATCTAACCGAACCGAATAAGATCAATTTGGTTTGATCACCATTGACTTGAGCAATATTAAAAAATAGGCATGTCACGGGTCGCACTAATCAACCCAAATCCAAAGGCACAAGTTACATGTAACGACTTGACCGATCAAAATAAGCTCAATTGGAGAGTTCTAGAAGGCATAGTTTCTAAAAGCTCAGAAATAGAGTTAAAAATAATTACTTCAGCTTATTTAAGATTAGATAAAAATAAAATTATTAAAATTTAAATTTATCTAAGATTCTAGATTTTACATATAAATATAAATCCTAACCGTTCATTAGATTTAATCTGTGTCCATAGCAACTTCTCTTAATTAACCAAATTAAACCCCCAAATCAAAATTCATAAAAACCCAAACCAACCCATGAAAAAATTAGAACCCACAAAATCAAATGAGAAATCAATTAAAGATGGCACCTATAGGTTTGATCAGATAAATAAACAAATTTTACTCCCCGAGAAGAAAAAAAGAAAAACATGAAAGATAAGGAAAAAAAAAAGGAATCAAAAAGAGAGAAAGAGATAAGGAAAAAAAAAAAGAAAAAAAAAATATTTTTTCAAGAACGGGGGAGAACCAGAAAAGGGGAGAGGAAAAAAATGATGGGTCAGGAGTGGGAAAAGAAGAGAAAACAAATTTTGTTTCTCATCAAGGTTATGAAGTAATTAAAATATCCTTAAAATATAAATATTAAAATTTTCATTTTATTAAATGTGAATGTAATTTCTTATTTCATTTTTTTAATAAATTGTATTTCCCTTAATTTTTTTTTTGAATTCTAATTCATTTTGTCAAGTAATTTTTATGAATTGAAGTTTCACTTAATATTTAAAACATTTAAATAAAAATATTAAATTTAAAAATAAATTTAAATAAAAAATTAAATTTAATTAAAAATAAATTAGATTTTAAATTTAATTTGATTAAATTTATTTTACTATTATATAATATATATTAATTTTATATTTTATATATTATGTCATTTTTATCGTATAAATATATATATATGAAATATTATAATGTTAATATTAAAAAATTAAATTAAATTATTTATATTTTTTAATTTAATAAAAAATTATTAAATTAATAAAATTATATATTTTAAAAATAAATTATAAAAATAATATAAATAAATTTAAATAAACTAAAATTATTTATTTATAAATATAAATTAAATTAAAAATTTATATGTTAAATCTTTACTCAAATTCAGCCCATGAGCTTCTCTGCTTGAAAGGCAAACATGACACCTGCAAACAAAGGATACAGAAAGTGGAGATTTGGCTGTACCGAGAAGAAGGAAGTCTCTAGATTAGAGTATAGCGTGGAGGTAAAATTTCCGCCCCTTTTTTTTTTTAACCCGTAGTAATAATATAGTATAATCTCTTGCCCTTTTACATTTTCACCAAGGACCCTATTAATAATTCGAAACCTTGTTGTACTTTTTACGGTCTACCACAACACGCTCCTAAATTCTTTGATTAAACGAACCAAACTGATAAACTACGCTAAGAATTGCCCAAACATGAGGTTTTTTTTTTTTCCCCTCTTTACTGTTTTCTTTTGTCTCATCCTCTTTTTTTTTTTTGTTTGAATTTTTCTCCGGTTTTCATTACACTTCCTTTAGTTTGTTTGGTTGCTTAGAAGATGGAAAATGAAAGAAGAAAAATGAAGTTGAACTTCCATTGCTATTATTATTTGTTTTTGGGTTTTTTAAGCTAAAATAACTTTTTTTTTGAGGAGGGGTTTCTGTGTTTTTTTTTTTTTAATTTATTCTGCTGCAAAGAGAGGGCTTGAAAGGATTAGTCTTTCTTCATTTTTGTGTGGGTGGGTGTGGCTAGATGTGAGGATGAATTTGCTCTGTTAATTTGTTAAAAAAAGTGGATGAGAAAAAAAAGTTTAAATAACGAAGCAGAGGGTTTGGTTTGCAGTTTAAATAGAAGTTTTGGGAAACCTTACCTTTACAATAATTGTATTCCTATTTAATACTGCAACTTTCAAATAAAAGACTAAATATTTATGAGAATAAAAAAAACCACTTTGTTAGATATGGCTGCAACTATCAATTTATACTCTCATTCTCATATCCACTGTTTATGATATGATTTTGTTGTTCAAAGTTGAAAACTTTGTTGGGTTATAGCCTAGTTGTGGCCTCTTGGTTAGAGGATGTTGATGTCATGTGTTCCTCGTTTTGGAGCCTTTGGGGTTCTGAATAATGGAGTGTTAGATGTGTTCTTTCTGCTGAACGAGTGAGATATTGGGATGGCCGTGGTTGTTTGTTGGAAGTTCAAAAAAATTCCTTAATTTCTTCCAATTTAATGTTTTTTTTTAATTTTTTTGATACAAGTATATGGCATTTATGTTCTGGTTCTCTTATTTAATCTAAAAGTACTTGTTAAAGTCTGATGACAACTATCATTTCAATCAGGGAACTTGCCTATAGTTATTGATATAGTTTGCATAATTTTTTTATGCTATCCTTTCCGAAATTTATGAAGGTTGAATCTGTTTAAATTGTGTAAGCTTGTGTATAGACCGTGTCATGTCGCCGGATTTTTGGATGTTGCTACAAGTATGAATTGTTTTTTTTGTCAGATAATGACACCATCTTTATGTCTACCCATTATTTTGTTTATCTTTTACATCAGCTTTGCTGCCTCATCCCATTTGTCTCTTAAATAATCAAATTTTTATTAAACATCTGTATGTAGATTTTTTATGTTTTTGCTGGACCAATGTGGGCATTCGTTTTCTAGATAATGGTTTTGTATATATTTGAATTGGAAGTAAGTTATCCATTCTGATAGTCTTTATTCAATCAGTTTGTTTGTTAATAAATCATCTTGGAACGATAATGTTGAGCCTTCTGACTATGATGCAAAATATATCAGTTGTTTAAGATATGCTTCATTGATTCACTAATTGTTTAAATACAAACTATGTTCTTAGAAAGATTGATTAGAGTGTTTAAGTTTTCAACTTGCTTCTAAGTTTCCATTTGGATTTTATGTTTCAGCCGACATCCAACAGTGAAATGGGCCCAGAGATCAGATGTAGTCTTCATAACTATTGAGCTTCCCGATGCACAGGATGTGAAGCTTAGACTGGAGCCTGAAGGAAAATTTTTCTTTTCTGCCAGTACTGGAGTGGACAAAATTCCCTATGAAGTTGACTTGGATCTGCATGACAAAGTCGTTGTCGATGTATGTCTACAGGCTACAGCTAAGATGTTGATTCTTATAGCCTTTAATCTATGTTATTTAGACTCGGGTATGAGTGTCGAATATGGGTATTTGTTTGTTGTGGGTACGCTTAATTTTTTTTTTTTTTTAATTTTTCATGTATTTGGAACTCAGGATTATATCTTCATATTCAAGTCCAAAAGTATGTTGGACAAATGTACCTTAAGAAAAATAAAAAGTTGGAGCAACATAGCCTTTAAAACATACTGCCTATATAGCTTAATAACTGTCATTGTGATGCTTGCAGGAAAGCAAATCTAATGTTGGGAACAGAAATATATGTTACCTTGTGAAAAAGGCTGAGAACAAGTGGTGGAGCAGACTGCTGAAACATGAAGGGAAACCTCCTGTGTTTTTGAAAGTTGATTGGGATAGATGGGTTGATGAAGATGAGGAGGATCAGGACAATAAGCGTAAAGACTTCTTTCCTCATTCTTATATGGGTTTTTCACTGCTATATTTTCATGGTGAAGGGCTTAATTATATAGTTTAGTTTGACTCACTGGGGGTCTTTTGTTGCCAGCTGAACGTGATATGGACTTTGGCGACTTTGACTTTTCCGTGAGTGGCAGTGCTATCACCTAATATTTTTTGATTGTAGTGTGTCTAAATTAGACTTTGACACCATATGCTTCTATTTCCCTTTTGGTGCAGAAGATGAACATGGGTGGTGGTGAAGGCATTGGTGCGGCTGAAGATGAGGATGGTAAGTTTACATAATCCATCCAGTATCATCGATTAGAGTGTCTGAATTTGCTGTCTGGATCTTGAGTTCTCTATGTTAATTTAACATATCTCAATGAGTTTTTCTTGCAGATGATGACAGTGATACAGAAGATGAGAATGTGGAAGAAGTACCGACTTTGAAGAAAGATGAGTCGTCATCATCTGGTGTTGACCCTGAAGTCAAAAACGTTTAGAGCCGTATTTTGGCCCATGAGTCATATCTAAGATTAAGTTGAATGTCTTTACATAAACAATATGTTTACTATTTAGTGGAAAACTCTGGTCATTATGAGATTCTTAGATTGTGAGAGTTATAGTTGTATTCTATCAAATGTGCTAGTTTTTCAGTTTAAGATAAATGGTCCATTTGCTTCCTGTTTATGATCTTGTAGATGACGAGCTGAGGGGTTGTTTGAATCTTGTTCTCGCAATCGAGGACCAGATTTCCATGAAATTTTTTTCCCCTCTCGGTAAAAGCTACTCTAAGCAAATCCAAATGCCACAATTCGGCAATTCCAATCTGATCTGTTGGGAACCTAGTTCGACATGATTTATGTTATTAGGATGATTCATTTTCTTTAAAATATTTTAATATATATGAACTTGTTATGTGGATTCAACAATCAATATGCGAATATGACATTCATTTTCTTAAAATATTTACGTCAATGCATCTGAACTTGTTACCTGACTTATTATTTTTTTTTAATATCAATAATCAGTACATATTATAACAAAAAACTCATTTTCTTTAAAATATTTATATTAACACATCTGAATTGGTTACTTGGCCTATTTTTTAAAAATATTAATAACCGTGACGTATTCAAACATGAATGTTATAGTTTCTTGAATACATACAAAATTCGAGCACGAAAGTATAATTTTTTAAGTATAGAAAACAATTAAAATTAAACATATTCATTTAATATCAGATATTCATTTGACATTTTTCTAAATCCAGATGACATAATACATAACACTTGCAGCGTAAACATGACTTCCTGGCACGGCAGATTGTTCAAAGCATGACGACGTCCTACAATTTTTTTTTTTTTCTTTTCACCTTGATGTTTAAAAGAAAAATTAGAAAAGCTCTCCATTTTTTTCTTTCCACAGAGAAATTTAATGGTAATGTTATTAAGCGACACTCTGTCGAAGTAGAATAACATCATGTAAAACCAGACTGGAAGTAAGCCAACCATACAGTCATCATTTGAATTTTCTTAGAATATCTCATTCACAAAGCATACTCAGATCACTCTAGTGATGCAAATATGACACAAATTTCAATTTCATATGGCATAAAAGCCAAATCAGCTGTCAGGCAATCTCATCGGCGCCACTTCAGATGGGGGCCGTAAAGTGCAAACCATCTCTCTCGTCTTTCCAAAGTAGACCTGCAAAATGAATAAGTATTATGCCTCATAAAACCAAAAATAAAATTATCAATGAGGCAACATGCAAAAGGAACTCAAAGAAAGAAAGTGGTAGACATACCTGATCCAATGAGTTCCGAAGCTTACCCTCCATTTCTTCTATCATCTTTCCCATGTTACAAAGATGACCATCAGCAACTGAGAGGTTCATGTTCATCTACGGACAAAGAAAGGTTAAATTGAAAAAAGGAGTTTAGACCTTGACCAGAACTTTACATATGAGTGCATAAGCAAACAAAGGTAGATGAGCATTAAGCTAACAGTAAGTGCATTAATTAAATAAGTGATGAGTTCATAACATATCAGTATCAAACAGTAAGAATTGAATTAGACACCATGCTTTAAGACTCAATCTTATTTTTTGGGGGCAAAAGGAAACAAAACATGAAGTCCTCTAAATACAGATGGCAAGAGGAACGTAATATTCTGCCTGCAACTTATACAAAAGTTTCAACAACATCAGATTAATGACCTAAATAAATTGCACCAAGTGTTTCTTTAACTTTACAAATGCAATGCCCAAAAAACTTTTTATCTCGAGTTTCTCCTGCAGTTTTCTCCTCTTAATGCTCCAGAGGCCATTCTGTTCTTGGGATTTTCAGGTAGCAGACAAAGCATGCGCAAACAGAGGTAAAATTGGGTCCTTACCCCACGCACATCATCTGTGCACATCAAGATACCAAGTACAGAAGCAGCACATGCGAAAATCAACTATTTACCTTAGCCTTTTCGATCATAATTCTGGTTAGGCCATCTTACTATTAAATGGTTTGTGGAATGCAACATCTTGTCCTTATAAATAGAATAAGCAAAAAACCATGAAGAACTTGTGCAGGATTTCAGATGATCATCACTAGTTATGCACAATTTTTCTAACAGATACAAACAATCACCACCTGT
Source organism: Adansonia gregorii (assembly GCA_038382025.1). Taxonomy (NCBI): domain Eukaryota; kingdom Viridiplantae; phylum Streptophyta; class Magnoliopsida; order Malvales; family Malvaceae; genus Adansonia; species Adansonia gregorii. The sequence continues at coordinate 21,902,496 of JBBYHO010000015.1, read as the reverse complement.
GTGTCCAAGGTCATGCATTTATTGGCACTTGGGTATCAAGGAACTCCAAAACCTGCTCCCACTTCCCAGTGTTTCTAAAATTAAACGCATAACAATGTAGTCTCCATGTTTACATCAAAAAGTAAAAATAAGTATCTATGAACCACTCAATGAACCTAAACCTAGATTCTCCAGTTATTTTTGCTTTCAACTAGGTGAAAGCTTCAACTCTTCATGTTATAACAAAATCCCACCAATTACCTGTCGTCTGATCGATCCCGACAAACTGAAAGTGCCTGATGACTCATCATCTGTAGTCAAAGACAGCATGACTGTACTGGTCAAGCAATATCGAGTTGTTTCTTCTTCTGATCCAACCTAGATAAAAGGTTAGAGTGCAGCATAAGCAAGAGAATGCATAACAAAGTAACATACTTACCGTCCATAGAAGAATAAATGGTAAATAGTTACACAAAAAATGACCCCCCAAAAAGCAAGAGAAGAGAACAGAAAGGTTTGAGATAAGAATGAAAGTTCTATCCCTAATGGTATCAAACCATTGAGTTCACCTCGATAACATGTATAGCATCCCAAGCCCCCTCCTCCAAATAACCTCTTCGCCCTTGCCCAGTCTTTGAGCCATCTTTCTCCATAAACCAGTGACAGCAAATGAGAAGAACTAACAACACATTGGGTTAATGGTTTTATTTAGATTAAAAAAAAAGCTGCTTACCTTTCTTTACCAAAAAGCAGGCGACAAAACCTTCATTGTCATCTTCCCACATATAAACAGATGAAATGCCACCTTCATAATACCTATTGTTTTAGTGGTTAAACATAAATAAATGAACAATAATAAAGCAAATATCGCATAAAATAAATGCATTAAATATACAATTTCATTGAGTTATTCCTTAAAACCCCTTATCCAACTACGATAACAAGAAATGTTTAAAACAAGAAGATAAAAGTCAATTGTAATCAAACCCATACTAATAGCAAATTAAGTAAACAAAGAACGAGGTAAGTAAGAACCTCACTGGTCACAATAGACAGCAAAGATATCATTAGCTTCAATTTCCAGTTTCCTCAACTTTGAAGATGGATAAGGTGCATCTTCCAATGGAGGATGGTATTTATTTGACCAAGGTGATCTACAAACAATACAATTGCACAGAACAAAATCAAAAATTTAAAAAATGCCATTCTGCAAGTAAAAAGGAACTCAATTCTAAATAAAAACATGGCCTTAAAGCAGCATGAGACATGAAACTGAAGCAGTAGCACTTGATGCTGCTGACATTACTGACTTTGAAACAACTCTGATTCTTGAGCTAGAGTTTGTATTTAAATTTGAATATATCGTATGTGCAAATTTATTTCATAGATAATGAACATGCAAATATGTATATATATATATATGCATAATTCTAATATTCTAAAAATGTTTATTCAACATTATGCTGACAAATGCAGTGCTCTGGGTTATATGTGCAAGCTTCTTCCGATCATAAAAACTTTACAACTGTTGTCCTATAAATATTTCGTGGAAAAATGCTCCAGGAGGGGCCAAATCTATAAACATGTCAAGGGTATAACCTATATACAGATATATTAATCAGAAGCATAGAGCAACCTATATGAATCAGCATCTCTGTTGTATTCACACAAAATGAACTCCTTCCCATTGTCCACATCACATAAAACCTGTTTTCACAGGAAAATACAAAAATCTAATCAACTTATTTATCCAAGTTAAGGGAACAAAACCCACTAATTATTAATATCATTGAAAACTTCTCTGGAAATCAAACCTATAGGTCTGAGAATAAGACTGTATGTAACAAATTGGCATGATGATAACACAAAATCAACTTCTAGCAAAGGGAAACTGAAAAATCCCAGGAAATGGATGATCTTATATGAGATAAAAACTAAAGCAATAACAACGTAAGTTATTTGATAAGAGAACAGTGCCAAACCGAAAGCTACCACCTCCATAGACAAAATGAAGAGCACAAAGTGCCAAAAACAAAATGCTAATATGGTTGCACTCAAGACTCAAATGGTCAACAATAGAGGTTTACTCTTACAAGTCACATCACACCATGACAACCAAATATAAGGAGATCAAAGTGATTTCTGCTCCAAAATCCAGATGCAGACAGACATGTGATGCGGTTATTAATAATGAAGGAGATAATATATATATATATATATATGTATATATATACACACACATACAGAAACATACATACATATAAAGAAACTAGCACAAATTGAACAAAATAATGGATTTAAAGGAAGAAATTTAAAAGTACAGTTTGGGATCTATAACATGGCAATTTTTATGAACCATGAATAAACAATCAACATCGGAATCACCTTTTGTCTTAGTTCATAAGTCGAGATTACTAAAATGAGCTTATAATATGAAACTATCAAGCTGGAGTATCTCTTGGAGATCAATTAAGTTCATGAAGTTGGTAAGAAAAATGATGCAGAAGACAAAGATAATCCAGTATCTGAATGTTGCATGCCATCAAGGTCTAAAATCCTAATTCAATTGTATCCCGATCCAATTATATGGTCAAGTTGCTCAGTTTCTCCCAATATATGGGACAAGAGAAAATTTAATTATTCTTAACTGCGAGATAATAAAATCATTTGACAACAATGGCTAAATAGATTTGTTTCGCAGCTTGAAGAAATGAAGTAACAAAAAACAAAATGGTGAAATGCACTGCTTTAAAAGTTCTAAGGGACTTCCATGCCTTTGAACTAGCATAGATTGTAGAATGCTTATATTATATTCAAGGAATCCTTTTAAAAACACACAATTTTTTAAAACTTGTCAAACAATTTTTTTCCAGCCCTTTTTCACTTAATACTCGAACTAACTAAATCTTAAATGAAGACATTTTAACGAAAGAACTCTGATATGCAAGATAATTAATTTTCTTTTAATATAATTGCTTTTATTTCAAAATGCACTTTTTGCTCTTTCTTCTGGTCCCCCCCCCCCCAAAAAAAGGAACACCAAACAGTTCCTAACTTTAAATACGTGTTGGCTTAAAATCTTATACTTCATTATCGATTTTGACAGTACATTTTCCTCAATGGTTACAGCTTTCTCTCGAGAAAATGAACCCTAAAATGATTGATGTTTTAATTTTTTTAACCAAACAAGCTACCAATTACATAATTACATGATTTAGTAATTTTCAAAAAAGTCTTGAAACCTAGGAAATAATCGATTACAGCGAGATTAAAGAATGAAATATCAAAAAAGTGAAGAAATAGGGGGGAAAACAAAAAGAATATAAAAAGGAAAAGGAAAAGGAAAAGAAAAGAGAGACCTGGAGAGGGAGATCGACTTGAGAGAGTAGATCGGAGGAGTGGTGAGGCAAAAGGCTTAAAAGAGCGGAGAGTGCTGTCTCCGAGTGGCGAGGAGGCATTCTTCGTATCAGTCCCATCGCTGCCTCCATTTTCCTTCCTGCTTCCCCCCCTCCCCTTTCCCAATTCAACTTATTA
>JBBYHO010000015.1:21770864-21804522 GCA_038382025.1 Adansonia gregorii | reverse complement strand
TAATTCGTAACTTAAATTTTTTAAAATTTTTTTATTGATACTCAATTCAAACAAAACTTGACAACTTATTTTTTAATTTAAAAATATTAAAATATTATTTTATTTAATCAAAATTTATTAAAATTTTATCGAAAAATCGATTTTCATGAGCCAAAACAATTTAGTTGGTAGTTAATGTGATGCGACTGATCTACTTGTGAATGGTCGAAAGGAAACAAATCCCAATCATATCTTGAGGTGGAAGTCCAATGGTGGAGGTACTCCACAACGCACACCTTACCAAAACTCCTCCCAAAATATCTTCCAACGAGACCAATTAAAAACACAAACATCCACCCACAATAATATTTACTAAAATAATTCAGAGTTGGACGACAGCACCACCACCCCCCATTATTTTTATACTTTTATGACAACTGACCCTTTTTAAAATCTTCTCTTACTCATGTATGTACGGATGTATGATATATGTTCATGCCATGGGTTATGGATGGTATCATGCATGTCATGCATGGTTGGATTGATATGACATAACATTGGAATCTAAGCGAGAGGAAAATATCATTGCCACGTCATCACCAATCTAAGCTAACAACAGCCCATCTAAAGATCTCCTCCCTTCTCTCTCATCTAAGACTCTTACCACCTCTTAAAATTTCCAGAGATACGCTGAAAGAAATTCTATTTTCTTGTTTCTTGTTTTTTAATATACAAACAAGCATTGTTTTTGTTTATGAATCGAAATTAATTCACGATAATATTTAGCAGCTGAAAACCAAAGCCCAGGTACTAACTTTCCAAACTTTTTTCTTTTTGGATTTTTTCATTCTGTTTGTGATTTTTCAAAATATTTTTAAGAAATGGGTTTTGGGATTTAATCTTAGGTTTTTTGTTAGTTTTAAGATTTATGGTGTATTTATTTTTTAAAATTTTTTTAATCTTGTAAATATAATTGGTTGTTGCTTTTTTTCTTCATGGATTGACATATGTGAAGTTTTAAAATTTTGTTCACTGTTAATCATCAAGTTCGTGTTTTTACATAAACGTTTAGGTAGGTGTATACTGTAAACAATGCCCTTAGCTTGCATATTAATCCATTTTCAACTGATTTGTTTTTAATCTAATATTTGAGAAAATTTTGTGCCTCTCTCTCTCTCTCTCTTTTTAAATAATTCTGATTATTATTTTCATTTTGTAATTGCAGTAAAGAACAGATATTTATTATCAGTTAAACAGTAATCCACAAGTTTTTGCAAAGGCTTGAGACAGTTGAAGGCAGAGAGACTTTGTGGAGACTAATAATATTGTTGTAAATTTCCAATCCTTTTAGAGAGAGAGAGATGTAAAAGTTTCTTTTATTGAATTTTCTGCATAGTTCAATACCTTTTTGTTTTCTTCATTGATATATAAATTGTGGGAATCCGAGGGGCCGCACAGGGTTGGGATGTTGAATTACGAAATCTTGATTCTTGATTGGTAGCAGTTGCAGAATGGAAGCTTAGGTTCTGGTTTGTGTTGTTGTTGTCGTTATACTTGGCTGCTCTGGTGATTGGTTCAAAAGGGTGCATTTGGGAGGTAAATATTGTTTTTAGGATACATGGCAAATCCATCTGAGAGATGGATTGATGGCCTTCAGTTCTCATCACTGTTCTGGTCTCCGCCGCAAGACCCTCAAGAGCGAAAGGTACCAAACTTTCTGTCTCCTGTTTTTTTAAATTGTCCTGTTGTTTGAGTTCTGTGCATTAATCTTTCTTGATCTTTGGATACTATGGTTGCGTGTTTGAATAGTTTTAAACGTTTATATTTGATGATTGTTTTACCTGAAAACTTAAGTTGGTGAAATAGGTGGCAAATATTTAATATATTACTCCATATTAGCTTTTAGTAGATATCGAGTGGAACATACGTATAATATGATTCAATTAGAAGCAAAGTGAGAGTTTCCTACCACTGCAAAGAAGAAAGCTAGTCTGCACTCTTGGACGTTCTAATCAGTTGTTAAAGGATTCTCGATCTGAACCTTAAATTTTGGAACAAAATGAATTTGCAATGAGAAGATCAGTTCTGTCTATTTAAGCTATCATTCATAGGAAGAATTTGCTGCTTAAAATTTGCTGTCATGGTCGGAGTGGAGCTCTGTAACTTTACAAATCTATCATGAGTAAACCATGGGATTTCCATTCAGATGTGGTTTAGATCATTTGGCCTTCAGGTTATTGGCCTTTTGAGTCAATTTGGATTGCACAAAAGATTTAAGTTGGGCTTGCTTTTGTCATCTCTGCCTGCTGCCATCTGAAACAATCCTGTTGGACGTATGTAAACACTGTACATCATTTTTGTCTTTTCAAGGTTCTTTTAGACCTCTTTAAAGCGGTAAAAGTTTATTGTGGAGTCTGTTCTTGCGTATCTATGAGACTGCAATCTATTGAAAGACAAATATATCTTGAAGAAGTTGGAGGATTGTCAATAATGGCATTAAAAGGGAATATGGTGTACTTGGCTGTAAAACTTTTAAGTGGTAAAGGACAAATTGTGAAAATTTTAGCTTTATAAGAGTTATTTAATTTGCTAGATGAGCTTGAGGCTGCATTCTAAGATTAACGGATGTAAAATTTATCCTGGATAAATCATTTCACTTGAAAACTAACCATTTGTATGGTATGAATGTTAGTATTAATGTTTTTTCCCCCTTAAATTTTGGTTAATCCTCTTTCTGGTTCTTGAAATTTACATGATTATCTCTAGCTGTTATAAATTCACATGCTTTATTATTTTTCCTCTCATTTAGGTTCAAATTACCGCATACGTTGAGTATTTTGGTCAATTCACATCAGAAAAATTCCCTGAGGACATTGCTGAGGTATGTTTGTTTTGTACAACTATTTCACACCCTCCAGATTATGGAAGGGAAAGATACCTAATGAAATTTTCTATCATCAATATATGTCAATAGAGGAAATTCTTTTATGCTTAGGGATTTATGTGTGTAACGGAATTTGCTTATCCTTGTAACAGCTTATTCGCAACCGCTATCCATCTAACGAACAACGCCTTTTTGATGACGTTCTGGGTATAGGCTCTTTCTTCTTCTGCACTGTTGTACAGATTCCATTAAACACATTTAAATTAAAGTATTCAAAACTAACTTTTAGTTAAAAGTGTAAGTGGAGAATGACTGGTTCTTTGAACTTACTTGGTTTGCAGCAATGTTTGTCCTTCACCATCCAGAACATGGGCATGCTGTTCTTCTTCCAATTATTTCATGCATCATTGATGGTTTACTGGTGTACGATAAGACTATCCCGCCCTTTGCTTCATTCATCTCCTTAGTCTGCCCAAGTAGTGAGGTATTATACAGAAGTTCATCTGGTTAATTTTCACATATTTTTCATTTTATAGTTTCGATTGCCTTTGCTTCACGAACTTCTTTTTTTTTTTTTACTTATTTTGCTTTTAGATATTACATTCTTAATGCTTTCTTATATTTAGTTTGTTTACTAAAACGAGAACCATTGAGGTTGACCGAGAACATATTTATGTCGTTTATGTCTTTTTTCACAGAATGACTACTCTGAACAGTGGGCTCTAGCATGCGGAGAGGTCTTGCGAATACTGACGCATTACAACCGTCCAATATATAAAACAGAACCGCAAAATAGTGAAACAGATAGAAGCAACAGTAGTAGCCAAGCTACAACTAGTGAGCCATCCTTTCAAACACCTTTGATGCAACAGGAGAGGAAGCCTTTAAGGCCTTTATCTCCCTGGATTACTGATATATTGCTGGCGGCCCCTTTGGGCATCCGAAGTGATTACTTCCGCTGGTGAGTAGAGTACTTCTTGTTATAGCTTTTTATTACCCTTTCTGAACAGTTTGAACCATCAATTGACCTCTACAAAGACAGTAGCAGTTTTACTGGTTTGAACATTCCAATACTTAACGTAAAGCATGTTGGTGGCTGCAGTATAACTTTGATAGTTATTTTCTGTTTGTGGTTCTGACTGATTTAGTAAGGGAGAATAGATATAACAAGCAGAAAATTTTGCTTCATAAGGTTGACCAAATACATGCAACAAACAACAGTCGATAGAAGGTAAGGAACAGTAAGAGTAGTATATTTTCTAGTCTCCCAAAAGTTACATAAAATCCCTAATTTGAACTTATCTTCTGAAATTTATTAAATAACTTACCCTACTAAACCTTAAGGTGGCTTCCAACTTCAAGAAATAATGAAAGAACTAACAGCCCACAACAGTTGATATAATCCTTTTGGAAGCTATGCTAAGTGGTCATTAAAACTACTATTGTCAGCACAGACCTTTCGTTACAAAAGATTTTTCATATATTGTAACAATTGGTAGGCTTTGTCTTTTTCCAGACTCTCTTCCAGCCACCAAGTTCTCTAATCTGTTTTATTTGATGACTAACAGCAGCTCTTGATATTTCCTAATTTGGCCAAAGTTATAATGCAATCATAAATATTAAATTCCTTAACTGTAGTCATCTAACCGTCTTGCCTTTTTTTCTAAGATTCACTATCTCTTAATTATTGTGGTGGTAATCAAGGGCCAATTAATCTTTCCTTCATTATTTCCACATTTCAATCCTTTCCTTTTCAATGCCCCTCATTCCATCAGCTTCTCCTTTGTTGCTTCATTTAGCTTTGTCTTCATCTTCTGCTTGCATGTCTTAGACATTTTGTCACGCCGAAAAGGTTATCCACACTCCACAGCCAAAAGTTTGCAGAGTATGCTGCCGTCAGATCTAGTTCTTTTAAGTCTTCAACCTTTGTCAAAACTATATTCGTTGTTCTATGGAGTTTCTCTTGCTCTTTTGCTGGGATTTGGGTGGAGTTTGCTACATTGGCAGAAAAACTTCTATCTTCCTTTTAAAGCAGAGATACTATTTAAGGGACAGTGGTTGAATTTCTTGGTTCATCACTGTCACTTGCTGCCCTCACTAGCTGAGCACATACCTTGCTGGTATCCTTTCCTTGAAAGGCTTAAGCAAAAAGGTTTGTCAAATAAGATAGCCTTCCTGGAAGAAATTTCTTTTACAAAGATAAAAGGAAAATATAAAATTGAATGCATCTATGACCCTTCTGTAAGTTTTATTAACGTTCCTCTGATGCATTTGCAGTCAAATGTAGCATGCTTTGGTGATTATTGATGTTGAAAATGAATTAGCATATTTGTAGCTGTTGCTGGCCCTTGAGATTCAATTTTGTTCCAGAGCTTATAGATTTTAAGTGCAAAATGGTTCTTGGTGCTGAGAGAAGCAGACAGCCTATTAATGCTCTCGGGAAAAGATTTCAGCTTACTAAGGGCCTCTAGGTTACTTCGTTTAAGGGCTAGTGAAATAATCAAGGCAATAGATCTGTTGAGGAAGTTATAAATTCAAAAACCTACCTTGTTTATGGTTCTATTTAGCAAAAGCAAAAGCAGAAATATGCTGGCAGTGAAGCTTGCTATTTTAATGTAGAAAAATGAGTTATATGAGAGTCTAGTGCACTTCACTAAATGTGGTAAGCTGTAAGTGTAAGGATAATTCAGTTCATAGAAGTCGTCAAACCAAAAAGGAGAAAAAAAAAAATGGAATCAACCATGCCTCATCTAATGCTGTTTGCTGGTAATTATTTTAATAATTTTGTTCTGGATGATGTCTTATAGTGCCTATGCAGACCATGCAAGGATGTTGTGAGACATGGTTGTATGTTTGATTTGGACAGTGATTTTTTTACCTGTGGCATCTGGTGCATTGGAATGGGGGTTTGAAAACAGTTACTGGTTGTTTGGGTGCTGGCGCAGGGCATAGCATATGCTGCTAATATGTGCCAGCGTTTTTTTTTTTTTGAGTAGGCTGCTTAGCTGGTAAATTTCTGTTCTGATGATTTCTGCTCAAGTCCGTGTGGCAAATAGAAGAAGGCATGTTGGAACTCGGAAATTGACAAATATTTCTTATGAGAGTTGTTGAATATTATTAATCTGCAGTTCTTCTGTGGCAGCAAATCACTGTAACAAATGCTGGTTATTTGCCATAATCATCTTTAGGATTTGTCGAGCAAGTTAGAAGTACCAACTGTTTTTGTGTTTTGTAGACAGAAAAGGCTAACTTCAGTTTCATGTTATTTTAATCAGGGAATAATCAATTAAATATTTATTTACTTATATTTAAAAAGAAACATATTGGGATACTGCATATGTTAATTTAACTTTGTTGTTTTACTGGTACTTGCAAACATTCATACACACAGAAATACATTCCTAGGATGTTATTTCCAATTAGCTACCCTGGGTAGCTTTATGTTTTGCAGATGCTACTGGTCGTTGACATTGTTGTAGCATTTCCTATGTTGCATAAGACTGTGATCAGTGACAAATGAGAGCATTTCTTTTGAGGCTGGTGTGTAACTCTCCAAGAAGTAATTAGATATAGATAGTGGTTCAATTAATCACATAACCGTCATTAAGTTTTAATGCACTTGTGCAATTCATCCTATGGATGTATCCCACTTTGTAGATGTTTATCTGCTTATTACTGAAGCTGGCAGTCTTTTAAATGTGTTGACAGGTGCAGTGGTGTTATGGGTAAATATGCAGCTGGGGACCTCAAGCCACCTACTACTGGTTAGTTACATATTTCGGCCGGGAATATAAAACATGATTTTACATCCTGAAACTCTGTTTGTGACCTTTAAGTGAACTAGCTGTTATTTCACATGCTTGCATGTAAGCATTTGTGCCATTGATGCATTTCTGCAATAGGTTCAGGCATTTGGCATTTTGTCCTATAAACTTGTTTCTTTAATCAGGAAATCCAAGTTTTTAAATATGAAAAATTTCAAGATTTATCCTAGTGGACTAAAAAAATTTAAGAGCCGCAGATGGAGATATTACTAAATAAGTAAAGCCTTCTATTTTTAAGTTGAAAGGGGCTGATAGATATGAAAAATTAAAAGAGGTAGAAATATAAGATTAAGTTGAAGCAAGGAAGTGCTACATATTTTTGTGTATGTTATTCAGAATACATGTATAAGCTGTGATCAATAGCAATAAGAATCAAGAACGACAAATTTGTCAGAGTTTGAAAATCTTATCAATCAAAATTCAATTATGGGTGATAGGATCTATCTCCTACTTCATAATTAATTGAATATAACTATAATTGCTACTGTGTTTGTGGTAATTTCTGGAGGAGCTCATCTAAATAAAACCTTATTTTCTAGAGAAGACGTAGCTTAGGAACTTGGTTAAAGCAGTTAAGCATATGCATTTTTCTAAAGGGTGCTTTGCATGTAACCAGTTGATTAGTGGACATTGCTGATTGTCTCAATGTTTGCAGTAAATACATCGTATCTTGATTGATTGATGCCCCAGGCTTGGACAACTCTGTCTTGTAGGCTTAAATGTTTTGTTCCAGTTGTAAAGATTGTGTACAGAAAATTATTGTGATGCTGTTATTGCTTGCTAGCACCTTCTTTTTTTTTTTTTCTGCAGTAATACCAAATCCAATCTTTATACTAATTTTTATTTTCGAGCATGGTGAAAGTTCATGTCTTATTTTGTTATCTTGAGGTTCAATGCTTAAGTGAGAGTATGTTTTGTGGTAAAACTTGTCATGGAAGTGCCATCAGTGGCCTTGCAAGTAAGTTTTATTTTTCAATTTCATGTGATGATAATTGACATGAGAAGTTACTTAAATGGACCCAAAATAATTAATGAATGGATGTGTTGGTATATCAAGATATGAAAATAAAGTTGGCCTTAAATTGGGATTTCTTTTTTCTAACCACAAATAATAAGATATTTTAGTCCCAAGGACTCACAACTGACTACTGTGTTTAAATAGCTTCTTCTCGTGGATCTGGAAAGCATCCTCAGCTCATGCCATCGACTCCAAGATGGGCTGTTGCAAATGGTGCTGGTGTCATTTTAAGCGTATGTGATGAGGAGGTTGCACGCTATGAGACTGCTACTTTAACAGCTGCAGCGGTCCCTGCACTTCTACTTCCTCCCCCAACAACAGCTTTGGATGAGCATCTAGTTGCTGGGCTACCAGCTCTTGAGCCGTATGCACGTTTATTTCATCGGTAAACCGCTGAACCTTCGATAGCTCTTGGAACAATATTGCTCAAAGATATTTGATTTATAGTAGGTATACATAGTCATAGAGAGTCTTGTGTTTTGCCATGTATACAAGGCATTGAGCAACGCACTTCCAAATTTATATCAATTATGTAGAAGTCTGTTTGAATGACAGCTTCCTTGTTTTCTTCGAAGAAGGGGTAGGGGTTGAGTAGGGTGGAGAGTGCAATGTTAGTGTGCTTTTGTATATATGCACCTTCTATCCCAAATTGCCTTAGTGAAAAGGCTTTTGACTTCTTAACATTTAAATTTTAAGAATTTTCTTTCATACAAAAATCTGATATATGTAATAAAAATATAATAATATCTCTTATGGATATAGAGAAGGTGGGATTTTGAGATCTCTGGAAAAGGTAAGAATATAATGTTTTGGGATGTTTCAAAGTGCATACTAGGACATTCTATTTGGGTTAGGAGTGCTAGACAAGTACAACTTTTATGTTAGTCCACAAAAGAACAACATTGATGGAAATATGTGCTTGAAAATAAGTTAATTGATAAATAAATTAAAATGATTCCATTCATTTTGAAGTATTTTTGGAATGGTCTTTGCTTAAGGTCATGGACAAAGTCATTATGTAGTGAATGTCTGGCATGCCTAATTGCTACTAGGTACAAGTGTCTATTATGATGTAGTTTTCATTTTTCTTTCATTTTTCGCTTTTTCCTGATTAGGTACTATGCCATTGCAACTCCAAGTGCCACCCAAAGACTTCTTCTTGGGCTTCTAGAAGCACCACCATCATGGGCTCCCGATGCACTTGATGCTGCTGTACAGCTCGTGGAACTCCTTCGTGCTGCGGAAGATTATGCAACTGGTATAAGGGTAAGTAAAATGCTTTTCATTGCATATATTTGAACATCAAATGCACTTTCTACTACCAAACTCAAATTTCATGTGATTCTCACCTGGATAACTTTGAATTTTGTCTATCAAAAGTGTGAGATCCAAGAGGAATTTATGAGCTTAACACAATAAGTGCAAAATTTGTTAGCATATATGAGAAGGACAGTCCTTAATAACAAATTTTGGTTGTTGTATTGAGGACATGGAATTAAGTTTGTCTATAGAAATGCCTTGGGGGGTCTCTAGTGAGGGAGGTCAGCCCATCTGTCTATAGAAATGCTTTGGGGGGTTTCTATAGACGACAATGCTTGGGTTTTTTTTTTTTTTTTTCCAAGATGATGACCATTTTTCCTCTTAGCTACCTCATTTTGCTGTGGAGTATTGACACAGTATGACTTATGTACAATCCTTATTCTGAACGAATGAGGTAAGGACTTGATTAAAATAGTCTTTGGCATTATCAGACCTAAACTTTCTTATATTGACCCAGAATTGATTTTTTTATCATGAAATAAAAATTAGGGAAAACTGTACTAACATCAGTTTTATGCTTAAGAAGAAAAATCCAAGTAATACAAGCACAATCATCTATGAAAAAAAGGAATCGTCTTCCCCCAGAAATATTAGGAATATTAGACGGACCCAAATATCATTATGGATAAGATGAGAAGGATCAGAACTTCGTTTATTACTAATTGGAAAGGTACATGCTTGCGTTTAGCAAGCTTACACACCTTGCACTGAAAATGTTCAACATTTAATTCTCTAAACAATGAAGGAAACTTAACTTTAATAATCCTACATGATGGATGTCCAAGTCGATTGTGATGAAGTAAACTTCTCTCTTTATTGGATAAAACTAACTCTGATATGCAAGAAGAAGACAATCTGTCCTTGGTAATATTTGGTTGAAATGTTGCTTCAAGATAATAGAGGTCATTCCTTTCCCTAGCACCCCAAATCATCCTTCGCGAATCCTTGTCCTGAAACGTACAATAACTGCTATTAAAAATCACATTGCAAAATAGGTTTCTGGTGCCTTTTTGTATAGAGACTAGGTTTGTAGACAATTTGAGAGCATGGAGAACATTTTTAAGGGTAACCAATGGGTTTATTTTAACATCTCCTAAACCTGCTACCATGGTCAGAGATCCATCAGCAGTGGCTATCTTCGCACTGCTTGGGCATGGGGAATAGGTGGAAAAAAAAATCGGAAAGGGCTGTCATGTGATGTGTTGCTCTTAGTCCATGACCCAAGAGTTGGTAAAGGTTGTACACGAAGCATTTAATCCAACGAAAGATGGAAACTTACCTAAAAATGCTAAAAAGCAGGTACCTGAAGATTCTTCATGTTTTTCACAGCTTTTGATGATTGATCCTACCCTCTCAATCTCTTTTTGATTTGGACCACCCATCTCATTTGAAGAATCTATAGCAATGTGGACTTGCCCATTGTTCTTTAATTGCCCCTTTTCTGACTTCATTCTCAACTTGCAACTTTTCCATTAAGTTTTCCAGCATTTGTCACAGGTGTGTGATGAGACTTCCTGCTTTAACTACAAAATAGGCTATCATAGTTTTGAGTTTTTTTGTTGACCACCTTTTTTTCTTGTATTGTTGCCCTTTTCTCCTGTGACCATGACTTTTCCTTCTGCCACGATGGCTGAACTATCAGTGCTTGGTGGTTCAAGCATCAACCCTCTTTTACCTTCTTCACTTTGAGCTAAAGCCACCATCTCAGTGAAAACATGGAACCTTTGATTTCCTAGGAATCTGTACCCTTACTTGATCAAATTCTAGATTAAGTGCCACTAGGAAATCATAAACTCTGTCTTGTTTAACGAAATCTTTTAGGACAGTAGCATCTTCAGGACATTTGGTTTGTATCACCTGATAGTGATCCAATTCTTGCCATAATTATTTTAGTTGGTTTGCACACTTAGTGACTGTTTTATTCCCTTGTTTTGATTTCATAGTTTTCACCTTGACCCTATACAATTGAGCGCATCTCTTGCTTTAGAATAAGTTTGCTGAGTTGGATCCCGAATATCCTTTGCAGTAGCCAAAAACATGCAGGTATCATTGATTTTGGGAGTCACCGAGTTTCACAACCATGCCATAATCATGGAATTGTCCTTGTCCCATGCAGCAAACTTCAAATTTCCTAGGTTAGGATCTGTACACATTAGATGGCTGATCTTCCATTTTTTCCTTTGAACACTATGGGGATGAGTTGTGACCACTTAAGTTAGTTTTTTCCATCTAACCTATAAGCAGCTTGAATATTCTTTAACTCTTTAGGTTGTTGGAATCCGATCTGCTCATCTGATAGGGCTGAAATGATCGGGTTTCCAGCGTCTGACATTATAGGAATCGAAAGAGCAAAAAAAATATATTGACAGCACTTAAGGATAGGCTAGGGATAGAGTATGGTGACGATAATGAAGGACAAATATCTGGCAATTAAGGCCAAATATAATGGATCCCCAAAGCTTCGATACCATGTTGAAAATTGGTAGAATGAAAACCGTCACTTCATTATATTTTTGAGAATTATAGTATATATATATACACACACACACACACACAGATATACAACCCTAGTACTCCTCTAGCACGTAAAGTCAACCATAATCAAAATCCCATGATTTATGGGATTTATTAGAGAAATCAAATAGTAAATCTAACCTCATTATTTTTTGGAATCCTATCTTATCTCCTATGTACAAGGAATTAACTGCCTAAGAATAATCAGCTAGTTGTAAACAATTTCCCACAGTTAAGACATACATAAGGTGTACATATTAGCCATTATCAATCTTCTTTTATGAAATGTCGATCTACTTCTACTTGCTTGGTGGATCGTGTTGCATTGTTGATAGTTGACTTCTTGTCGCAATATAACTTCTTTTTATTGTAATCTTCAAATTATTGATAATCATTTTTAGCCATAGTAGTTCACACAATCCTAGTGCCATGGCCCAAAACTTTGCTTTTGCACTTGATCTTTGCTTCTTACTTCTCTAAGTAACCAGGTTATCTCTTATCTATGACTGAGCTAGCATAGTCTACATCTGTATATGCTTCCAAACTCAGACTTAAACACTTTCTAAAGAGAACTTCTTTACTTGATTTGGCCTTTAAATACTGTAATATTCAATAGGCTGCCTAGATCATGCATTAATTGACTTTATTCACTGCATATGCTATATCTAGACTTGGCAATATTTGAAACAATTACACCAATATGACATGCATAAAGTTAAAAAAAAAAAAAAACACGGCACGACATAACACAAATGTATTCTCAAAATTTATCTAATACAAATTATAAACATATCAGAATTGATATAAATGTAAAAAAACCTTAAAACATGATTATGACACGATAAAATATACGAATATGACACGAATACACGAATTGCCAAGTCTAGCTATATTGGGTCTAGTGTGTGATAGATAAATCGACATTCCAACTAGTGTCTGATACATTTTCGTACCCACATATTCATCGTTAGTTGCAACTCCTAGCTTGTGATTTTGATGTGTTGGTGTCTTTGTAAGACTACAACTAGTCTTACCTACCTATGTAAATCTATCATGTACATCTAATGTGAGATAAAGATCACATTTTTGGACTTGCCAAGATCCTTCATTTCAAACTGTTTTGCTAACCAAGCCTTAAGAGCTACTTGTTCTTGGTGATTATTATAAGTGACAACAATACCATCAACATACATGATGAGTACAGTAACCCCCTTAATGTGGAGTGCTTAATAAACAAGGTGTAATTTCATGTACTTTGGTTATACTCCATAGCTAGCATGACCTTAGCAAATCTTCCAAATCATGCTGTTGGAGAGTATTTCAACCTTTATAATGCCTTAGCCGATGAACCATGCCATTTCAACTTGTACTAAATCCTAGAACTTCCATGTTCATCTACTTTTCAAGATCGCCATGTAAAAAATGCATTTTTTTCATCGAACTCTTCAATGTCTAATCAAAGTTTACTACAAGCACTAGTAGTACCCTTGCAGTATTAATTTTTGCCATTGATGCGAAGGTTTCTATAGTCTAAACCGTAAGTTTAGGTATAGCCTTGGCCGCCGACCTTGCCTTATATCATTCAAGGGACCCATTAGCATTATACTTCACGGCAAATATCCATCTACATTCCACAGGTTTCTTCCCTTTTGATAATTCCAAAATCCTCATGTTTTGTTTTTCTTAAGTGCATGCATCTCCTCTATCATTGCTTGTTTCCATTCTTCACTACTTGGTGCATTAGATAGGGTTTGAGGAATGGCTATGGAGTTTAAGTGATGAAGGCCTTATGTGAAGGTGAGACTCTTTCAAAAAGAGAAGGAAAAAAAAAAAGAGAAATTGGGTGTTTTGTGCATTTTCTAGTAGATTTTCTGACTGTGATGGGGATTTAGATGATCATTGTTAAAGGTTACAATAGTAAGAGTATTTACCTTGCAACTTGTTCCACTTCTAAGCCTTAGTTTTGAACTATGGACTTACTTTGGATTAACTTTCGATCCTTTATTTCTTGAGTAAACTTGCAGTGGCTTTGTTAATACTAGATCATCTAATGTCTTTCAGCAGTCTATGGCATGAGCAAGTTCGGTTTCACTGTTTTGGATAGGTTTGGGGTTACTATTTTGGGTAAGGATTAAGTATGGAGTCGGGCACACATGAATGTGCAAGACTAAAAAGGTCAAGAAAATCATACTTATCTTCGTGATTAGGTGTCTCCCCCTAAATATAAGGATGATCAAAGTAATATTCGAGCTTTACAAACATGACATCGATGGAAACATACATTTTACGGGTAGGAGGATGGTAGAACCTATTCCCTTTTCAAGAGAAGAATATCCCATAAATACACATTTGATTATTCTTGAATCAAGCTTGCTTTGGAAATGATTATGAACATGGATAAAAGAGACACCTAAAAGCATGAGGAGCCAAGCGATATAGAAAATTTGGGGAAAAAAAAAGTTAAGAACTCTTCCTATGAAATCTTAAAGCTTAAAACCTAAAATGAACCCTATTAATGATATGAGTGGCTATCAGTATAGCTTCTCTCCGATATTGTTTTGGAACTGTTCTTTAAAAAAAGAGGTCATGGGTTGCTTAAAGGTGACCATTTTTTTCTTTCTGCCACTTTATTTTCTTGGTTATCAACATAAGAGGATTCATGGACAATTTCCTCTTGAAGAAACATGGATAAAACTTTATCAAAAGACTCCTAAGCATTATCCATTCGCAATCTTTTTATTCGCACACCACATTGATTTTTTATCATTTTATGAAAATTTTGAAAAACTATGATCGCATAGGATTTTTTTTCAAGAGAGAGACCCATGATATCCAGGTACAATCATCAACGATGTAACAAATTGTCGTGCCCCAGAAGTATTAGGCACCTTTGATGGACCTTAAGGGTGTGCTTGGTTGGGTGAACAAGTGGAAGGATGGATAGAAGAGGGTGGAAAAGTGGAAAGAAAATAAATCTTGGATGTGCTTGGTTGGAAAGAAAATCGGAAAGAGTATCATTTTCCACACCTATTAACAAAAATAAATCACTCCAAATTGAAAAGAAAAGAGGAAAGAAAATGAGTGGTGTGTGTCATATGGGTATATTTGCAAGATTACCTATTATTTTTTAAATTTCATATTTTTCATCTTAAATTCTAATGGGTATACTAGTAAAACAATATACTTTTTATTTTCATTTCTCTCATTTTTTAATCATACCAAGCAATGAAAGGACAAAAATATTTCTTTTCCTTCCACTTTTCTATCTTTCTTACGAAGCACACTAATTTTGTTTCCATCTTTTCATTTTTCTCCTCTTCCAATTTTTCATCTTTCCAAATTTCTTGTCACCCAACCAGGCAAAGCCTAAATGTCTCCGTGCATCAATTAAAAAGGAAACGAAGATTTTTTATTGCTTAAAGGAAACCTTCTTGTGCTAAACTCACATAAATCACAATGGAACTGTTTAATATCAATAATAGAGAAAGAAATATCATACTAAGAATTTTGGAAGATGGGTGACCAAGATGAGAAGATGTCGAAGCCAAATTTGGCCTTTATTTCGACTACTATTTTAGACATGAACATGGATAAGTAACCAGCCCCAGTTGTCACTTAGCTATTAGGAAAATTAAGATAGTAAAGTTCATTGCATTCCTTAGCACGCTTGATCATCTTCCCCGTTATTTGGTCCTACAACACAATATGAAGCAAAGAAGTCAAACTACAATTTAGATCTTTTGTAATTTATTTTATAGGTACAAGGTTGGTTGACAATTTTGGCACATGCAAGACATCTTTTAAGATTAAGGATTGTCCTGTATGAATGTCTCCTAGCCTACTGTTATTAAGGAACCATCGACTATAGTCTTTTTATCATTACAACATGGGTTGGAAGTGGAAAACTATGAGATGAGTAGGTCGTGTGTTTGGTTGCTCTCAATGTCCAAGAGACAAATGTGTTAGGATTCGAGAAAATAAAAGCACATGGAGAAGGAAAATTACCAGAGAGTGCTAATAAACATGCACTTGGTCTTTTCTACTGAGTCAAGAATGTATCTCAGTCAATCAATATCATCTTTGTCAAACTTTCTACTACTTGGGTTAGTCTGACCAAAGAGTATTGGTGATGTTGGCTTGAGCAAAGTGTGCTTGTCTCTTGTGTTGCCACTTTCGGTTAGAATTTTGTGACCTACCATCAAGTTTCTAGCAATTTTCTTTTATGTGTCTTAGCTTCTTGTAGTGCTTACTATCAAATTCCTTTTATTTGGTTTTTTTGAATCTTGTTTCCGGCTATCTACATTGTTGCAATAGATTTTCTTGAAGCTAATTCCTTCGTACCATCTATGAGCGACATTGATCCTTCCATTGTCAAGCATAACTCCCATCCGCCTTTTTTTCATGAACAACTGATAATGCTTTATTCAATGACAGCATCTCTTCCTTCCTAAGATTTATACCCATACTAGATCAAATTTAGCATTGAGGCTAGCTAAGAAGTCATAGGTTCTATCATTTTCTATGAAATTTCTTAAAATGATCACATCCTCACTGCTCTTCATTTCAATGCACAAGCAGTGATCCATCTCCTGCCATAAATTCTTCAAGAGATCGGAATACTCCGTGACCAATTGATTTTCTTGTTTGGTAGCGGAGATTGCTGTCTTGATCTCTAAGATTTGTGCAACATCATGTTTCTTTGAATATCTCTTTGAAATTTCTCAATATGATCTTATCCTTACTGTTCTTCATTTCAATGCACCATATCTGATCCATCACCTGCCATAAATTCTTTGAGAGATTGGCATACTCCATGATAGATAGATTTCCCTATTTGGTAGCGGAGTTTGTTGTCTTGATCTCAAAGATTTATCCAACATCATGTTTCTTTGAATATCTGTTTGGCAGTGGTTAAAAACATACATGTGTCACTTATTTACGAGAGCCATGCCTAAGCCAAGACATGACTATGGAATCTTTTTCACCCCAATTAGCAAATTTCAGACATTCCAATTTGGATCCAGCCTCGAAGGTGTGGCTGAGTCTCCCGTTACTTGAAGAAATATTTGAACAGATTTGAGACCACTTAAGATAATTTTCTGTTCAGCCTATATACCACCTAGGTATTTTGCCATGTCCTCGGGGTTTGATTTATTGCAGTCTCTTTAGAATGGATGGTGATTTGTGAAACTTCCGACATTCTGATGCTTTGGAATCAAGAAAAGGAAAATAAGGGACTGTCATAGAAAGATAAAGAAACAGAGGACAATGGTTGCCACAACGAGAAATGAGTTCCCAAAAAAAAAAAATAGGGCTCTGATTCATGTCAAAGGAAAAAGAAGAAATTGTATTTCTTATTCAATTAGCATGTACATAAGAGGGCTTTTATATACCACAAAGAATAAAGAACTGTCAACTCTACAAACTAGGTAAACAATCAAAATAGAATATTTCTCCTTATAATTAGGGAACAAAGCAAGAACAAAATAAAACTAATTTCCTCCGCAAATCCAACAATCATTTCCTCCTAAAGTCCACAGGTCAACACTTTCCAACAGTTTGCATCAAAACTAGCTTTTGAAAATTGGTTGGATGGGTATTTCTATATGCTGAGGAATAGTGTTGCATGCATCCATTCTTCATTGAAGTGTGTTATTAAAGTTGGATGCATTCATATAACTAACTATTGAAGTTAAAATTAAGATATAAAATGTCGCTATTGTTCATTATCCACCATAAAACCTGTGATAGCACCAGTTAACAGTTGTCAGACCCATCTTGTTCTTAAAACTCCTATGGCATTTTAGTTGAATGTATCGGTCAATGTGGCGGGATCAATCTTACATGAATGAAAGTATACTCTACAACATATACACTCATGTTCTTTACGTGGAAGTGCTCTGTTCTAGTACCAATTGTTTGTTAAGGGGTTGATGTGTAATTGTGTTTCATTAAGAATGATGCAATAATGCTTTCAGCTATTACCATTCTGTTTGTCTTAGCAAATTGCTTTTATGGATGTTGATGCAGCTTCCTCGAAATTGGATGCATTTGCATTTTTTGTGTGCAATTGGGACTGCAATGTCTATGAGAGCTGGTATTGCTGCCGACGCTGCTGTAGCTCTACTTTTTCGAATACTGTCACAGCCTGCACTGCTTTTTCCTCCATTAAGACAAGTCGAGGGAGTTGAAGTTCAGCATGAACCTTCCGGTGGTTATATTTCATGTTATAGGAAGCAGGTATTAGTGGTCAACTTAAAAATTTTGCATGTTATCTACCATTCTTTAGTTTTTATTTTTTCACTTGCTGAGAAGTCGTTAATATGCATACGCTTATGCATACATATTGCATGTTCATAATTACTGAAAACTTATTTCAAAATACTGTTTGCAGATAGAGGTGCCTGCAGCTGAAGCAACTATTGAAGCTACTGCCCAAGGTATTGCATCAATGCTTTGTGCTCATGGGCCAGAGGTGGAATGGAGAATATGTACCATATGGGAAGCTGCTTATGGCCTGATTCCCTTGAGCTCTTCAGCTGTTGATCTTCCAGAAATTATTGTTGCAACCCCCTTGCAGCCTCCCATACTATCATGGAACCTATACATACCTCTTCTCAAGGTCCTGGAATACCTTCCACGTGGAAGCCCTTCTGAAGCATGTCTCATGAAGATTTTTGTGGCCACTGTTGAAGCAATCCTAAAGAGAACCTTTCCACCTGAAGCCTCCAGGGAGCAAACCAGGAAAACAAGATACAGCCTAGGTTCTGCCTCCAAGAATCTTGCTGTGGCAGAGCTTCGTACGATGGTCCATTCTCTCTTTTTAGAATCGTGTGCATCTGTAGAGCTTGCTTCTCGCCTGCTGTTTGTTGTCTTGACTGTGTGTGTTAGCCATGAAGCTCAGTTCAGTGGGAGTAAGAGACCGAGAGGTGAAGAAAGTTATCCTCCTGATGAGAGCACTGAGGAATCACAAGCACCATCTGAAAAGCTGAGGGACATAAAACCTAGAAAAACAAAAAAACAAGGGCCTGTAGCTGCATTTGATTCTTATGTGCTGGCTGCTGTTTGTGCTCTTGCCTGCGAGCTTCAGTTGTTCCCTTTGGTTACTAGAGGAAATAATCATTCAACTGCTAAAGATGTTCAAGTTGCCGCCAACCCTGCCAAAGTAAATGGATCTTCTATTGAGTATGGACTTGGTATTGACTCAGCCATTCATCATACTCAAAGAATCTTAGCAATTTTAGAGGCACTTTTTTCGTTGAAGCCATCTTCTGTTGGCACCTCATGGAGTTATAGTTCAAATGAAATAGTTGCTGCTGCTATGGTTGCGGCTCATGTTTCTGAATTATTTAGACGGTCAAAGGCTTGCATGCATGCGCTCTCTGTCCTAATCCGATGCAAGTGGGACAACGAAATTTACACCAGGGCATCATCGTTATATAATCTCATTGATATTCACAGCAAGGCTGTTGCATCCATTGTTAACAAGGCCGAACCATTAGAAGCACAATTGATATATGCACCCGTTCGGAAGGATTCACCTGTTTGTTTAGATGGCAGAAAACAAAATAAACGCACAAATACCACTTCCTTTGATCCTGGGCAGTCATCGGCTTTAGAGTCTGGAGATTCAACTCATTTGGACAATAATCTAAGATGTCAGAGAGTGTTAGCATCAGATGAAAGCTCAGGGAATTCCTTGGGCAAAGGTATAGCAAGTTTTCCAGTAGATGCCTCGGATTTAGCTAATTTTCTCACAATGGACAGGCACATAGGATTCAATTGCAGTGCACAAATTCTTCTGAGATCTGTGCTTGTTGAGAAACAGGAATTATGTTTCTCTGTTGTTTCGCTATTGTGGCACAAGCTGATAGCAGCCCCTGAAACACAACCCAGTGCCGAAAGCACATCAGCCCAACAGGGATGGAGACAGGTAATCTCATATCTGTCATGCTTCGTGTAGTATTAATTTTTAAACGTCTGCTTCTCATATTATTAGCATTTGATTAGGAGCAACGGAAATTTTTGTTTATAATCTTTCATTATTTGAAACAAACTTTGATTTTTTGTTCTTAATGTTGAAAGCAACGTTTGAACTATATCGGTTGAAACTTTTGTTTCGATCAGTATTTCACCATGGCTTCTTCATGAATACTTATATACTTATCCTAATATTTGAACTTTGAATCTAGTTGCAATTTTGGTCGTTACGTGGCCTATTAAATCTTGATTTGGGCCTTTCAACAAGGAACTTGGCTCCACTTGATTAATTTTAGGGCCAATACTCATCGGCAGGCTCCATTATCACCATTCACATGGGTTGGAGTTCCGATTATTAAGAACCATTATCACCATTCACATGGGTTGGAGTTCCGATTATAAATGGTTCTTATTACTATGGATGTGATGATGAGTTTGTTAAAAAGTTATTGGTTCAAACGGTATTGGCTGGATCTCAATCCTTCATTACTACAGAGTACATGCGGTAGACTCTGTATGCTGGGACATAGTATACACTAAAATGTATATGTATATGAACAAATAATAATGCATCATACGTGTCCTCTCAGCATGATATTCTTTCATCTTGACGATTCTTGGAAATTATTTCTGTTTTTAGGAATGTAAAGTTTTAAACATTTGGGAAAAACCTGACAATCATCCAACTTCTCCTTGATGCAATGCCTTCAATCTCATCATATGATTTTTCTTTAAGAATATATCAATTGTTGCCTGAAGGTTAGACTAAGCCTTTCATGAACTGTTTTATGAAGTCCTTGAGCTGGTTGTTTGACATGGTTTTCTAATTAGTTTGGGAAAGATACAATATCTATTTAGTGGTGACACTTTGTGTCCGTGGGTCATGTCAGCAACTGGGTGTAGAAGGATATAAACCATCCAAATATGACCCATTTTGCTTATTATGTGAGAACCGTCAACTGTTAGATAAAACAAGTAACGTGGGGTTGGGTTAATATGAACTTTGACTATTTAACTTTTTTAATTAGACTGGTCCAAGAGAGGTAACTTAAACTCGATTAGAAGGGTTCTTTCTTTTACTAGCTCTTTTCCATCCTTTTTTTGTGCAAGTCTGGTATCCTTAAACGTCTGTTGGTACTACTTATGTCTGTATCTTTAAATTCTTAATGATTATAATTGTTTTTAAAAATAAAACAATCCACCTGAGCATTTTGCTCAGATGGTTGATGCATCATTCCCTGCTCAAAGACCACGATTTGCATGTTCTCCTCATATAGAAAAAAAACCAACGAACATGCTTAAATGGGTTAGGTCTTATGCAGGTTGACACATAGGCACTACTATTAAACAATTCTATTATGTGTCAATTTGAGTTAAGCAGGTCAACCTAAACGTTGGCATTGTTATTTCCATGCGAGTCTAGGATCAATTTCATTTTGTCACGAACCACTTAAATATGAAACCCAAAGCCACAAATTCCTCATTGGGTTGAGTTGTTTGTATGGGTACTATTAAGTATTGCTACCTCTAGTTTTCTAGTTTATACAGGATATTTTTCTTCTAGATGTGAAAGAGGCTGTTCATCCAACTCTAATGCTTTATAGGTTCTTATATTCTAGCTACTTATAGTGTTGGTTCCAGTTTCTTTAAACACATTTCTGCATGTGTAAGGTGCACCATTTTGAAACCCAATAGTTCTTGTTCACCGATCTTTGGTTGCATCCAGTAGTGCAGTAAGTAGAGATGCAACTTTAATTTTCATTCTGGAAATCGTGAAAGAAATCAAATATATATGCTTATTTTTTAGTGGCATTAGAAAATTCATTGCTACTAGAAAATAGCAATTAATTTTTGTGTGATGCATGTGTCAGTATGGTATTGCTTAATGTGTTCAAGAGTTTAATAGCACTCTTGTATGTCAGAGTGAGAGAGTAGAATATTTGACTGGATTACTGGTATTGCTTCATGTGTTCAAGAATTTAATAGCACTCTTCTATGTCATAGTGAGAGAGTAGAATATTTGACTGGATCTACCTTCACTTAAAAATTAATGAGAAAAGGATTCACCCTAGCTGATGACATAGAAATTTTTTTTTATTTCTTTTCCGAAAATGTGATTTTTATAATTGTGTGGATTGGTAACATTCTGCAATGCAAATAAATTTAACTGTAACTAATAAGAGAGTGCATAAGAATAGTGCTTGCCCTATGGTTCATCTGTAAATTCACCATTATTATTTCTTGGAACTATATTTGTCTGACTACCCTACTTGTATCAATTTAGGTGGTTGATGCATTGTGCAATGTGGTATCAGCATCACCGACAAAAGCGGCTACAGCAGTTGTTCTTCAGGTCCAAATTTTGTTCTTCTTGTAGATTATTAGTTTAAAAATAGAAAGACAAAACGGCCCGCTTTGCTTTATGGTTGCTGACTTGAACACCATATGTTTTGTAAAAGATGACTGCAATCCATAATTATGGTAATATAATACAGATCTACCACTTATGATAAAACACCTCTGTATAACGTGATGAACCGTCTCCTGGATGGTGTCTAAATCAGCAGCCATAAATTTCCTTCTTGTCTAGCTTTATTGTTTCTTAACTTTATTTTCTCTATTTGTTTGGTCACTTTCATGGCCTTGTGTTCTTGTCAGGCGGATAGGGAATTACAGCCGTGGATTGCGAAAGATGACGATCAAGGTCAGAAGATGTGGAGAATCAATCAGCGGATTGTAAAGTTGATAGTGGAACTAATGAGAAACCATGATAGCCCAGAATCATTGGTAATTGTGGCAAGTGCGTCTGATCTACTTCTACGTGCCACAGATGGGATGCTTGTTGATGGGGAAGCTTGCACTTTACCGCAACTGGAGGTACTGTCTCTTATGGACGGTCAGTCACCATTTCATCTCAAAGCTTCCTTAATGTCTTTAATCTTTATTTAAAAATGGCAGCTGCTGGAAGCAACGGCTAGAGCAGTTCAGCCAGTACGAGGGTGGGGAGAATCTGGACTGGCAGTTGCAGATGGACTTACGAACCTGTTAAAGGTGAGCAAATGCCCTTTATTGGCATACTCAATTTGGTTATACTCTTAGGGTTAAATTCAAAATAGTTAATTACAAATTTGGTATATGAACTATATATTGAAATCTAAAAATTGGTATTCTAAAAAAATTGTACAATTTGCCCCATGAACTTTATACCAGGTTAATCAAAATCCCAACACTGTTAACCTAACCCACCTACATGGTATTTTGCCAGTATAATATTGCCCTTGTCATGCGGTAAATAAAAATGCTAAATATTTTGTAAAAAGCCAAGTGGCTTCCCACAATTGGGCTCTTAGATGAAATTTTTACTGTCTAGGAGTTGAAAAGGATACAATTGAAGGGATCATATTAGTCAGATGCCACATATATAGGCCAACTGGGTTAATGGTGTTAAGAGGAAGGTTAAAATGATACATAATTTGGAAGTTTAGGATGCAAATTATAATTTTTTTCCCCTTTGGATGTCAATTTATACACTTTGTCAATGTTAAAACACTATATTATTAACTGAATTAACATGCTTTCAAGCTGTTCCTTCTAAATTCTAATTTCCATTAACATGGAGCGAAACAGAGCAAATAGAAGAGGAGAAAGTTATTTTTTCTTTTGCCGGATGTCACTGCAATATCAATGGTGATGTGGTCTTTAATCTTTTGATTCATGCAGTGTCGTCTACCAGCAACAACTCGATGTCTTTCTCACTCAAGTGCACATGTTCGTGCTCTCAGCACGTCAGTCCTTCGCAATATTTTGCATACAGGTTCAATCGAATCTAATTCTAAGCAGGCGGAAATAAATGGCACCTGTGGCCCCTCTTTTCAGTTCTTCAGCATCGGTGTCATCGACTGGAATGCTGATATCGAGAAGTGCTTAACATGGGAAGCTCGTAGTCAACTTGCAAGAGGAATGCCTATACAGTTTCTCCATACTGCTGCGAAAGAATTAGGCTGTAATATTTCCATATAACATCGATTAACTTTCTGTTATCAGCATAAATATACCTTTTTCCTCAAGTGGGATTACGAAGAGGAATAGACCTCTGCAAGTAGCATCGAGGATGTATGGTTTGAGCAGAAAATATAACTCTCATGTGTCTAATCTTTACTTTGCTTCAAGCTTAGCTTTGTATGATGTGATATAGGGCCCAGCTTTCGATTTGTTTGTTGGATTACTTCATGTAATTTCGGTTAACTTAGACAGTTATTCCATTAGCAAGAACTAATACAACTCATAAAGTTTCTGCTTAAGCTTCAATCTGTTGGATAATTCACCTACTTTCAGCATATCAGTACTTACAACATGGTGGTTGTTTTTGACGTGTCATTTATTGGACTAATTTTGTTATAAATTTGATAGATGAGAGTAAGTTCAAGTGTGTACTATTAAGTAAAATTGGAGTACTTAATTGTAAAAACTTAGAAATTTTAGAGTAGATGGGAAGTTTGGTCTTTAACTTTGGATCTTATATCGTTTTTGACTTTCAAATTTCGAAAGCAAATTATTGGTAATTTCATGGTCACAGTGAAGGGTTAGGGATTTTTTTATTACATTTTGTTCATTATTATTTAATATAATTTTAAATATCTATATTATATATAAATGCAAAAATATACACTCACCATGTGGGTGAAAGAAAAAATAAATTATATATAGTATTTTTTTAAATAAACGATTAGTTTTTAAATGTAAGTGGATAGGTTTTTTAATAAGTTATTAATTTTTTAAAAAGTATTATATTTAAAATAACATTTAAACCCTTACTTTATTATTTGATATGGATTTAGTTTTTTTTGTTGTTGTAAATTTATCAATTACGTTGGTGTTTTTTAACTCGTAATATTAAATTCAATCATTTTATTTTATTAGTATGATGAGAGTGGTTGAGTTTAATATCATCTTTAAGTTCGATATTTTTTGAAAATCTTTTCTATATAAAAAAAGAATAAAATTAGTCACCAATAAAAATTTTTAAAAATAAATTCTTATAATCACTTACATTTTGAGTGTTCTACGACCTAGTTATATTTATAAGAATGATTTTGATATATAAGAATGATCTAGTTATTGGTATTTATAAGAATGAAAATGTGTTGGATCATGGATGTGCACCTATTGCAGAGAAGGAGTTTTCGATCTTATTAAATGACGCAAACTTTAATATATTTTGGGATTAATTACTCATATAGTCTCACATTTTAAGACATTTCAATCAGATCTTTAATTTTAAAGTTTCATATAAATGTAGTCATTTTATCTTCTTGATAAATAAACTAAAACATAATTAAAATTTTATATTATAATTTAAATAAACTTTTATAAATATTCAATAGATTATAAAAACTAGAAAATATTTATTTTATTTAATTTTCTAATTTTTCAATCTTTGCTTATATTATATTTTCCCCTCTTTGTAAATAGATAAAATAAATGATTATAATATTATAATTTTTTTAATTTTATAAAATTAAATGATTTATAAAAATATTTTGCATTAATGTTATAAAAATATTGAAAGCGTTTCACTTTTTATTGTTTATAAAAAAATACAAATAAAAATAACTAATAATTTATATTATAATTTACATTAAATTTAAAAATAAATATTTTATAAAAATATAAAAATATTTATTTACATTAATATAGGAAAATTTTCTTGACTCGAGACGATTGAGAGATTTGACTGCAACCTCCGGTCTACCATAAATAAATATTGATTTTAATTAAATTAATGTAATTAAATATTTTTATTTTTATTTCATTTTTTTATAATTTAATTTTAAATAATTTAATTTTTTATTATTATTTGTTTTTATTTATAAATAAGAAAAAGGGAAAAAGAAAAAGAGAGAGAAAAAAATAAAAAACGCAAAATATTTTTATAGAATTAATGAAAATATATATTTTATATTTTAATATATTATTAACTTTTATAAAAATAATTTAAATTACAATATAATTATTCTATTTATTGATACATCAATTGTGTGATGGAAGAAAAAAGAACTTTTGAAAAGGGAAGGAGACGTGGGAGTATTTTTAATTTTATAAATAAAATAGTTTTATTTTTAAAAATAAAAGTAAGTAAGTGCCTTAAATGCTATTGTTTTAATTAGGTTTATAATTTCGTTGGCGAAGTTGACCACTAACGAACTTCTAATACTAATTTAATTAAAGATTTTAATTTTAGTGTTAGTATAGAATATTTTTCCTAACACATCATATATATATATATATATATATTTTTTTTTCATTAAATTAGTGTAATCACTAATCATGCAAAGCTAAGTTAATAAACATTTAATATTAATTGCTCAAAAATAAAGAATGGAAATAAATGGAATTAAATTAATTATTTTAAATATATAAAATTATAAATGATAGATAATTTTATACATTTGAAATATTTGACTAAACATTATCATTTTCTCGTTTTCAATCCTTTCAATTTGAAATAATTTATTTTTATAAGTAAAAATGAGAAATAATATCTCTCATGTATTTCATTATAATTTATATATGTATATATATATATGTATATTCATTTTCTTTATTCGGCTTATTTTATTTTCCCGCGAGGTTAAATTTTATTGAATAGATTTAAAAGTTATTTGTATAATTTATTTTTTAAATAATTATATCTCTTTATATGTGTTAACATAAGTTTTTTTTCCTTAATTTTTAAATATAAATGGATAATTTTTTTTATATTTGATTATTTTTGTAAAAATCATTTTAAATTACAAATCTACTAAAGAAAATATTTAAGTAAATAAATAAAAATAAAAATAATATTTAAAATATTTCACGATTTTTTTTATCATGGTTCTTTGAAAATTATATTAAATAAAATTATAGAAAAAATTATAATTTATGAGTAAGTAAACAGATTTATGGAGGAAAATAACAAAAAAAGGATAATGCCTAAAAGACTTGTCAGTTGTCATTCATTTTAAGTTAAAATTAATCATGAGTTTCTAAAGGGTTTTAAATCTATATATACGTAATAATTGGGCTGTATGGCTAACAATTCGTTAATTTCTCTTCATCTCTATAGGTTTTTCGGTTCTGCCCAAAATCTAACCCTAGTTGTAACTTCTCTTCATCTCGTTAGGTTGTCCGTCAACCCAAAATCTAACGGTAATTGTTCCGTATCATTTCGGCCCAAAACTTTACCCTAAAAGCCCTCAATAGCCACTATAAATATATTTGTTACAAATGTCACTTTAAAACCCTAGTTTTGGCCTCCGGTAGTTATTCGCTTCCGTTCATCAGCCCTCCAGAGTCTGTTCACTTCTTTCCGCAAATCTCCTTGTCCATCATAAAAATGGTAACTAGTTCCACCTTTGTCATTCAAATCTTCCATCTTTATAAATATTTCTAATTTTTTATATGCTTTATTTTTTTTTGATCTGACTCACAGGTTTTGATCTAAATCTTTTTTTTTTTTTGGGGAGAGGGTTGTGGGCCGTTTTTTACAAATGGGTTTTTGCTTGGTTTGATTTTGGGGTTATGTTTTGTTTCTAAGATTAATGCTTTTAACTTCAGTTTTATTGCATTTTTTTTTTCTTAATGTTTATGTAGTCGCTGGTGGCCAACGAAGATTTTCAGCACATTTTGCGTGTGCTCAACACCAACGTTGATGGAAAGCAGAAGATTATGTTTGCTTTGACCTCCATCAAGGGTATCGGAAGGCGTTTCGCTAACATTGTTTGCAAGAAAGCTGATGTCGACATGAACAAGAGGTTTGTTTTATTTTGAAAATTTTATGCAAGGAAATGCTGGTTTTATCTCGATTTTAGGCTCAAGTGGCCATCATTAAGATGCTCCATGGCACAAAGCTTAGACAACAACATATGATATTCTTTTTTGGTTTGGTTTAGATGTGATTTAATTCATGCTTTTGTAAAAGAAAATTATTATTTTATACTTATTCGATCTACTTTAGATTAGGAAGTCTTCTGTGCTTCAATTACGTATATGTACTGATATTCAGTTTTGGTGGTTTATTGTCGACATATTATTTGATTTACTTCTTGTTACTAGGGCCGGTGAATTGTCTGCACAGGAGCTGGACAATCTCATGACGATTGTTGCAAACCCCAGGCAGTTTAAAATCCCAGACTGGTTTTTGAATAGGCAGAAGGATTACAAGGATGGGAAGTATTCCCAAGTGGTGTCTAATGCTCTTGACATGAAGTTGAGAGATGACTTGGAGCGCTTGAAGAAGATCAGGTGATTGCTTTGTTCTTACTGATCTGTGCTTCAGTTAATCTGTTGCTTTGTGTGTTGTATGTGCCAACTAATTTATTCTTAAAATGATATGATCATATCTAAGCATGAGTGTTGCTGTTTAATTTGATTTTATGGTTTCTCATACTATATCAATTTACAATTAGCAATTGCTGCGGCATTCTCAGTAAGCATTTTCGAGCGTATGACTAAATAATTTGGACAACTTATTTGAGACTCTTATAGCACTTTTATTTGATTTTTTAATGCTTAAGACAGAATAAAACATGTCTTGTGCTCTTTTCTCTGTGTTATTATTCATGTGAGCAAGTTTGTTGGAATCTACATGTTTTCTTGGTTTTTCTGCAGTCTCTTACGAATCCTTTAAATCTGTTTGTGCTTGGTCAAATTAGTTTCATAATGCGAGGCATATTTTATGGTTATCTTGATGATGTTTGTTGTTGATTAAGATGAGAAATGGGTTATAATATCAAATTTTTAGAAATTTGAAAGTCATTATATGTTATGCCATTTATTACCTGTATAGGTGGCCTGACATAATTGAATAAGTAAGGAGATAGTTTGAGTTAAAAGTAAAAAATGTGATATTATATATGTTTAAATGTTCCTTACCTATAATTATTTGCGCAACTTTCTTCCTTTCTCTTTGATTCATTTGCTGTGGGATGACAAACAAATTCCTGAGAAATAGTTTGCGTATTGGTTGATTCGGTTTACTATTTGTGGTTTGGTATCTGGCTATTGGG
Organism: Adansonia gregorii; assembly: GCA_038382025.1. NCBI lineage: Eukaryota > Viridiplantae > Streptophyta > Magnoliopsida > Malvales > Malvaceae > Adansonia > Adansonia gregorii. The sequence goes on along the minus strand of JBBYHO010000015.1, from coordinate 21,775,953 downwards.
GTGCTATATGGCAGCTAACACATGAAATACCATTATGCAGGAACCACCGTGGGCTGAGGCACTACTGGGGTCTTCGTGTCCGTGGTCAGCACACCAAGACCACTGGTCGCAGAGGCAAGACTGTAGGTGTCTCTAAGAAGCGTTGATTGCTTCATATATGTTTTGATCAAATTATATATCGTCAGGCAGAGAGTTTATTATTTCTTTGCTTTTTAAGCACTGTTTGCATCAAGACAAATTTTGTATGTGGCTACTTTTCGTTTTGTGTTGGTTTAAAGTCCTTTTCAAGGCAAATTAGCTTTTTTAATTAATCAATTGTTTGTTCTTTATCTTATGATTGCGTATCACTCAAATCTTATGCCGCCTATTTGGTTAGTTCTATCATCAATGCTTATTTTAACAAAGATCGGGTGGGGTTCATCTCTTAGCATCCTACCTGCTATTGTCTTCCTAGTCTTACCTCACTTTTGCTTGCTTTGAAAGGAGTAGATATTGTATGCGGCGTCGGTCCTTGCCTTCCCTCTAGAACTGGCCAAATATTGGTCAATTATGAATATAATATAAAATATTTATTAAAATATATGAATATATCTTGTGTTGTATAAATTATTAATATATTAAAATTTATATAAATTTAAAGGTATTCTAAAATATATGAACATAAGAAGGATTACCTCACCAGATGATATTGCCCGATTAACAGCTAGGAAGAAAACAAAACGTTACTATGCTCAACCGGTTTGCAATATTTTAAGCACTCAACTAAACTCCAAATGCTCCCAACTAGCTCCTGCCACGACATACGGTACACGTATTTGAGGCACCGTTCAAAGTTTCCATTGCTTCATCACCACGAAATGATTGATTTTCGTCTAATCAACTTCATTTGCATTTTATATTTTTACCTTAAATATTTATTAGAATCTTATCTATTCTGCACTTAGTTTCTATTATCGTGTATTATATTTAGTTTCTATTATCGTGTTTTATATAATTATCTTTTCTATCTTTCTTATTTAATAATTTTATAAATCAATCAAATTATAAATATACAAAATTAATTATGTTAATGACTGTATAATTACAAATTAGATAAAAATTGTATATTTTTTTATTAAGATTATAAAATGCATTAAAAAATTTAAATTATGAAATACAATAAAAAATTTTCGTGCATTGTACGAGTCTAAAAAACAAGAAAATTTAACAACGGGAATGAAAGAAATTTATATAAATTATATTCCTGAAATAGAAAAGCAAAATTTTCAAAAGCATCTGATCCTATCCGAAAAATGATCCATTCTCTAAGAGTGAACCCAATACAAAGAATGAGAATTACAAAAATCAGGATAAAAATAAATTAAAATTATGGTCGGTTTTTCTAAACAAGGACAACCAAAGGCTTTTTATCAAATCAGCTACTCTTGTATTGCTTAACTTATCCTACATGGAGAATTAGACTTTACCGTCGTGTTCATTAGAATCTGACAAACTACCATGCTTTTGTTGTCTGCTGGTAGGGAGAGACAGGCTCCGCCGCTCCTTCCCACCAGGCTTTGACGAAGCATTTCCATACCAAATCATTCCAGCCACGGCTATGATCATGCCCAGAACCACATGCAGATTGAGACCCTCTTTACCAAAGAGAAGGAATCCCAAAATCAATACAAGGATTGTCTTCATATGGCCGAGTACCTGAAATGACACAGCAGTAAATCTGCCGATGCAAATGAACTGGCTGAGGTTCGTTCCAACTGCTATAGTACATGAAAGAATTATGAACATCTGCAAAACCAAATCAGCTGTGAGCGACTATCGCTGTCAGAGGAAACAAGCTATAATTTGAACTACACGCATCCCACAAATACTTTATAGGTCAATATGCGTAACCACATCTGGGAAAGGCAGGGACCAAATATGGCACTTCGCAAAATGTAAATCGAGCAGGCTGCTAGAAATGCAACAGCAGAACCACGTCATAATTGGGAAAAGTGAACTTACAATTCAAACATTGTATCAATGTGTGTGTCAATTTCATACAGTAGATAAAGGGAAAGAGGAGAGTGGGTACATTGGCTGATATGAGCTGCATGTTATAAATCACACAAACAATGAAATGATTGTCCTCAATCAGAATGTACAGAACATAAATATTTCCTCTAGGCATTGCCTAATTCAAGTACTGGGTAGATATTCTAAGATATGTTAAACACCATATGGCATTAAGTAGTATTAGAAGATGCATGCAGATATGCAAACATCATCATCATATGCAAAGCAAATTAAATATAGCTATAGATCACAAGAAAGACAAGTATCTGCATCAATTCAAGTACACACATTCATAAACATTATTCTGAAAGCAACTCTAAACCACTAAACCTAGCCTTGTTCTATAATGATAGCAACAAAAGCCGTGATGCACAAAACCCATAAAGCATGGAAATAGATATAATACTTACCACAGATGCTAGGTTATAATCATAGGCATCAACTCTCTGATTTGTCAACCAATAATCCAGAAATGGACCTAGCAACAGCAGTGTTCCAGCCTGGGCAGGAGCTGTGTGTCCCAGTAGGTTGAAAGAACTAAGATTATACCTCCGTTGGAGGTGATGTACATACTGCAGAAACAAACAACAGAATAAATGAATGACCTCGTTGCAAGTTCTTAAAAAATAAAAAAATCAATTTCGAACATTGAGAAGATTGAATTCATATGCGCAAGAATTAACAACTTACATACTGTTGCAGAGAAGTACTCCAAACTGCAATAAAGGCAGCTATGAAACCTTTGGTATTGACACTCACATCAGTGACAGTACAAACACCAACACCCAGAAGAACAACAGCTATGCTCAGCTTTGTATCCCTGGAGTACCGAATCTTGTCCATCACAACTTCCAAAAAGCAGGAAACGGGAATCATACTCAGCTTTGCAATCTGTATAGAAATAGAGAATCTGTGATTTCCAAAGCATCCCAAAAACACTAGCAAAATCTAGCAAATATTATACTTTACCTGATAAAATCCCACAGAGTTCCACATCAGACTAACATTCATTCCAACAATAGAGAAGTTTGCAAAGAGAACAAATTTCAAAAGATCGGGCAAGGGTAAATGAGAAGATTGAATGTATCCTAGCCATCTTAGAACAGCTGTCATCAAGGTTGTGGTAGCAAAATGCAAACCAGTTAATGTTGTAGCTGCAACAAGTTGCAATCAAATATAAAGGAATTAGTGACAGTTTTACACCCTTACTGCAGCAAGCATAATCAGAAAAGTAAAAAAAGAACAGAATCTTTAATTTATTTACTTGCAGATTATCATTAGCAGTTGCATCACAATCATCCTACACTTAATCCAAGCTACTTCCAACTTCCAACTCAAGACTTCCGGTTAATCTTGGCTGATGATAGCATTTGTTTTATTATTATTTTTAGTGTTTTCCACTTCTTTAACCCATTTCCTCTCCTTCTAGAACATGTAGAGAGCAGAGAGTGGCTGGGAGGTGAATCAGAGTCCATGCTCTTCACTTCCTCTACCATTTTAACCACTAATCTACACCAGACATATTGTAGGTTTGAACATCTTGCTAATTTCTCTCTGAAAGTTTTTTTTTTTTTTTGCATGATTGCTTTTGTGCTCTCCAGACTTACCGCACCACGATCTTAATTTTAAACCTTTAGGACAATTCCCCATGCCGATTTCATTTTCCAGGATAATGCTCACAACTGTTAGAACATCACTCTGCTCGGCAAACTATCCTCATATGTTTGCATTTATGTATGCCAATTTCATGGCAAGCTCACCACTCTGATCCTATATATTTGCCTTAAAAATAAGAGAATTTGATGGGAAAATTTGCAAATTCAATTTAAGTATAACTGGCCAACATCATAAACAGTTTGTGGCATATGAGAGGGGGGCAAGTGGGGAGCAATCAAACAGAATTGAAATGGAATTTTACCGAAACTGAATCCATAAGTAGCCATTAAGGCTTTATTGACAATAATAATTCCAACGGAAGTAACAACATTGAACATCCAAGCAGCCACATCTACAACAGCCTTTCTATCCGCCTTACTAGCTGGAGCCATTTTATATTTTGTTGCAAGTGATGGCCTCAAATCTTTTATCTCTCAACGTTCTTTAAGCATGTGTATATGATGTCCAAGAGTTTTCAACCACGTCAGTAACAAGTGTCCTACAAAAATAAAAGCATCAAATAAGTTGAAAAAAATGAACTACTGCAAATTTATAGAAATCACAATTAAAAAAGTTAGTAAGGATTGTCTTAATAAAAGCTAAATGATAGATATAACAAAGAAATGAGTTTGTAACTCAGACCAACCAATAACAGCCTAATACTCCAACGTATTATGAATAAACAAAAAGGAGAGCGCCTTTGCATCTCTTATAAATTGCTAAATGTTATTATCCTTCCATCTTTTGGAAACTTTTATTAGCAGTAATTCACATTTTCTGCAGCTGTTTCTCCTTTTGTAAATAAGATAATTTACTTTGCCTAATTTTCAATAAGGAAAATTAGAAAAAGAGTCCAAACAATTTTTTTTTTTTTGCATAAAACACAGTTATTTAGCTACATTTTCCCCATTAATTATGAACCAAAATTTTCAAAATCAGTTCCAGCTAAACAATCAAGACACCCATCTAACCTACTCAATGCTTAGATTTGGCTACAACATCCGAAAACAGATCTAAGTAATCATTAAATGAATGAAGCTACCCCAAAATCAATATGAATCTCTAGAATTGACCAGATTTACTAGTTCCAAAATATAAGCATTGACGTGCAAACAACATTCATAGACTGAAAGATATTTGCTCATTAGATCATCGTGAATGTGACAACTAAACCATGAATTCAACTCAATTCCAACTTATTTTCCCTCGTCAAAGATAAATTCAAAATTTTCAAATGAACACAGTGAATAAAAACATTAAAAAGAAAAGAGCAGAAAATTACAGTTAATCGAACTTAAATATTTACTTTAGATTTGGTTAAGTGATCAAAAAGAATAAAAGCAAAGCGAATCACATTGAACCATTCGAACACTTAAAATAT
>JBBYHO010000015.1:21737803-21766618 GCA_038382025.1 Adansonia gregorii | reverse complement strand
TGATAAAATAAAATTTATTTATATAATTATAAAATTAAATTAATTTATTATATTTTTATATAAATTATATTTATTTAATTTAATTATTATATTTTATATTTTATTTTTATAAATTATATATATTAAATTTTATGTAAATTAAAATATTTAATTATTTATTTAATATAAATATTTTTTAATCATTAAATATAATATTTAAAAATAATATTTTTGATAGATATAATAAAAATATCAAATTAATTTAAATTTTATATATATTATGAGTATAATATTATTTAAATTTAATTATTAATTTATTAAAATATTAATAATATAAAAAAAATCATGATTACTTTTATATTAATATAAATAAATTTTAATTTATAATAATTAATATTATATAAATTTTAATATAATAATATATTTATATTATATTTATATTTATATTTTAATTATTTTTAGACGATCTTATTGTGTTAAAAAGTTATCCGTTCGCCACATGTCAAACGTGCCACCCTCCTTCACATTTTTTTTCTTCTTCCCTCGTCCCCCGCTTTGTTTTGGTTTTTTGTTTTACTTTTAGGTGAGGATCATTATCCCTAGTTGCAGTTTGATTATCTATATGTATCATTATTAATTTTTGACGTAAGGTGACGTCTGAAGAGGAGGTTGTTCAATGCTTCAAAAATAACCTATAAGGTATCATGGATCGGAATATGTAGAAGTTTGTACTTTAACATATAGTTTAATATTTAAATTAATGAGACGAGAAAAAGAGCTAAAGGTAAAAAAAGAATGGGTAATTTTATTTTAATTGGGTTACTTTCACAAACATATATATATATATGTAGGATTGATGAATTATTTATTTTATTTTATTTTTTTGCGAAGATCATAAAAATTAAATTTATGCGAGATGAATTTTTTTTATTTTGAGTTGAAGTTTATTTTTTTGATAAATTGATTATCTGCTTATAAAATTTAAAGATATAAAATTTGTGTATATAATATAATATATATTATTAATATATGAAAATATTTGAACAAAGATATAATACATGCATTGCATTGCATTTATTACTTTATTTTTTTGTTTGTTAAATATATCGTGTAACATGCATGTATGCGTATATTATGAGAAAATTTAATTGTTGAATTTGAGTGCAATAACGTATGAAGTAATAAATGGCAAATCTAATGTCGAATAATAAAAATAAGGTTTTAAATAAAACACGCGAAGATGATCTAGTAAAGTCGGCAGTCTTCATAGAACTAATCTTTTCTTTGATAGGAACTTAAATTATTATCTAGTAAAGCAAATAATTTTAATATCTATATTTTAGTGTGGTAACGGAGCAAGCTATTTAAATTCCTTCAGCTACTCCATTGTGGTCCCACGAGACATCACTAAACTTGTCATCGGCAAAGTTATTCGTTTAGCTTGATAGGTTTGATTTATTTATGTCAAATTTTAGATATAATTTTTTTAATTAAAATAAATTTAATTTAATTTAAATTATTATTTAATAATTAAAAATATTTTTTTAATTTAATTATAAAATATATGAATATTAATATTAAAAATATTAAAAAAATTTTATTATTTATAAATAGTTAAATTAAGCTTTTAGAATCTAATTCAACCTTAGATAAGAAATAGAAAAATTTCTGGCAGGCCGTGAATACCTCTAGACGCCACAAATACCAGTAGGCCTTGCCTCCCCATGAGCAGAACCATCGAGTTTCAAGGAACCAAAAGTAGATCGAGCCAAAGAAATAATTTGCTGACTTTGGGAATAGATTATTTGCGGATGCATTAGATGGCAAAATAATAAAATCATTAACAGTAGGAATCAACGGTGGTCACTTCACATGACTCCTATAAGCAAGACATACCTTAATGATGTGACCAAGTTGAAGAATTGTAATGAGCTTCCCATTGAAAATGATATCATTTCTATGAAGCCAATTGACCAACGAATACTGAAGAAGAGCAATCTCCAAATTCCATCGTAGCAATTTGGGGGAAACGAAGACTGCCAAGAGGTAAAGAAGGAGATAGCATTCTTGGGGCAACCCAATTGACACCCCAAAATCGCAGTAAAGCATCCAAACTTTTCATAAGAAAATGCAGTTGAAGAATAAGTGATCTGGAGTTCCAAGATCTTTCTTATAGAAAGAGTAAAGATAAGAGTCAGAATCCGGAATACCCACTTTATGAGCACAGTCTTAACTGAAACTTTTCCATTGATAACCTATGAACCAAACATTTCCACCTTAGGAAGGGCGAGACCAGCCCAACTAGACTTCCAAATATTATAGAAGCCAAGAAAGAAGTCGTTGAAGAGATTGCAAAATGATTTTGTACAGTAGGTACCACTAATAGAACCCTCCCAAATAATCAAATCAGGATCTGTTTGGTGAGGGGTGAAAAGGCTTATCAACTGCAAGAAATGGCTCCATTGATGAATTAGTTCCCATTCAATAGTCTCCTATGGAGACTGACATGCCAAGTTCAAACAGAACCAGACCAACTACCAAATATGATACGGAGATATGATATCAAGATAGTGGAAATGGGATTCTAACAGCACACAGCACACTCACACCAATAAAGTTTATGCTCACTACTTTAAGACACAAAGTTAAGAGATACAGAGCTGATAACCCACCAATCTAAAAATACAAATCAAAGATAAGGAGACACAGAGTTAAGGATAATAATTCACCGCTCGCAATGAGATACATGAAATGTAGAAAGGCCGAGTCGAAGACTTTTCATTCATATTCGCATCAGATTGTTTATAATACACAGCTTCGAACAACCTTCCACTAGGCCAAAATGAATGATTTTGACAAATAACTAGGCACGTATTAAATAGCACACCATCTTTGACTTACTGACAATGCAAAGAGACGCAATCTTTAAAGCTAAAGTAAAATAGCCTTAACTCTTTCGACATATTTCCAATGCATGCAAGGCTGGCTAATCTTTAAAAGATCACGCTCTAAACTTGAAAAGCACATATGATATATTTATTTAATCATGCAATGAAGAAATGCAAATTTGAGCTCAAAGTTAACACACAGGTTGACAGTAAATGGCATTAAGAACTTCACCCGTTTGACTTTGCTAGTCTAAGTGCAAGTAGCTCAACATTGCCAAGAACATCTAAACACACTCTCGTGTTAAAATTCAACAATGAAACTAGTTTTATTTGTGGCCAATGCATGAATACGGGGAAAACACAATGAGAGTAAAGAGCCTTCTATCCATTCATCAGTCCAAAATTTGACTCTAAGCCCATATCTAAGAGACAAACCAATGTTAGACTTAACCACGAATCGAAAAAAGTTGGATGAAAGTAGAGGTTTGGAGATATGAGATCAAATAAATAAGAGATGAGTTACAAGAAGGAAGAGAGGGCAGCAATGAACTTAGGTCAAAAGTTATTTTTATGGGAGATGAACTTCCACCGAAAACTTTCGGGCTCATTCCCATAACACCATGTCCATTTGTTCGGCGAAGCCCTATTTTATAGCTTCAAGTCAATAACACCGAAACCACGAGACTGCTTTTTTACAGTAAACAGTGTCCCACTTGACAAAGTGAATCGTTCTTTTGTCAGAGCAACCGGACTGCAAAATATTCCTCTGTATATATCCAGCTCATTCTTCACATGAACAAGGATTTGCAAAAGAGACATAAATATAGAGGAAGATCTCCTAATGAGGAACATTTATTCTTCATAAAAACAAGTCTGTTTCTAATTTTATCAAGAATCGGTTGCCAAATAGAGGGAGTACTGGAGTGAGGTCTAAGTGGAAGTCCAAGATACATAGTAAGGAAACAACTAGATTGGTATCTAATAGTGGCAACCTAGTCAGATACAATTTGATAGTCAACAATAACAACCAACGGACACCATTTGGAAGAGTTGATTTTTAGACCCAAGATAAGTTAAAACCCTTTTAAAAGGCTTTTAATAAGCATAACTTGTTGCAGATCAGGTTGACAGAAAATCATGGTCGTCGACAAATTAGACGTGAGTATACAAATCGGATTGCTGCCAACTTCAATACCAAAAAAGGGACCAGTGTTAGAGGACTTGGCACACAAAATGCTGAAAGTTTCAGCAACAACATTGAAAAGGGGGATAAAGGACACCCTTGTCTAAGTCTTCTTTGCATAGAGCATTGAGAGGTGGGAGAACCGTTCAGCAGAATCAAGATAGAGGTGGAAATACGTTAAGAATTCCACCCACGTAATTTAAAGCTAAATCCCATTTGAGACATTATTAAGTCCAAATAATACTAGCTTACAATATCGAAGGCCTTCTCAAAACAACTTTAATAAGGAGACTGCCAAACTTTCTCTTTCAGAGAGAAATGATGACTTCGTTGGCTATAAGCGAGCTGTCCAAACTTTGTTTGCCTTTCGAGAAAGCAAATCGATTTTCACCAATCACAAAACCCATGACTCTTTTTAGGCGATGCAATGACTTTAGCGAGGATTTTGTAAACGCTACGGAATAGATTGATCGGCCTATAGTCAGAGGGCTTCGAAAGACCACAACATTTAGGAACCAAAGTAATAAAAATGCATTCAAATTTTTGTTAAATGAGCCAAAATCATGAAAATCACTCATGAATTTCAATATTTCAGATCTTTAAAAGTGACCATACCTCTTAAAGAAGTTCAAATTAAAACCGTCGAGCTTAGGAGTTTTGTGAGCATCACAATCAACAATAGCAACCCAAATTTCATCTTCCGAGAAGAAAGAGTCGATAAACTCACAATGATCGACGGAAAGTTTGTCAAAGGGCAATTTATGCTATTGAGCTTGGTAGTTGAGTGAACTTTGAATTGATTTCTAAAATGGCTAACAACTTTTGCTCTAAGTCATCGGGGTTATAGATAATCTTATCATTAATCAATAAACTTCTTCTATCAAAGGCAATGATTAAGAAAAATACGGAACTAGATCCGTTACTGTAATCGAAAGCTGATAAATCTGACGATTCAATGATTTTCATAAAACCAAAAAATTAAAGAATCAGAAAGAATAGAATAAATTAAAACTAGGATCTGAAAATAAAAATAAATCGCTAAAAACTCAATTAGACTGGGAATACTATACACATATCTATTTTTACTGTTTTTGGCCTTTTTTAACCCAATTGATTACAAATTGGAAGACCCAGAAGTTAAACTAACAACCTAATATCTAGATTATGGTCTTAGTCTCTAAACCTTCAGCCTTAAGGCATCTGATTCATTTTTTTTTCCTTCTGTTCATTCATGGTTCTCTTTAGACTTCAATGATCAAATCCTGTAGCCTCAGGACTGCTTTTGTTTTGCTTGTACGTTGAAAGAAAAGTAAATTACAAATCGGTTCAATGTACAATTATATGGATATAAATTTAAAAAATAATATCACATTTACAGTTTTATATTTGCACGTAAATATGTTCGCATTTAATGGATTGCATGTAAATGTATTTTTTAATTTTTATGCAAATATAAAAATTTGTATATATTTTATATGGGTTGCATGTAAAGTTTGTAAAATATAGATGTACATTCACGTACTTCACTGATCAGCACCAATATTTTTTTTACTATAGTTGAACTGGTTGGTTCAACTAGTTGAATAGAAAATTGGAGGTCCAATCGGTTTGATCTTCGGTCTGGATTTTATTTTTTAATTAGAGGTAGACACGACCAGAACACAAGGGGAAGAAACAAAATAGTTAAAGCAGGTGAGATTGCTTTGGGATGTTAGCCCTTCTCCTCCGTATTATGAATATCTTTGTATGGACTGTTAGAGGTCTAACCACCTCAACAATCAGAGTAGGGTAATCAGTAGAGTAAGACGGTTGAATGCAGACATAGTATGCCTCCTTCAAATGCGAGTTAAATAGCAGAGTTACCAAGACATTATAGATAAACACTTTGCTAGATGTGCTTGGTTCACAACAATAATTAGCTTAAAATGGGAGAATCTGGTATGTATAAGTGGAAAAGTCAATAGTAAGTGGATTTCGTTGATGCCACTGACCAAATATTAACCTATTCCATAACTCATGAAGGTAGGAAATTTTTTTCATCAGCTGTTTATGGTAACAATAGAGAAGCCGAAAGAAGACGGCTTCGCTGAAATTGCAAGACGTTTACTATTTGGTGAGAGATAATCCATGGTTGGTAGTTAAGGACTTTAACCTTTCCCTTCACCCAAGGGAAACTTCAACCTATGATGAATCTAAATACCTGACCGCAGAAATTAAAGATTTCACCCATTGTTTGGCCAATATTTACTTGATGGATCATCTGTTTTCAGTCCCATTTTCACCTGGAGTAATAATAGGCAAGATGATGCATTATCGAATAAGTTAGATAGAGTACCTGTAAATCCAAGCTGGCTCAACCAATACTGCTAGAGATCTCAAATCATTACCTTGATTATATTCAAACTTAGGTAGTCAAGGATCGACAACCGAGACCTTAACTCCTGGACGAATCACCCTGACTTCGAGACTGTGGAAAACTCAAGGCAAGCACCAAAAGCTGGAATCCTATGCTAAGATTGTTCAAGAAATTGAAAAGATTGGAGACTAATTTTAGAGCTTTGAACAAGTAGCATTTCAGCCAAAATTCTGGTAAGGTATTAGAAAAATGTACCCAATTGGAAGGATACAGTTTGATTTACAGTTTAATGCGCCAACAGATAAGAAGATAATGTTGGAAAGAGAGGTAGCTCAAGAGCTTAAAAAGCTGGTTAAGGCTGAAAAATGTTTCTATAAACAGAAGTCGAGACTAATTTTAGAGCTTTGAACAAGTAGCATTTCAGCCAAAATTCTGGTAAGGTATTAGAAAAATGTACCCAATTGGAAGGATACAGTTTGATTTACAGTTTAATGCGCCAACAGATAAGAAGATAATGTTGGAAAGAGAGGTAGCTCAAGAGCTTAAAAAGCTGGTTAAGGCTGAAAAATGTTTCTATAAACAGAAGTCGAGAATACAGTTGGTAAAAAAGGGTGATCAAAACGCTGGTTTTCTTCCACAACACATTGTATAAAGTTTTTTTACTGTAATAGGTTCCTGGGGTTTTTTTTTTTTATGAATAAAAGTTTTTAATTATCCAAGACAAAGAGTTTTGCTCTTAATCATGCTATAGATTCAAGCTAGTCCCAAACTAACACTCGATTGCTCTCATGAGTATCGATAAGAGTCTTAGGATACATATTTTCCTTTTTTTATAAATGCTTGTTTTCATGAATAAAAGAGGGATTGTTTTTGAATATTTGAAAAACTAAAACTGAGAAAAATGTAATTCAGATATATGTGACTAGTTGGTACTAATTTTTGGGCATCATAAAAGGGGTTGATCCTTACTTCTAGTGTAACCAACTCCTAAACCTGATTTTATAGATCTCTGGTAAGCAAGTGTTCCGCAAGTGTTCCGCAAGTGTTCCTTTAGAGTTTTAAGACTCTTAAGTGAATAGTTTTAATAGGTGTCCAATCACACCTGATCAAAAAAGATTGGTGACAATTCTTTAACCTAGCCATCCAATATTTTGGTATGGGAAGCTCAAATGAGCTGTTTGTTTGGGCGACTGGGTCCTTATGATGATTAAAGTGTTGTCTACTCTGATATGTCAAGATTTGTATCTTAATATGTTATGATACTTATCTGTTAAGCCTCCTCAATCATGTTACCAATTGATAGCATTTATTGATGGTAACATAATGAATCAAACAAGTTTATTGATCTCCTTTAAAGACAACAATAGCAAAACTAGTACAGACGTAGAGGAATGAATAAAAAACTATTTATTTTTCATATTAAAAATAAAAAAATGGGCAGTTATAACCAATTGTATCAGAATCAAATTTTAAAATTTAAAATCTAGATAATAAAATTTGAAAATCCAAATCTATCTCATCTGATAAGAAATCTTATCCTGACTAATAAAATTTGATTGGGTTGGGCTAACACTGACAGGCTAGGCTCTAAAAAGATAAGACCCATTTGACCTTTAGCCTAACCCTAAGCCTAGGCTTGGCTTGACTCAACTTAACGGTAACACACATATGGCGTAGTCCAACCTTGTGGAGACCTCATCTTTTAAGTAAAAGCTTGGCTGTAATGGCCCAACCCCATACTGAAACTAAGCTAACATGTACCATATAAATAAGCTATATGTTTCTAATGTGAACATTGAAAAAAATTTCTTGCTTTTCATGTAACTATTATGAGAATAGTTTCTCATTCACTATAGATATTGATCATGCAACATATTTATACACTATATACCTATATTCAACAACCCAGCATGGTATACATTTCGTATTTATACACTTAAATTGGCCTATTGATATCCAATAATCCCTCACATGAATGAAAATTATCTGTAAATGATGACAAACAAACTTTGAATATGAAAGGGAATAACTTAAAGAGTTATTCATCATGATAGTTAGCTTTTAGCATTGAACCTTCCATAGCAACAACTATTGGATTTACTTGACAAACTAGTAAACTTGATGTCTTGAATTATTTAGCCTTTCTTATAAACTAAAATAATAGGTTTCATAAAATTCTTCTAGGACATCCTTGGTTCTCACAGTTGTGTACATTTTGGCCTTGAACACATTTTGATTTCTAAGAGTGCTCTAGAGAATTAAGCCTTTATCAATTCTCATAGAAATGGTCACGTTTCACACTTAAATAGGTGATCTGTTATCATGAGTTTTCTGCAATGCCCATTTGATTTTATCAAGCTGTAAGAATAATTAAAAACATAGCTTAACCTAACACCTTTATAGGCAGCATTGATTTACCATAAGAATAGGTAAGAATGTTTAACTCTTCTAATGCTCACATTAAGTTAGCATAATTTGATTATCCCTTTAAACCTATATCTTGAGATCTTCAATCAACTAGGTAGGGTTGTTGTTGTGTAACTTTTTATATATAGGCTTAAGTCTCATTTCCCTCGATGATTTATAGATTTGTTCTCTCGTTAAGCCTTTTCTAAGTAGATCTGTGATATTATCCTTTGATTTCACATAATTAATAGAGATAATCTCATTTGAGAGAAATTATCTTACAATATTGTGTCTTCGATGAATGTTTTAAGACTTACCATTATGCAAAAAACCATATGTCTACCAATTAAAGATTGGCTATTGTAATGTATACATATTTACCGACATAAGTTTTAGCCAACATGGAATATCTTCTAAAAAGGTTCAAAGCTATTTCGCTTCTTTTATAACTTTATCTAAAGCTATAAACTTAGATTCCATCGTGGATATGGCTATTTGTTTAAAAGATTTTCAAGATACTGCAGCTCTTACATTAGTAAAAATAAATCCACTAATGGATTTTGAGTTTTTGGTATCCGATATCTAATTTGCATTATTGTATCCTTCAAGTACAGGCATATATCTTATATATTGTAGTCCATAATTTGAGGTGTATCCTAGATATTTGATTACACTTGCAATGGCTTTCTAATGATCATTTCCACGATTACTTGTAATCTACTTAGTTTGTTTATTAAGTATGCTGTTTTTCATAATTCATCAGATACATTACGTTGCCAATTATGAACAAATGTTCAACTTGAGGGACTATGTCACCAATATTCTTCCCTAGATGTAAATTTATTTGTACAAGATTTTTGGCTATATTAGTATCATTCTTGTTAAACCTTTTAAGTATCTTATTAATATAATGATCCTGAGTCAATATCAAGCCGTCTTATGATTCAAGTGTTTTAATTCATAAAGTTAAATTAGCTACACCCATATCTTTAATATCAAACTTACCAGTTAACCATGATTTGGCATCTTTAATGATCTCACCATTACTATCTAAGACTAACAGATTGTCTACATATAGACAAATAATGACATACCCCTTATTCGTATACTTTGTTTACACATTTATCACAATCATTAATATGAAACCTATTTGACAGGGTGTTTTGTTAAATTTATGATGCCATTGTTTTGTTGCTCACTTAAATAAATATAATAACAAACTTACACACCTTCTTTTCTTGAATTGAAAGTACAAACCATTTGGGTTATTCCATATGAATTTCTTCATCTAAATCTCCATTTAGGAAAGTAGTCTTAACATCCGTTTGGTGTATCTCGAGATCCTTAAAAGTTGCTATAGTAATTAACATTTAAATGGATATTATTCTCGTAACTGGTGAATACGTATCGAAATAATCAAGTCATTCTTTTGGCTTCTATCATTTGTTATAAGCCAAGCTTTATACTTATCTATAGATCCATCTGCCTTCATCTTCTTTTTAAATGTCCATTTGAATCCTAACGGGGTATGCCCATGAGAAAGATCCAGCAATTCCTATGTATGATTTTGCATAATAAACTCCATTTGATTGTTAACAGCTTCTTTTTCTAGAATAGCACTTCTGAAGATGACATAGCATTTTTAAACATTCAAGGTTCATTTTCTAACAAATAAGTTTGAAAATTTGAACCAAAAGTAGCTGGTACTATAGCCCATTTACTCCTTCAAGGTTTGACTGGTCAATTAAATGAGATCTAAATCTATTACAACTATTACAAAAATGATGAAACTATTTTATCAATAGTTAAGACTCCAACTCAAAATGCTAAAAAAGAAATATTTAGCATAGGGATAAGTGAGGAGGAACGGCAAAGTGTTGCTTCCAATATAGGCTTTAAAAACGGCTCCCTTTATTCAAATACCTAAGAGTACATCTACTTGCTAGAAAACTAAGTGATAGAGATTGTAACCTTTTGGTTAAAAGAATAACTCAAAGGGTTCAAAGATAGGCTGCAAAACATCTATCCTTTACTGTTCATCTCTATCTTATTTAATCTATAATCTTTAGCATTCAAAACTTTTAGTGCAAGAATTTTATTTGACCATCTAGAGTTGTGAAAAAGATAACATAGATCTACATTGCTTTCTTTTGTAAAACAGAGACTCGTAATACATAAGGAGCAAGAGTAAATTGGCATGAAAATTGCTATCCCAAGTCAGAGGCAGAGTTTGGGAATAAAAAGCTTACCTCTTGGAATAAGGCATGCTTCCTAAGAAACCTATGGAGATTATCACCCAAATAAGGTCTTTGTGGATTGCATGGAGTGAAAGATGTGTTCTTAAGAGTAGCAATATCATGTAACTACCCTTGTCACATAGTTTTAGCTGGAACTGAAAGAAACTCCTTAAGTTGAGAAGCATAGCTAGCTAATTTATTCAGCTTATGGGAAGAGGAATGCATCAAGGCCTTGGTAAAAGGAGCTTAATTGGGTTGACAAAGGGGAAAAATCTTAAGCCAATGATCCTAAGACTTGCTTGGAATGCCAGTATCTATCTTGCCTAGCAAGAAAGAAATAAAAGGTTGCATGAGAGGCTGACAAAGACTAAACAAGAATTATTTTATCTTATAGTTAGAGACATAAAGACAAACTAAGTGAAAGCATTATTAGCACTGTAAATATAAATAGTATACTCTTTGACTTATGAGGTTTTAATATTGATATATACGGGATAGTAATATACATGCTATAATTTGCAAACTATACAATATACCAAGTCTTCTTGTTGTAGTAGGTTTCGTTCTATTTTTTTTAGATGAATAAAAATTTATACTTATCTAAAAAAAAGAGAGTTTTGCTCCTAATCATGCTATGGATTTGAGCTAGTCCCAAACAAGCAATCAATTTCTCTCATGGGTATCTAATATGAGTTTCAGGATGCATGTTTTATTTTTATATATATATTTGTTTTCCTCATGAATAAAAAGGGGATTGTTGTTGAATATTTGAATAAATAAAATCGAGGAAAATATGATTTGAATACATATGGCAAGTTAGTACCAATTTTTGGGTATCACTGGTATCGATCCTAACTTGTAGTGTAATCGACTCTCAAACCAGATTTTATAGATCTCTAGTACGCAGGTATATAATCATTCCTTTAGAGTTTTATGACTTTAAGTGAATGGTTTTAACAAGTGTCTGATCACACTTAGCCCTAAAAGATTGGTGGTAACTCCTTAACCTAGTCATCTCATATTTTGGTACAGGAAGCTCAGAAGCACAATTCATTTTGACGGCTAGACGTTATGATGATTAAAGTGTTGTTTAATCTAATATGTCAGGTTTCGTATCCTGATATGTTAAGACACTTATACTGTAGGCCCTTTCAATCTCATTATCAGTCAATATCATTTATCTATGGTAACATAACAAATCAAACAAGTGTGTTAATTTATTTTAAAAACAACAATAGCAAAACCACATAGATGCTGAAGAGTAAATGACTATATCTTTTTTAGATGAAAAGGTAGTCGACAAATGTGTTTTTTTACATTTTTGTTTAAAAGTGAAAACATGGTTAATTATAACCAACTATATCAAAAATCATATTTTAAAATTTAAAATCTAGATAACAAAATTTAAAAATTCAAATTTGTCTTATCTGATAGAAAATCTTATCTCAGGCTTAACACTAACGGATTAAGCTAGAAAAAGATAAGGCCTACTTGAACTTTAGCCTAAGCCCAAGCCCAGACCTAGCTCCGCTTGGCAGCAACTCTTATGTGGTGTAGTCCAACCTCATGTAGACTTCAACAATTAAGAAAAAGCTTAGGTGCCCTTAAGGCCTAACCCTGTATTGAAATTAAGTTAATATATACTACATAAAAAAGCCATATGTTTCCAATGTGGTATTGCTTAGCTCCCAACACCACCAACCAAAATTCTTTTTTTTTGAATAAATATTATGAGAATAGTTTCTCATTCACTATAGATATCAATCATGAAAAGTATTTTGCTTTGTATCTATGTATGGCAACTTACATATTAGTATACATATTTATTATTTATACACACAAATTGGCCAACTGATGGTAGTGAACATAAATGTTGAGATTTTATTTGTTAAATTCTTATTTTTTCGTAGTTTTTGAGCTATAACTGAAGAAAATTACTTTATTTTGTGTTTAAGGTTTAAAAAGGGCTAGAAGCAAGAAAAATAGCTTAAATGAGCTGATTGAAGCAGCCCAAGAAGAAAAAAAAAAGTTAATGTGGACACTACGTGAGCACGCTCTACAGGCAGATAACTTAAATTAGAATTTTGATTTATTTAGGATTTTAATTGAGTAAAATCTAGAGCTGATCAAAATTTAGGTAAATTTGGAAAAGTTGTAAAGGATATAAAAAGGAAAAAAGAGAAAGAACCAATGAGAGAGTTTTTCTAGGTTTTTAACTTTTTCTTTTAAAGAAAAAACAAGAAGATAATGTGTGGCTAAGTTTTTTTCAAATAGTCAAAAGTTTTATATCGAAGTTTAATTCTGTACAACTGTGAGATCTAATTTATATTTATATTATTCATTTTTCCTGAGCATTTGTCTTTTCTTCTAAGCTTAATAATTATGATTGCCATTGTTGATTGAATATTTGGTACCGTATTTGATTGATAAGATAATTTATAGCTATTTAGAAAATCAAATCCGTAATTGTTTAATTGTTCTAATAAAAGTGGCAACTAACTTAGTTAAGAAGAATTCATAATCTAATCTGAATAAACATACACGTGAGTTTATTGGTTAGAATTGGCGATCCCCCTGCCATTATTAATGCTACTGATACATTGTAACACTAAGATCATATCTAGGGTTTATGTAATCAATAAAAGAAATAATTAATGATCGTATCTTGATTATTGAATAACTAAGGAGGGGTAGGGAGATAGATCATACCAACACCTATAACCAATTTATTCTCGAATAATGAATATATCTTTGTATCCGTGATCAGTTGTGAGAATAAAACTTGCTATTAGATCTTTGGCTAGTGTTTGTGTGATATTGATATTTATTTCAGTTTAATTTGTCCTGTATTCTTAATAGATTTTTAGTTTATTTATTTTATTTAATTTTAGTTGATTTTATAAAATCCCTATTTTATTTTGTTGATTTTAAAAGGAAATCAGATCTTAAAATTTCCTATAGAGACGATCTTACTTATCACTATATACAAAAATTTTATTAGAGTAGGAAAATTATTTTTGTTGGATTTGACACCCACCAAATTTTGGCGTCGTTGTCGGGGATTGGTGCTAAAAGATTTATTTCCTTGATTAGTTTATTATTCTTTTTATGTGTATTTTATGCCTCATTCTTCTCGTACAAGTGAATTGCATACGATCCAGAAATTAAGAAGATAGCTTGACAGTTAAGGAAGGAAACCAAGCAAAGACATGCTATAGAAGCAACATCGTCATCGTCAGAACTGGATTTGGCAATTAATCCAAACAGTTCATCTAGCGATCCAAAAGAAGTAGACGAAACAATTGCTGCAGAAAGAACTCTCCAGGAGCTAGCTGCACCAGATTTAAACCAGCAACCTCTTTGCATTGAATATCCTAATGTAAGAGTTTCCTTTAAGTTAAAATCTGGACTTATTCACTTACTTTTGACTTTTTGCAGTTTTGGAGGTGAAGATCCTGACAAACATCTCAAGGAATTCCATGTGGTCTGCTCAACAAGAACGGATAAAGCGAAGAGCCTTTCCTTTCTCATTAGCTGATAAAGTAAAGGATTGGCTATCCTACTCGCCGTCGGGATCCATAACAACTTGGAATGAGATGAAGCGACAATTTCTTGAAAAATTTTTCCCTGCTTCAAGAGCCACAAATATTAGGAAGGAAATATGTGGCATAAGGCAATCTTATGGAGAGACCCTTTATGAATATTGGGAGAGATTTTAACAGTTATGTGCAAGTTATCCTCAACATCAAATTCCTAAGCAATTATTAATTCAATATTTTTATGAAGGGTTGTTACCAATGGAGAGAAGCATGGTGGATACTGCAAGTGGAGGTGCACTAGTGCAAAAGACTCCAGAAGAAGCTAGAAGGTTGATTTCTATTATGGCTGTGAACTCACAATAATTTGGCTCTAAGCAAGATTACCCTATGAAGAGGGTAAATGAGGCAAGCGAATATTTTGTACAATAATAATTAAATAATTTAACATCTCTTGTCAAAAAATTGGTTGTAGGGAATATGCAACAGATAAAAACATGTAGCATATGTATAACTTCGGGTCATACAACTGACATATGCCCATTGTTTCAAGATGATCCGAATGAACAAGCTAATGCCATTGGAGGATTTATAGGCTTACAAAGACAAAGATATTATCCTTATTCAAATACCTACAACCCAGGATGTAAGGAACATCCAAATTTTAGCTATGTAACAGAGCCACTTGGATTTCAATAACAATATCAAGCTATACTACCTTTTTCTCCAAATCAGTCTTCATCAAAATAAGGCACATTTGTTAAAGATATGCTTTAATCATTTACTAACAGCATGTAACAATTTCAACAGGAAATGAGGACTAGTATGCGTGATATCAGAAATAGAGCAGATTAGTTAGAGGCAAAGATGAGCAAAGGGAATCCAAAAAGGTATGGGAAGCTACCATCTCAACCAGAAGTCAATCCAAAACAAAAAGCGAGCGCGATCACTTTACCAAGCAGAAAAGAGTTGAAAGAGCCTAACAAAGAAACGTCAAAGTATGAATTGGAAAAGGAACTTGAGAAAGATGAAGAAAATCCTGGACTTGTAAATGTGCAAATGAAGGCTCTGAGTGTAGAGCCAAATAAAACTTTTGTACCACATCCTCTATTCCCAAGTCGATTTGCAAAATCTAGAAAAGAGGAGCAGGAAAAAGTAATCTTTGAAACTTTTCGTAAAGTTGAGGTAAACATAACACTTCTTGATGTAATTAAATAATTCCTCGCCATGCTAAATTTCTTAAGGAGTTGTGTAGTACAAAGCGTAAATTGATTGGCAATAAGAAAATTCAAGTTGATGAGAATGTGTCGACAGTGATACAAAAAAATTACCTTCAAAGTGTAAAGATCCAGGTATGTTTACTGTTCCTTTTAAAATTGGTAGTATGAAAATGGATAAAGTAATGTTGGACCTAGGTGCATCAATTAATGTTATGCCTCTTTCAATTTATAAATCCTTAAGAGTTGGGCCAATAAAAGAAACATGGGTGATAATATAATTAGTTGATAGGTCTAATGCATATCCTGAAGGAGTCCTAGAGGATATTTTAGTTCAGGTTAATAATTTAGTTTTCCTTGCTAATCTCTATGTGCTTGACATGAGAGAGGATGATACTATACATTTCGCCTTAATGCTATTAGGGAGACCATTTTTGAAAACTTCAAGAACTATTATAAATGTGTACGAAAGGACACTCACTATGGAATTTGATCAAGAAATTATTAAATTTAATATATATGATGCCATGCGATATCATAGTGATGAACATACTATGCTTGCTTTGGATGGAATTGACCCTTTCGTATAGAGAAATTATGACTTGGCAGATGATGATAATGTAAAGGTTACACTTGAGAACAGTCTTAACAATGAGAAGCTAAAAGAAATAGAAAGGAAGTTAATTTTAAATGTTGATCTTGAGCACACCATTCTTGAATTAGAATCCTTACCTAAAATGAATGTTGTGTCTTATGTTGAATTACTATTTTCTCACTCCAAACTTTTTCCTTCTCTTGTGCAGGCACCACAATTGGAGTTAAAGCCATTACCAAGTCATTTGAAGCATGTCTACTTAGGAGAAAAAGAAACATTACCAGTTATAATCTCTAGCAAACTAGACATGTCAGAAGAAGAACGATTACTTCGAATGTTAAAAGAGCACAATGAGGCTATAGGGTGGACAATAGCAGATCTTAAGGATATAAGTCCTTCTATTTGTATGCATAAGATATTGTTAGAAGAATGAGCTAAACCCCTGAGATAAGCCCAATGCAAACTGAATCCATCTATGGTGGAAGTAGTTAAGAAAGAGGTTTTAAAACTACTCGATGCAGGTATAATCTATCTTATTTCTGATAGTGAATAGGTAAGTCCTCTCTTAGTGGTCCCAAAGAAAACAAGGATGATAGTGGTTGAAAATAAAAATGGTGAGTTTGTACAAAATGGATGACGGGTTTGTATTAATTATAGGAAATTGAATACCGTTACCTGAAAAGACCATTACCCCCTTTCCTTTATTGATCAAATGTTAGAAAGATTGGCTGACAAATCTCACTATTATTGTCTTGATGGTTACTCAGGTTATCATCAAATTCTAATTGCACCGGAGGATTAAGAAAAGATGATATTTACTTGTCTATTTAGGACGTTTGCTTACCGACGCATGCCATTCGGACCGTGTAATTCTCTAACCATATTCCAAAGATGCATGGTCAGTATATTTTCTGAATATGTGGAAAATATTGTCGAGGTATTCATGGATGATTTTACTATTTATGGTGATTCTTTTGATTCATGCTTAAATAATCTTGCAAAAGTGCTTAAAAGATGTATCAAAATAAACCTTATTTTAAATTATGAAAAATATCTATTTATGGTAGATCAAAGGATTATTTTGGGGCATGTAGTATCTTCAAAGGGTATTGAGGTTGATAAATCAAAGATATATATTATTAGAACTTTACCTTACCCCATAAATTTACGAGAAGTTCACTCTTTTCTTGGACATGCAGGTTTTATCTATGGTTTATCAAAGATTTATTAAAAATAACATTGCCATTATGCAAGCTTCTCCAGAAAGATATGGTGTTTGAATTTGATGAGGCATAAAAGGAAACTTTTGACAAGCTCAAGGAACGTCTTACATCAGCTCCTATAATACAACCACCAAATTAGAAACTGCCATTTGAGATCATTGCGATGCAAGTAACCATGCAGTGGGAGCTATTTTTGGACAACGAGTTAGTCAAGTTACGCATGCAATATATTATGCTTCCAGGACTCTTGATAGTGCTCAACGCAATTACTCAACAATGAAAAAAAAACTTTTATCCATTATTTTTTCTTAAAAAAAAATTTCATTCTTATTTATTTGGTACTAAGGTGATAGTTTACTTTGATCATGTAGCTTTAAAGTACCTGTTAGCTAAAAAAGAGGCAAAAAGCAGATTGATAAGGTGGATACTGTTGTTATAAGAGTTTGATCTAGAAATACGTGACAAAAAAAGAGCTAAAAATTCTATTGTAGACCATTTAAGTAGATTAGTCACAAGTGAATATCCAAAGCTATTGCAAGATGAGTTTTTGGATGAACAACTCATGATAGCTCAACAAAGTACTTCATGGTATGTAGACATTATAAATTATTTGGTGACTAAAATTTTACCTAATAAGCTGACACGTGCTCAAAAAGCTAAAATCAAGAGTGATGTAAAATATTATATATGGGATGACCCATATCTATGGAAACATTGCTCTGACCAAGTTATTCGAAGGTGCATTTATGAAACTGAAATTCCTTCCATTCTTCAATCTTGTCACTTGCATGCATGTGGATGACACTTTGGTCCAAAAAGAACTGCTAGAAAAATCTTAGAATGTGGATTATATTGGCTTACTGTTTTTCATGCTTCATGTATGTTTTGTAAAATATGTGAATAGTGCCAAAGAACAGGAAATTTGGCCCCTAGAGATCAAATGCCTTTATCCCTATTTTGGTATATGAAATATTTTATGTATGGGGCATTGATTTTATTGGACCATTCCTTATTTCTTTTGGAAAGATGTATATCATTCTTGCTATGGATTATGTGTCAAAATGGGTAGAGGCTAAGGCTACTCATACTGATGATGCTAAAGTTATAGTAAGTTTTGTCAAATCTCACATCTTTACTAGGTTTGGTGTATCAAAATCAATGATAACTGACAGAGGGACACACTTTTGCAATCGAATAGTGGAGGCGTTGATGAAGAAATATAATGTTACACATCGTATGTTTGTTGCATATCATCCATAGACAAGTGGTTAAGTGGAGGTATCCAACGGGAAGGTAAAGTCAATACTTGAAAAGGTTGTCAATCCAACTCAAAAAGATTAGAGTATAAAACTTGATGATGCACGTGGGCATACCAGACAGCTTATAATATTCCAATTAGTATGTCTCCATATCGTTTGGTGTTTCGTAAAGCATGTCATCTTCCCGTTAAATTAGAGGATAAAGCTTTTTGGGCAGTGAGATAATGCAATTTACAAATGAATGAAGTGAGAGAGCATAAAAAGTTTTAATTACAAGAATTAGAGGAAATTCGTAAGAAGGCCTATGAAAATTCAAGGATTTATAAGGAAAGAATGAAGAACTTTCATGATCGGATGATTACAAGAAAATGATTTACCATTGTTCAAGAAGTTTTACTTTTCTATGCCAAACTTAAACTCTTTCCTGGTAAGTTACGTTCTCGATGGATTAGTCCATTTATTGTAACTAATGTATTTCCTCATGGTGCAGTTGAAATCAAAAGTATGGATACTGGCAAGATTTTTAAGTGAATGGACATCATCTTAAGCCTTTTATGAAGGTTTCGAAGCATTTAAAGTAGAAGAAATCACCTTAGAACAACTGGATTATAAAGATTGAAGCATAGGTATGTTTAGCCAAAGACATAAAAGAAAGACGCTAATTGGGAGGTAACCCAATTTATATTAGTTTTAGCTTTGTTTACTTTTGTTTTTGAGCAATGATTTTAGGCATAGGAAGTCAAATTTTCAATTATTAGTTCTTTGAATCAGAAACTCTATTTTCGTAGAGCATGGGCACATCCAAAATAAGGTTTTCTATGCAATAGCAAATTTTTAGATAGAGCATGCCCACACTTTATTAAAGAAGTGTTTCTAGTTATTTTTTTTTTGTTAAGAACTTTTATAAAAAAATTAAAACCCGTATTTCTCTCCACCTTTTCCACTATCTCCATCTTATCCACCAGCTACTTCCTTTATCTCCAAAACCACCTAAAACTAAAACCATAAAGCCATCAATTCCACCTTCATCTTCTAAATCCACTATCAACGCCCATCTAAATCAACAAATTTTTGCTGTCAATAACTATTCATAAAATTTGCATTGACCTAAATCCCTAAATTCACCGTCTACCCATTCCTCTTAATCCAAATGACACCAGTGTCATTTTCATCCATCTTTACTGCCACTTAAACACAAAAATTACATCTCGTAGTTATCCATCGTGTCAGCCATAGTTTGGGTATGGGAAAAAAAGCAAGAGCGCCCAACCGCCACAAGGTTTGAGTCACAAACGATCAAGAATCAAAAAAAGGAAAAGTGTCCTACCACCATCGGAAGAGTCTATTGCTAAAGAGATGACGCTGAAAACACGAGAAACACAACAAAGATTTAGGTTGTCTGGAACGTATGGGATTAGTTGAACAAAAACAGGGATAATGGAGTTTTTATCATCTAAGGGCAATAAGTAAACCGAGCAAGAGACCAAGAGTAGACCTATCAAGTGATTCCGATAATGAAACAGTACCAGAGAGAAGTAAGGGGACTCACCGACCTTATCATCTATGGTTCAAACAATCGAAAGAAGGATCACGAAGATGGAATTTAATTGAATACCTATTTTCAGCACGAAAGATTCGAGCCTCCTCAACCACCAAGTCCATGAGCCTACAAACTATACATCCAAGGTGTATCTCTCTTTTTCTTTATTAGTTATATATATAAATATATATTTTTATTCCTTGCCTTTTGTCAAAACATTGAGGACAATGTTTGATTTAAGTATAAGGGGGAATCTTTAGGATAGGAAATTAAATTTTTCTTTTTGCATGTGATTCATATGTTTTTAAATTATTTAAGATTTAGAATGGTGTGATAAGTTTGCTTGTGTTTTAGTGTCATGACAACCAAGAAAAAAATTTTCATTTTATGAGTTTTAAATGGATTGAATGCTGAATATGCTTTAAGATTTAACTAGTTGAGCATGAGTAGTGACGTATATCGAGTAGTTGAATCAACAAGAGATAAGAACTTAACTTGATTGAAAGTTGAGTGAAAAAGTGTGTGTGATCCTGATGAATTAACTCAACCTGTGAAATTTTGAGCCAAAAAGAGATTGAACCATTCATGTAGATTAGTGTTTTCTTTGCTGTGTGATATTCTTCCATATGAATGTATCTCTAAAACTTGTTTTGAACCATTTCAAGATCACATTGATATATATGCATGTGTGAAAAGGATAATGGCCTTCTTTGATTCAGCTTGAGCCTAAAAAGCCAACCCAAATTAATATGCTTCGTAAGCCCTTTGAGCCTTAATGTCATTTTTTTCATTAAAAAAAAACCCTGCGTTACAAGCCCAGAGCCTTAAATTGAATATAGCCACCTAATTCTAAGAGTTACTAGGGCATTTGAGCAAAAAAGGAGAATAAGATTTTTATTTAAGAAGAATAATATGAATTAAATGTAGGGGTGTATATAAGGGCATTGTTGTAAAAATTATTGATGAGTGAAAGATGGGGTTTAAAAAAATATATTAAAAATTTGAAAAATGAAAAATGAAAAAAAAAATAGACAAAGCATTTATGTGGGATAATATTATTAGTCTATGTTTTTAATATAGTGATGGAATGATTGAGGAAATTGTTAAGTGTTTGAGAATGGTGGAATGAACTGTGAGTTTCCATTGTTTATTTACACACAACAATGTTTGAATGCTCAACTAATTTCTTAGATTTTAACCTCGTTATCCAATAAATTCCTCACCTTTAACCTTACCACCATTACAACCAAAAAGGTAAAGACCTTTTGATTTATGCATGCTATAATCTAAGTGGTGGTGATTTGGTATATTAGCAAGCATATGGTAGTGCATTTTTCTGCAATAAAATTAAGAGAAATATTTAAACCTTAAAACACATGAGTGAATAGAGTGATAACCGTGAGGAGTTCATCAGGATTTTTGCATTTACTTCAGAATGATACTTTCATTGTTAATTTTTGTTCATATTTTCTTGTGAAGTTTAGTTATGAGATAAGATGTTACTTGATTCTTGACTAGTCGAGTTTTAAGGTGTGTAGAGCTTT
This sequence comes from Adansonia gregorii, assembly GCA_038382025.1. NCBI lineage: Eukaryota > Viridiplantae > Streptophyta > Magnoliopsida > Malvales > Malvaceae > Adansonia > Adansonia gregorii. Next base: position 21,744,655 of record JBBYHO010000015.1, on the reverse strand, counting down.
TTGATCTCGTTTGAAATATTGAATGAAAAGTTATTTTCGGTTGTGTAGTTGCTCGAGGATAAGTAAAAGGACAAGTGTGGGGGAATTTGATAGTGAACATAAATATTAAGATTTTAATTGTTACATTCTTATCTTTTCATAGTTTTTGAGCTATAACTGATGAAAATTATTTTCTTTTGTGTTTAATGTATAAAAAGGGCTAGAAGCAAGAAAAAAGGGCTTAAACTAGTCGAAGGTTTTATATCGAAGTTTAATCTCTACCACTGTAAGATCTAATGTATGTTTATATTATTCATTATTCTTGAGTATTTGTCTTTTCTTCTAAGCTTAATAATTATGATTGTCATTGTTGATTGAATGTTTGGTACCATATTTGATTGATAAGATAATCTATAGCTATTTAGAAAATCAAATCTGTAATTGTTTGATTGTTCTAATAAAAGTGGCAACTACCTTGGTTAGGAAGAATTCACAATCTAATATGAATAAACCTACACGTGAGTTTATTGGTTGGAATTGGCGATCACCCTCTCATTATTAATGCTATCGATACATTAAAACACTAAGATCGTATCTAGGGTTTATGTAATCAATAAGAGAAATAATTAACGATTGTACATTGATTATCGAATAACTAAAGAGGGGTTGGGAGTTAGGTTGTACCAACATCCATAACCAATTTATTCTCAAATAATGAATACAACTTTGCATCCATGATCAGTTGTAAGAATAAAACTTGCGATTAGACCTTTGGCTAGTGTTTGTGTGATATTGATATTTATTTCAGTTTAATTTGTCCTGCATTCTTAATAGACTTTTAGTTTATTTATTTTATTTAATTTTTGTTAACTTTATAAAATCTCTATTTTATTTTGTTGATTTTAAAAGAAAATCAGATCTTACCATTCCTTGTGGAGACGATTTTACTTATCACTATCTATAAAAATCTTATAAGAGTAGGAAAATTATTTTTGTTGGATTCGACACCCACCAATTGATATCCAAAAATCCCCTACCTAGATGAAATTATTTGAATAAGATGACAAACTAACTCAAAATATGAGAGAAAATAACTTAAAAAGTTAGTGCATCGTGATATGTAACTTTTGACCTTGAACCTTCCATAACGATGAATATCGGATTTATTCAAAAAACTAGTGAATTTAATGTCTCAAACTATTTAACCTTTCTTGTAAATAAAAAAATAGGTGTTGACGAAATCCCTATTCGAAAACTTTTGGTTTTCTTGCTGTATTTATTTTGGCCCTAAACATGTTGTGGTTTCTGAGACTACTTGAGAAAATTTAACCCTTATCAATTCTCAAAGAAATGGCCATGTTTCACACTTACATAGGCGATCCCTTATCAACAATATCTTGCAATACCTAACTTGATCTTATCGAGCTATAAGAATCATTAAAAGCATAGTTCAACTTAACACTTTTGCAGGTAGCACTAATTCACCATAGGAATGGTTAAGACTGTTTAACTCTTTCAGTGTTCACACTAAGTTAACATAATTTAATTGTCTTTTTGAACATAGATCTTAGGATCTTCAGTCAATTAGGTAAGGTTTTTATCATACAACTTCTAATTTATAGGCTTAAGCCTTATTCCCCTTGATGAGTTATAGACTTGCTCTCTTATTAAGCTTTTCAAAAGCAAATCTGTGATATCATCCTTCAATTTCATATAACCAATAGAGATAAGCTCATTTGAGAGTAATTTTCTTACAATATTCTGTCTTTAATGAATGTTTGAAGACTTAACGTTATACAAAAAACTTTGTGCCTACTGATTGTAGATTGGTTATTTATGTATACATATTGTTGGCACAGGTTTCAACCAACATGGAGTATCTTTTAAAAAGTTTCAAAGCCATTTTGTTTTTCCCTAGCTTTGTCTACAGCTATAAACTCAGATTCCATCATAGATCTATCTATGCATGTGTATTTAGAACATTCTAAGAAACTGTAGCTCCTCCAATAGTAAAAAGAAATTCACTAATGGATGTCAAGTCTTTAGTATCCGATATCCAATTTGCATCATTATATCCTTCAGCACAAATGGATATATCATGCAGTGTGGTCCATAATTTGAGATGTATTTTAGATATTTGAGTACCCTTACAATGGCATTCTGATGATCTTCTCCAAGATCACTAGTAAAATACTCAATTTACTTATTAAATAAGTTATGTTTGGTCTTGTATAATTCATCAAATACATTAAGCTACCAATTATACACGAGTATTCAACTTAAGATATTATGCCATCAGGATTCTTTCTTATATGTAACTTTACATCTACGAGCATTTTGGCTATATGTGTATCATTCTTATTAAACCTCTCAAAGATCTTATTTACATAATGATCCTATGTCAATACAAAGCGTCTTGTGATTCAAAAATTTTAATTCCTAAAATCAATTCTGTTAGACCCATACCTTTGACATTGAACTCACTAGTTAACCATGATTTGATAGCTTTAATGATCTCGTCATCACTACCTAAGATCTGCATATAGTCTACGTATAGACAAATAATGACATACATCTTATTTGTATATTTTATGTATATACATTTATCGCATTCATTAATATAAAATGCATTTAACAACTTGTTTTTGTCAAATTTATAAAACTATTGTTTTGGTGCTAACTTTGAGCCATATAATGATTTAACAAGCCTATACATCTTTCTTTCATAACCGGAAACTACAAACCATTAGGTTATTCCATATAGATTTCTTCATCTAAATCTTCGTTAGGATAGTAATCTTAACATTCATTCAGTTTATCTCAAGATCATTAACAACTACTGTAGTTATTAACATTCGAATAGATGTTATTTCTGTAACTACTAAGCACCTATCAAAATAATCAAGTATTTCCTTTTGCTTGTATCCTTTTATTACATGTCCAGCTTTATACTTATTTATAAATCCATCTGCCTTCATCTTTTTCTCAAATATTCATTTGGATCTCAATTGCTTATGCTTATAGGGAAGACCCATAAGGTTTTATGTAGGATTTTGCATGATGGATTCTAGTTTATTGTTAATGGATTTTTTCTAAAACAGTGCTTCTGGAGATAGCATAAACTCTTTAAACATTTGAGGTTTATTTTCTAATAAATAAATTAAAAAACTAGACTAAAAGTAGTTAGCACTTTAGCCTGTTTACTCCTTTGATGTTTGATTTGTTCCTCCTTATCCACTTGTAGATCACTACTTGAGTCCCCACAAGCTCTCTTAGTAGTATTATTTTCTTATGTTTCCTTGTAAGAAAATACATCTTCAAAAAATAAAGCATTCTTCTATTCAATAATCGTATTTACATGAATGTTAGGATGTTTCAACATATACAAAAGAAAATGATAAGTTGCATTGTTTTTTGCATATCCAATGAACATGTAATCATAGTTTTAGATCCGATAATGACCTTTTTATGCAAAGGAACAGCTAACTTGGCAAGGTGCCCCTACACTTTCATATATATATATATATATATATATATATATATAGGCTGATCTTTGATCCTTCCATAACTCATATGATGTGTTGTCTGATTTCTTGTGGAGTTATTTAAAATGTCATTGGCTATTAAAAATAGCCTCCTCTTATAAGTTTTGAGGTAAACTAGAGCTCATCAACAAAATATTTATCATGTCTTTCAACGTATGGTTGTTGCACTCCATAATGCTGTTTTGTTGAATTGAATAAAGAATGGTGGTTATGGATTATTGCATTTTATGCACAGAATTCATTAAAAAATGAATCGCATTTACCACATCTATCACTTTTTATTTCCTTAATCTTTTTGCTTTGTTGATTTTTAGTCTCGATTCTGAAAAGTTTAAAGGCTTCTAAGGCCTTGTTTTTGTTTTTAGCAAATATATATAACAATATCTTGTGCAATCATCAATAAAAGTAATAGTACTTTTTACCAAATCTAGTTTGCATGAACTGTAAATCACAGATATCTATGTGAATTAAATCTAGAGGTCTACTCCATCTTTTTATTGCATAAAAAAAGCCTTAGCAAATTTGGATTCCACACAAGTTTTACATTTGTAATTTTTATCAATCTAAATTTTTGAAAACAAATCCAAATTGCTAATCTTTTGCAAGGTCTTATAATTCATATGACCTAATCTACCATGACTAGATTAGAAGACTCAAGCAAATAAGCTAAAAAACTCATTTTATTTATCTAATCATTCTTTGTTACAGCACTCATTGCATTGAGCTTAAAAAGGACATCATGTAGACAACCCCATCCCCGATGAACACGCCATATTTAAATAGCACAAATTTATCAAACTCAAAAACTAACCTAAACCCATTCTTGCTTAATAATGAGCCAAATACCAAATTCTTATAGATTTTAATAGCATAAGCAACATTGTTTAAGGTTAGTATTTTCCTAGATGTTGTCTTGAGCACCATCTTCCCATGGCCTTCTATTTCACCTATCGAAGAGTTTCTTAGGAAACTTATTCATCACGAGCAACTTTTTTAGACCTCAAGAAACTTTTCCTATCAAAACATACATGACAGTGGCACTGGTGTCAATCCACCAAGTCTCCAAGTTTTTCACCATGTTCTTTTCGATCACTATGGCAATAAGCTTAATCCGATTGTCATCAATTAAATAGCCTTAAGATTTCTTATTCTTGTTCTAACAACAATCTCGAGCATAGTGTCCAGGTTTGTTCCACATAAAACACGTACTCATGAATTTATTGACACCGGTTTTCTTATTAACTTGTGAAGAACAAGAAACAATTTGTGTCCCTTTTTGCAAATGCTCTCAAACCTTGATATTCATAGTCTAAATAGCACTCTTCCTTTTTGAATTATGAATATCCTTCATGATACTTAATTCGAATCACGGTGTTTGAATCCACCATCTTAAAGTCCAAAAGTCAACTTACTAAGAATTTCTTCATGCTGACATCTTCGGTTTTGTACTTCTTGTCCAAAGACTCCTAAAGCTCTTTCCTTATCTTTATCGGACTACACATATTGTAGAATGTGTTATCCAATTCATTTAGGATATAATTCTGGCATAATAAATATAAATATTTCCATGCATCCACAGAGGCCACTTAGATACTATCCATTTTTTTAAGAACTGGGCCTTTTTTCGTAAAATCAAGTCAGATTTAGAGTGGTGAAACAATGCAACATCTTATCCTGATACCGCTTGAAGTTGACTGTTAAACTTTTTGAGTCTCTTACCACGCATAGCATGTGGAGGTATTTGCACTCTAAGCTTATTCGTATTACCGATTATTGGTTCTCTATTTGTATTTTTTAAAAAAAGATCAACTTTAGTCTTCAATTCAAACTTGTTTTAAGCAAGTAATATAATCTAAATACTAAAATATATATGTTATTTCAGTTCAACAAATTTGGTAAAACCAATTTTTACTCGTATTCATTGTTTGCCAAATTAATTAATTAATTAATTTTATTCAGACTTATTTCATTTAACGGTTTGTTCGTGTACGTGGTATATTACGCCAACAATATCAAAACTATATTTACATAGCCCTCAAGTGCTTAATATTATACATAATTCATCTCTCAAGCCTCCCCAATCATATTAACAGTCGACAGTACTTATTTACGATAACACAATGAACCAAATAAGTGTGTTAATTTCTCTAAAAAACAACATAGTGGAACTAATGCAAATATAAAGGAATGGATAAAACTATCTCTTTTTCTATTCAAATGAAAATGTAGTCAACAGATTTTTTTTAACTTTCTTAAAAAATACAAAACATGGGTAGTTATAACTAATTATATAAGAATCAGATTTTGAAATCTAGATAACAAAATTTAAAAATTCAAATATGTCTTATTCGATAAAAAATTTTATTCAAATTAATAAAATTCGATTGGTCAAGTTTAACATTGTCGGACTAGGCTCTAAAAATATAAAGAGCATTTGACCTTTTAGCTTAAGCCAAGGCGTAGGCTTGGGCTTGGTAGCGCGAGTGTAGTATAATCTAACCTTATGTAAATCTTAATCCTTAAGTAAAAACTTGGCTAACTCTTAAGACCTAATCTCGCTTTGAAATAAGGCTAATAAATATCACACAAATAAGTCTTATCTTTTTAACGTGTGATTGTTTATCACCCAACACCAACACCAATAACAAAATTTTATTTTTTTCAAGTGGTTTTTATTAGAATAATTTTTTATTCAACATAAATATTAATCATATATAAATTTATCTATCGTATATTTATTTTTGATAATCTTATCTGTCATATAATCTATATAATGATTCATGTATTTAATATTTATATGCACAAATTAACTTATTCATATCTAACAAATAAAGATTGAATGTATTTTTCGAATTCAAATTGAAATTGGGATGAAGAGGTATAGCTGGAACTAGTATATCATGCGAATCAAACGTGCTGTTTATCGGTGGACCAACCGCACTGCGGAGAAGTGTCCCTCGAGCCTCCTGCTGCGACCTTCCTCTTTAAAACGAGTATAAAAAAGAGGCAACCCTTCTCTCTATTCTTCAGCAAAAACCAGATACTAAAAAATTTAAAGGAAAAAAAGGTTGAAAATTCTCTCTTTTCGTCGATCGCCAAAAGCAACTGAAAACCCTGTCGATCGCAGGAGAGAGAGAATCGGGAAATATGGGGAAGAAAAGGAAGTCGATAGCGACGAGCCTCGATGAGGTGGATCGGACTATGTACGCCTCGTTTTGCAGCGCCGCTAACTCGTTGTCTCAGCTTTATACTCAGACTATGAATCAGCAGAAACTCTCCTTCCAAGCTGGCAAACGCCATGGCCTTGTACTCTCTCTCTCTCTCTCTC
>JBBYHO010000015.1:21716875-21731147 GCA_038382025.1 Adansonia gregorii | reverse complement strand
TACTTTATTATACTATTATCATATTCTAATTATCATTTCTTATAATAATAATAATATGAAAAGAAATGGTTAAAGTTAATTACTAACATACATAAATTTTTAATATTTAATGAGTTAACTAATTAAATTAAAAAAAATATGATAAGTGGATGATATACTTTATTGATAATATTTTTAAAACTCATTATATGATTTACTTTTTAATAAATTATTATTTTATTATATATAGACCTACTAGGATTAAGCTACTCACTAAACTTAGTTGGGCCGAGGCTCAAGTTCTCATATTTTTGTTTCAAATTAGCCCGAATTGGCTTAAAATAGTGGTTTTAAATTAAAATAACATATATTTTATTTAAATTTAATTACAAAATATATAAATATTAATAAAAAATATTTTAATGTAATGAACAATAATCCTAGCTTAAATAGGCAGGTCTAAGTACATTTAATAAGGGTGTGGCCTTGGAATTTTAAAAAAATTCAAGTAGTGATCCAACCTGACTCATGAGTAGGTTTAATCATATATAAAATATAAATTAAGTTTTTAATATTTAATTAAATTATTAAAAGAATATTAAAATAAAATTGATAATTAACAATTTTCCTTTATAAAAATTATTTAATTATAATTTTATCATATTTATTTTTAGTATTCAATTCAGGTTCACCTTGGGCTAGGGTTTGGATTCTTTCGGGTTTGAGTCCTTTCGTGTTTAGATTCTTTTGGGTTCAAGTCATTTCAAGTTTAGATCATTTCAGGTTCGGATTTTTTTGAGTTTGGACTATTAATTTTTTTATCAAATTGAATTTAATTCGAGTTCTAACTCATATTTTTTTAAAAGAATTTTGAGTTCAAACTATTAACTTTTTGATCAAATTAATTTTAATTCAAATTTTAACTTATATTTTTTTTAAAAAATTTTAAATTTAAATTTATTTTGCCACCTCCAGCGAGCATTGATTAACATTTCCTTTGTATCCTTATATGCTTGGGAGCTCATTAAAACTCTGAGGATCCACTGGTTTCTGCAACAGTCTCTTAGATTTTGTTTGTTTCGTAAACATTGAATTTCCAATTTTACATCAGTCTAACAAAAAACTTAAATGACAATGAAAATCCAACTTAGCTCTACCCAAAAAAAAAAAAAATGAAAACTTGTAATTTTATTTTATTTTTTTCAGATAAGAAAAAAAACTATTCCTAAACTCATTCAATCACAAAACAACGCTTTTTCCCAAATTAGACTCATCCACGTGGCAAGTCTTAGACAAAAAATTTTAAGTTTAGACTTAAATTGATATATTATTATATTTGTAAATAATTATTTTATTGAAAAAATATATTTAAAAAAATTAAAATATTAACATTCAACTAATTTTTATATTTTAAATATGAAAATATCTAATATTAATATAAACACATTTTGTTATTTTAAATGGTATAATTAAAAAAATTTTAATATTTATTATTGTGAAAATTATACTAACATTTGAGTAATAAATCTCATTGTTAATAATATATCCACTTTCTATGATTATTTTAATATAATTTAAATTATCTATATGCAACCCAAAAGAAAAAGGTTAAAAATAAAAGGGTAAGCCGAGGTTTTCTGATGAATAAATATAAAATAAAAAAATTAATATACATATTAAACTTATATTTAAAATTTTAAAATATTAAATAATTTTTATTGTATTTATGATTACATAACCAATAAAATATCTAAAGCTGAGCATGAATGCTGGACAACAGCTTTTACAAACATTTAATTTACTGACTTTCCCTCTGATCTATAATGTCGCTTTCCTTTTCCTTGGAATTCAGCCATAGTTTGGAATTTGCAAAGCTACCATTTAAAAAGTTTTGGTTTTGATTGTCCGCAGCACTTTGAGTTATTTACGAGACCTTTTCTATTTGGGATAAGATTAGATGTATATATTGGTGATAGGGAGAGATGGGAGCGAATTATACACTTGCACCTTTATATTGGTGATAGGGAGAGATGGGAGCGAATTATATACTTGCACCTTTAAAGTGAATACGTAATCGCGCAAGGGCCTAACCCCGACAAATATACACGATCTTAACATTCAATTTTGAATTTCTTAATAACTCAAGTGGGTAAGTACTTCACTATTAAAACTTTATTAAGAAAAAACTAAAAACCCAAATTTGATCCAATTATTTTTATTTTATTTCATTGATTTATCATATGAGCCATAATAGTCTTTTAGCTTTAATTTTGCCGATGCATGATCTGTACCAATTATTTTCAATATATGTTTATAATTTGTAAATTTTGAAAGAATTTAATTTGATTGATATTTTTTTTTTAAAAAAATAGATAAAATAAATAAATAAAAAATCAAAGATGAATGGAGAAAGTTAAAAAGAAAAAAAAACATTTACTAAGCAAAAGTTATTTTTTCATTTACTGTTCTTTCAAGTTTTATTTAAATAAATAAATAAGGAAATAAAATGATATTAACAATAATTGTATCTAAACACGTGCAAAAAATGAAATGAGAAAACATTATCTTAAGGCTTTGTTGTGTTTTTTTTCTTTGATAAAAAAAGGTGTTATTTATACATAAACATATTAAGTACACACATAAACGATTCAATGTAATTTTAATTGATGGAATCTATATACGTTTTTAGCACTTTTATAAAAAGAGTAAAAAAAAAAGATTAAGATGAATTAATAAATAACTATAAATAATATTTTATTATTGATTAAAACTCAAATGCAAACCCATAAACAAACAAAACCAAGCTTTTAGCTTTCTTCTCTTATACTTACTATTGATTTTGGTTAACCAGTATCAATGAACAGTTATTAATTATCTAGATTTTAAAAAAATTATATTAAATTAATTACTTTCATAATATTTTTAAAAAATATTATAATCATTAATTTTTTTTCTTTTATTTTTTTTGAAGTAACCCATTAAATTTCCCTTTAATATACCAACACTCAATTTCTCAACATATCTTACTTTTTTATTTTCTTAAAAAGTCAAAAAAAACAAAAAACGAAACAGAGGAACCCATCGCTATCGTCGGCCATGGACGTCACTATCCCCATCATTCACTATTAATAATTCCAATAAGTAATAAATTTAAATAAATTTAGATATAATAGAAAGGTATGATATAATATAATAATAATATAATATGATATAATATATTTAAATATATATTATATTAAAATTTGAGTGTATTTAATTAATTTTTATTATATTAATACTTTTATATATTTGAAAAACAAAAAATAAAAAAAAATAAATGCACGAATTACCGACCAAAAATATACTCAATTCTGTTTTATTTTTCCCCCATTCTAATATTTCTTTTCTTTTTCAGGTTTTTATTTTAATTTCCCATTTTCCCTCAAGTATTTCCCTCTAATTCTTCGCCGATTGATTTGTACGTTTGCCGCTATCGAACATTCCGGCGCCACTAATTTTGTTCTTTTGGTTTCTCCTACTCTTCAGATCCGTTTACTCACCATTAGGTAAATCCTAAAGCTGCTTTTTTTATCCGATTTCGTGTTTGTTTCCTGAGAAAATAAAAGTTTTTTTTTCCCCCAATTTCAGATGATCACTGTCTAGTTCTCTCTGTTCAATTTTTAATGCGTCCATTTCAATCAAACTGAGATTATTTCTTTGAGCTGGTCCTTGTTACATTGATAGTAAACAGATCTTAAGTCACTGAAATTTATTTATTTTTCGTTATTGGCGTTGATGTTTTTAAGAGTTTCTGTATATTCATTGAATATTGCTGTGAGTGGTCCAATGTATAAAAAAGGAACTCTTTCTTGATTTTTTTAGAATAATAAAAAATTAATGTTCTTGAATTTTAAAATTTATTTAATAAATTTATAGATCTCAATTATGTGTGGTAGTAAAATATTTTTAATGAGGGGACGACCATGTTGATAATTATCACAGTGTTTGGGGAATTTAATACTTATTATGTCCGCAAAAACTTTTGGTTACTTAGGATTTCATTTAGTTAGTAAATATAGATGGAAGTTAAGAGCTTTGGCTTTCGGGTTTTCAGTAATTATAGATGGAAATTAAGAACTTTTGCTAAGTAGCTTTGCCTTTCATTGATTGTTAAATTTACTATTTGTGAAATTTTGATAACTTCACTGACTGTGAGATATGGGTGGATGAAGCAGTTGGGGATGGTATGCTTCAATTTGTTGTAACTTGAGGGTGGTTGAAAGTAAAAAAAAAAAAAAAAAAAAAGTGTTATCTGGGTGCCTCAGATGAGAAGAACTGATGTTATTGACAGTAGAAGGAGGAGGGTTCTTCTCTTCTTCAGTGTCTGGGTATAGCAAGGGTTTGAGCCTTCTTCTCTTGGGTCAGAACCACGAGGACAAGCCCATGAGAGTTTCGCCGTGGAACCATTACCAGTTGGTGGACCAAGAACCTGATCCTGACCTTCAGCTGGCTTCCTTCAAGAACCGGCTTTCTCGCGGGTGGGCCTCTTTTGCCTGCTTTGGTCGCACTTCCGCAGGACTTGATAACTCATCGCCTTTGAAAGTTGGCCCTGTTCAACAGCAGGATGTCTTGCCAGAGCCTCTTGTTTTGGATAAGACTAATGATCATGCAACTCAACTTGATGATAGAAATAGTAATGTAAGAAAGATTGCCCTTAAAAGTAGTTTGAAGAAGCGACCAATTAATACTCCAGCTCCTTTTGAGGATGTTAATGACCATGAGGCATTAGTGGAAAAGGATGGTGATATCCTTAGTAATGCACAACAAAGAAAGGTGCAGTGGATGGACTCTTGTGGTAGTGAGCTTGCTGCAATCAGGGAATTTGAACCCAGGTATGACAAATATCTGTTCTAAATTAAAGTTCTATGAGCAATGCTGTACAATTTCCAAGCATGTTTTAAGTTTATAAACTATTCTGATATGTTGCTTGTGTCTTAGTTTATATGCATCTTGAACTTAAGCAATATTATGTGTCTGGCAATTACTCGTAAGTTTGTCGCCCTTTCTTGTTTTCCTAAAGGTAGTTATGTAAAGGAGTTTTGGCATTATTGAATAGCATCGTCCGTAAGTTTGTGGACGCTCATGCCCATAGGTTGTAAAAATAGTGTGGTTATTTGAGTAACTTGTTTCCTTGCTCGTGAAAATATTAAGACTTTTCTGTGAGTTCTTCTGACAATTACAATGTGTTATAAATCAAAACTGGTTGGTGCAGTCTTATTATGATACATTGTTTTCCCCAATGAACGGTGACCATAGGAAAATTTGTGGTATTTACTTCTTAGAAGTGTAAAAGAACATGTAGTAAGGGTTGAAAATTTGAAATTGTATCTGAATTATGTTACAATATGCCACATATATATGAACTGGAAATTTCTGTTGATACCAAATTTTGTGAAACCTTTGGCTGCTTTTTAAGGAAGCCTTGCTACTGGTTGCTTGGTTATGATTCATGTTCCTGGTTTAGATGGTTGTTTAAGTTTCAGAAACATATTTCTTTGCTAATTATTGGTGTTCATATGGTTTGGCACCCTTTGCACAAACTTGGAATATTGCCCATATATTTTCTGCAGATTTGTATTTTTAGTCTACAAAGATGTGAATAGGTTAGATACTTAGATACTACCCAGCCAAATGCATATATCTGATTTTAGAGCAGTGACTCTCAAGATTTGAAACATGAGATATGACTATGTGATCTGTTTGAGGTAATGTAAGAAGCCCATATAGTTTTAGGATTTGTTTTTATACTCTACAAAGATGTGATTAGGCAATAAAATCAAGTAGAAATTTGATTGATATGCACTACGCTTATTTAATATATTATTTGAACAAATTGAGTGAAATAAATCATTATTTCCTTGTATGTGGTATTGTTATTACTTGACAATTACCAAGCGAAATCATATAGAAGTAAAAAACATTTTCAAGCTTGAGAAAAAGGAAATTATTAGAAATGCCGCGGGTGTGGATACTTCTCAGTGGTTACTCCTTGAGATCACTGAAGTTAGGGGTGGAGCTAGTCAATTTTTGTTGGGGTGGCCAATCATAAAGAAAAAAAATTATTGAACTTTTCTTTAAAAAAAAGGAAAATTAATATGTTGAGCTTAACCAAAAATCAAAAAATAAATTTATAAGATATTTATTTGATGGGCCATTAAAAGATAAATGTATAATGTATTAAAATATTTATAAAAAAAATTTGGGGCCAAGACTAATAATTATATTTGACTATAAATTCCTGTGCATAAAATTAAGTTGTAGACAAAATAACAAACTAAATAAATATAAATTTTATTTTGGTGTGGCCAATTTAATTATATCTAATATATAAATCATATAGACGTATATATTAGGGAGATTTTCAAAATTTTAGGGTGGCCATGGCCCCCTTAAAGTTAAGGGATGCTCTGCTCCTGACTAAAGTTTTCAATGTGGAAAAAGATTCTTCAAAGTATTACGCGGGTAGCTAATAATTAGCTCCATTTAAAAAGAAGATACTAGATTTGATATGATGTTGAAAAGTCAACTCAAGATTTGTAAGTTTATAACTTTTTCAACCATTTTTTATGTGATGTTCAAATTTATTTTTATTTTATTTTTTTTTGGATTTAAGAAATGTGTAATTTTCATATTATTTTTACTTGATCATTACATGTTGTTAGTTTTCACCACATAGGTGCGCGTATTACACCAAGTAATATAGTGATAAAAAGAGTGTCAATTTGACAAAAAATTGTCTAAATTCGTTATGGACTAAAATTAAAGCAACCTAATCTTATTCAAAGAAGCGGTTAAAAATTGTAAATTAAGTTTAAACTGAAATTGACTAAATAGCAAAGCAAAGAAAACGAATTGGGTTTAATAAATCAATGAAAAAAAACTTGGATTACAACTTCCCTTAATGCTTTATTTAAATCTGTTTTAATCTCTTAACTTGTTAATGATATTGAGTTGTTAACTTAGAGTTTTAATTTATTTATAAGTATCTTCCGACAGTGCTATAAAAATATCTCTTCATCAAATAACTTATTTTTCTATCTAAAATGCTGATCAATTTATCACAATAAATGAATATGAAACATAGGTTAATCAATCCAAGTTTAAACAAAAATTCCAAGTTCATTAGGGTGACTAAATCATTTTAGTTGGTGGTCAAGTAATTAGAAGCTTTAAGAACAAGACTGAATAAATAATTCAAATATAATTAAATCAAGAAAAGATAATAAAATAATCGAAACTATATGTTAAGTTCTGTTGAGGTCGAGTGTGGTCCTGCAACACAAATAAGGTCAGAAGGGTGTCGGAGTTGGTACTCCGGGAGCCTTCTCTGATGGTTAAGTTAGTATGCGGGTGTTTGGAGATATAGCAATGGAGATTCAGAAAATGGGAGAGAGTCCTTTACCTTTGGGTTTGCTTACCCTTTTATAAGTGTTATCTGGAGACATAGTGTCAGGTGATTTGATGGTGATGTGACTAACGTCGAGCTAGTTGTCAGGCTATGGTGCCCTGAGGTCGGCTCTGTTAGTCTGTCGCTATTCGAGAGGTGTCAGTCTTGAAGTCATACTGCTTCGAGATCACATTGTTGTCTGCTGTTGTTTTGGCGTTCGTCTGGTTGCACGACTGCCCAAATGGTGAAAGCTAACTAGTAGCCTGATTGTCCAATCTGATCGCCTAAATAGTAAAAGTCATTTTTGGCGGTCATCAGATCGCGCAAATGGTAAAGTTGGCTGGTCGCCATTCTGGTCGCTCCAAATGGTGAAGTTGACTGGTAGCCATTTTGGGCCGATAGCCCCGATCGCCCAAGTGGGCGATCGCCATTTTGGGCACCCAAATGCTAAAAGTTATTGGTAGCTATTTTGGGCAATCTATGGTATAACAATTGTCCCCCCTTCATTTCCCAAAATACAGTTATAAAGTGACTGTTATTTTAGGACTTTTGGCGAATGCTGTTATTTAAGGTGTTAGGTGGTCAGCTCCCTTTTTTTTTTTTGAGAAGGAAAAATGCTAGTTATTTTATCAGCCTATGCTTGGGCGGTAAGAGGAATGATGCTCGGCGATCAGATTTGTTGAAGCAAAAAGAGGCCGGTGGATAATCTATTATGCAACATGGATGGCTAGTGCTAAGAAATGATTGCAGGTGATGCATTTTTAGATGACTTTATTATTTTTTATTTATTTTTTAATGTAAACTTGCTGATTGTTGAATGATCACATTGCTATCCTTTCATATTTTGGTGATCACAGGAATGGTTTGGTAGCCTTTTTGGTTTGTGGTACGATGAAGTATTTTAGTTGATCGCCAAAATGGTACAACATTGATTAAAGATGTTGTATCGGACATGATTGATGTCTTTTAAGTGTTCTTTGTGCAATTGAGTCTTTGGTGGTGATCTGTGCGACTTGGAGTTACGTTGTTGGGCATTTGTAGCCAGAAGGGCGACTAGGCGTTGCGTGCTTGAAATTTTATAAATGACAACGGGTCACTTAGCGTTGCCTTGGTGGCGAACTGTATGACTTGGGGTCACGTTGTTGGGCCGTGGCGGCCAATTTGGCGACTAGGTGTCGCGTGCTGAGATTTTATGAGCGACAGTGGGTCACTTGGCGTTGCCTTGGTGGCGAGTTTGTGTGACTCGGAGTCACGTTATCGAGCCGTGGTGGCTAGTTGGGCGACTAGGCGTCGCGTACTAAAATTTTATGAGTGATAGTGGGTCACTTGGCGTCGCCTTGGTGGCAAGTTGTGACTAAAAGTCATGTTGTCGAGCCATTGTGGCCAGAAAGGCGACTAGGCATTGCGTATTGAGATTTTATGAGCGACGTAGGGTCGCTTGGTGTGGATCTGGTGGCGAGCGGGTGTGTGGTTGTCCTATTTAGGTGTTCTTCGGAGTGCCGAGGACCAAGGCAGTCAAGCCTCCTGTTAGTCCATGAAACTTGGTTGCTTTTTCGCTCTCTGTCCCATTTCTCAGTTTCTCGATTTGCGATTTCGATTGCTTCAGCATCGGCATATTTCTGTGCCTTTTCATAAAGTTGGTGTAGCTTTGTGGGTTGTGCGTCGGTTAGGGCGTATTTCAAGTATTTGTGGCAGACGCTTGCCATAAAGGCTTGGATAGCCTATTCATCATTGAGGTCTTGTACTTCCAAAGTGGCAACGTTAAAGCACTGGACATAGTCTCGAATGGTTTCTTTAGGATTTTGTTTAATCGCCATTAAGCTAGCACAGGTTCTGACGGCTGTCTTGCAGCTACTGAAATTAGCAAAGAAGTGCCTGCCCAATTGGTCAAAGTTGGTGATGGAACCTGGGCTCAAAAAATACCACCATGTGCGTGCCAGGCCTCGGAGTGTTGTTGGAAAGATACGACACTGTATGGCATCTAGGATGTCGTGTAGGCTGTAAAATGTACGAAAATGATTTAAATAGTCAGTTGGGTCAGTCTTGCCATCATATGTGTCGGGAGAAAGCTTAACTTTCCAAGGGACGACTACTTGACGGATGGCGAGTGACAGGGGATTGTGCTCATCAGCGAGCCATTCCCAATTGGTCTTCCGGTGTGCTCGAAGTTCTTTGATTTCTTGTTTGAGGGTAGCTATCGGTTGAGCAAGGTCTAAGGGGGGGGATGGTGGTTGATAGTCGCCAATGTGGCAGTAGGTCCCTGGTGGCATGTGTCGCCGAGCTGGTGTAGAACTTTCCTCTACCATTAGGCGAGTTGTATAGTTTGGTGCAATGGGCCGATCTTGTGGTCTGGTGTTTGGGATGTTTTCGGCATGTTGTATCTGGCGATCAGTAGGTTGTGAGTTTTGACGGTTGGTTTGAGAATTGCCAAGTTGTACTAGTTGAAGCTGTGATTGTTGGATGGTGGCTAGCTGACTGGCGATGGCTTGGAATTGGGCTTGGTAGTGGGCGTGATAGTTAAGTTGGCCTGGTGGCGACAGTAAGGTTGGCGACGTCATCTCATGGATTTGTAGTGGTATAGGTGTGTTGAGATGAGTAATTGGGTGCACTGGGGCATCCAAGGGTATGTGAAGGGTGTTTGTGACTTCCGGTGACGGTGAGAGGTTTTGTGAAACAGCGTTGGTGTGTTGGTTAGCCATGGTTTTTTGCTCTTTTCCTACAAACAGTGCCAGTTGTTGAGGTCGAGTGCGGTCCTGCAACACAAAGAAGGTCAGAAGGGTGCCAGAGTTGGTACTCCGGGGGTAGTCTCCGATGGTTAAGTTAGTATGCGTGTGTTTGGAGATATAGCAATAGAGATTCAGAAAATGGGAGGGAGTCTTTTACCTTTGGGTTTGCTTACCCTTTTATGAGTGTTGTCTGAAGACATAGTGTTAGGTGATTTTAAGGTGATGTGACTAGAGCCGAGCTAGTTGTCAGGCTATGGTGCCCTGAGGTCGGCTCTATCAGTCTGCCGCTATTTGAGAGGTGTCAGTCTTAAAGTCATACTGCTTCGAGGTCACATTGTTGTCTGCTGTTGTTTTGGCGGTTGCCTGGTTGCACGACTGCCCAAATGGTGAAAGCTGACTAGTAGCTTGATCGCTCAAATAGTAAAAGTCGTTTTTGGCGGTCGCCAGATCGCGCAAATGGTAAAGTTGACTGGTAGCCATTCTGGTCGCCCCAAATGATAAAGTTGATTGGTATCCATTTTGGGTGATCGACCCAATTACCCAAGTGGGCGATAGCTATTTTGGGCCGATAACCCCGATCGCCCAAGTGGGCGATAGCTATTTTTGGCCGATAGCTATTTTGGGCATCTACATGCTAAAAGTTACTGACAACCATTTTGGGCGATCTGGTCGATCGCACAAATGATATGACAAGTTTTATTGTAATCCTAGAAAAAATAAATATAGGAGTTTTACCATTATAATCATTGCAAGAAAGATCAAAAGATAGTAGAAAAGAGAAAACGGAGAGTTGTTGGATCTTGGACTTTGAGCCTCTCCAAACCGTTCTCTGCCACTTGCAAAGTTTTGATAGTTGCTCCTTTTTAGAAAACTAGAGTAAAATAAAAGCTATCCAATCAAAAAATCTATAACCCTAAAAAATCCTACTTATATAAATAGCCAAAACCTTGGAAAGGAGAAACTTCGTGTGCAAGTAACCCAAGTAGTATATTTTGGCAAGTCCCTCGTTAGGTCCACTTTGCTTCTTTATATTTTTTTATTGCACCTTGGAAACTTCTCTGGGCTTTGGCCCTACAAAAATACAAAAATACTAAATTAATATATAATTTAATCATAAAGAAAATAAGTAAAACTAATTTAAAAAACAAATAAAATTTAAATAAAAATTTCTAAGACTCAGCTGACTCTAATGTACTTAATGTGACTAAATAATTTTATTTTATAGAGTTATCACATGTCGACATATCAAAAAGCAACTAAACAGGAAGATAGCTGATTATTTTATTTTTCATCCATACAAAGGGGTGTTTGATTGGTAGAGATTGAACTTTAGTCACATTTTGGACCTAATTGTTTTCCTGTGTGTGAAGGCGCTCTTATGTGACACATTTAAGCATTCAAGGTGTTCTGTTATCTGAATGGTGGATCATTGCTTGCTTGTCGTTAGAGTGATGACTAAAATATGTTCTGTGCTTCCTATAACTGAGATAAGGGAGTTATCATATTGAGTAAGGACCAGATCTCAAAAACATAAATGCTAACAACAATCATCTTGGTGAAAAACATGCCTGTGTTCTTTGGAGGACCTTTCCCTCATAGATTGCACTTTTATTCTGACTTTTAAGGATAGACTAGTAAAATATGATTTTTTTTTTTTTTTTTTGGTGTTTTTCCCTCTAAAGTTTTGGTGAAGGTTGTGTCTTGGTTTGTATGATGCCTTGTTTTTCTTGTATCCCACACCTTTCTCTCTTTCTGATGGAAGAATAAAGTTCTGATCATATAGAAGAAGCCTATTTTATGTAGAAAAATGAACGTAAACTTTTATGAGTGCTTACCCTAACATATATTTGTGTATTTGTTTGATCAGCTTCAATGAGACCGTAGCTGCATAATTGAGCTGTTGAATATGTGTTTTTTTTATCTTGATGAATGTCTTTTCCAAAATGCTAATATCATCTGCTTATGTAGGCATTAGATGGATCACCATTCAGGGGTTATGCTCCATCCTCTATTTTTTTAATGTATTGCGTCAAAAGGCTCTGGATCTGTCTCCATTATATGCTGTTGGCATGACTGTCTAACCAGTTACCCATCAATTTTCCTTTCAATTCCTGATTCAAAAACTATTTAATATGTTCTGGATAGTGTCCATTTGTTTGGTTTGCTGCAATTCCCTAGCTATTTATCTCTTATCAGATGGTGAAGATCCTAGATTTCTTGTTTATTTTTGTTTAACTGTTAAAATAGTCTCCTTGCTTGTTCTTTTATTTTTAGGTGTGAACTCCTTGCTTAGTCAGTCTTCATTCACTTCTTTTTGCCCTATTCTCAAATTACCTTGAATTGTATTGATGACATTGTACCTTATTTTGTGGTCATGTCAGTGAAACAAGTGGATCAGACGATGAATTTGATAATGGAAGTGAAAGAAGTTGTTCATGTAGAATTATGTAGTTTGGGCAGTTGTTGAGTTGAATGATGCATCAGGTAAAAGAGCCTAATCTTCTTTTTATGTAGGAAATGCTAAATTGATTTGTGTGGCAAAGGAAGAAGCAAGGTTGGGTTTTTCTTCTCTTCTTCTTCTTCCTTTCTTTTTTTTTTTTCATTCTAAGTGCAAATGGAAATGAAAATGAAAATAGAATGCAACCAATATAGAGGAGCTTTCTTTCTAGGCCACGTTAGTTGGACTGATATTTTGTGTCTATATTTAAATATTTATTAATTTAAGGTTTCAATTTTGTTATTATTATCTGTTCACTGAAAAAAAAGACTAATATTTTATCAGTAGATTGCACGATTGTTAGTAATAATTAATAAATTATGTTGTTTTTACATTTAAATAATGAACATAAAAAAAAGATATGCATACACAATTGTCAAAACTTCGGTTGTGACATCAAAATTTCGGTGAATGATCAATGACCATCCTTCATTTCGATTACTGTGAACTAAATCTAACATTAACTCTTCTGTTTTGTATCCTTTTGATTTTGACGGAACCGAAAAACACAATATTGTTGCTTCTTCACACTAGCTTTGATTTCCATCTTTATGTAATTCCATTAGCTTACTGGTCGATACATGCATAATTTTTTTTTTTTTTCAGATCTAAAGAATAACTTTCTTTAAAGAATAAATAATTTTATGTTATATGAATAATTTTTTTTTCAAATCTAAAGAATACCTTTCTGTAAAGAATAAATAACATTTAAGCTAGAATTCTAGCATGTCATTTTTATGTTATATAAATAATGAAATGAAAAAGAGAAAGAAAAGGAAAAAAGGGTGATAAAATATAGGAATAGGAGGGAATTCAAATACGGGGATAGAGGTGGTAAAATGAATTTGAATTTGAAAACTCGTTTGAAAAAATTTGTCTAAATTTGAATCGAACACGATTTGATAAAAAAGTTAATGGATCGAATTTGAAAAAGTTTAAACGCGGAATAGCCCAAACTCGAAGGAATTTGAACTCGAAGGAACTTGAACACAACACAAACTCGAATTTAATACAAAAAATAAATATGATGAAATTATAATTAAATAATTTTTTTATAAATAAAAAATTTTAATTATTAATTTTATTTTAATATTTTTTTAATAATTTAATTAAATATTAAAAATTTAATTTATATTTTATATATGATTAAATTTGTTCACAGGTCGAGCCAGGTTAAGGTTCGAATTTTTTAAAAATCTCAAGCCCAAGCTCTTATATAACATAGACCCGTCTGTTTAGGTTAGAATTATTATCTATGACAATTAAAAATATTTTTTATTAATATTTACATATTTTATATTTAAATTTAAATAAAATATATGTTATTTTAATTTAAAATCACTGTTTTAAGTCGAGTTCGAGTAGTCTAAAATAAAAATATAAGAAACTAGGCCCAGGCTCAGTTGGCCCAAGTAGCCCCATCCTTGAGTAAATAATCTATATATGATAAAATAATAATTTATCAAAAAGTAAATCATATCATGAGTTTTGAAAATATTGTCAATAAAACACATTACCTATTTATCATATTTTCTTTAATTTAATTAGTTAAATTAATTAAATATTGAGAATTTATATATGTTAATAGTAAAATATACTTCTTTGAATATTATTATTATTATTATTATTATTATTATTATTATT
>JBBYHO010000015.1:21684561-21707012 GCA_038382025.1 Adansonia gregorii | reverse complement strand
CATTGTTTTTGTTGGTTCAGGCCTGAGGATAGGCCTCCGAGCGGGCCGTCCCTCTGGGCTCCATCGTTGAATAAGTGTGGTGGGCTCAAAAGACTCCATGCCTAGAAGATCTTCTTATCTAAATTTTAAGATTCATTTAACCAGTTTGTATGCACACTATAACGGATTCCGAAGGATGCACCTCTCTATACATCATATTTTTGACCTAAAATCTATAGCCAAGAAATGTGATATGTAATAAGCTAAATTGTGCTACTCTCTCCATTAATGACTACTTCGTACTTCCATTTCTTTCATTGATTAATTCATGTTTCTTTTTAGTTTCCTGCACATTGATATTGTTTACCATGATGCCTATTGATGCTACGAAATAGCTTCCTCGATATATATATATATATAAAGACATGCCTATATACATACTCTAAAACTTGAAGGCATCTTTCTTTTCACATGGTTAAGCATAAGTCAATTTTACACATGTTTGACTGTTTCATTAAGATATACAGCTGTTCTGGCAATTTCTTACATTTAACCTGTAAAATCTTTATCCTGGCTACTTTGATCATACAAATACTTGCTGTTTGTGATTGATTTGGTTATGTTGGTGCTGTAGATGGGCAATGTTCGGCTTTGCTGTTGGGATGCTAACAGAGTATGCGACAGGCTCAGATTTTGTTGATCAAGTAAAGATCATGCTCTCCAATTTCGGGATAATCGATTTGGAATGACTCTTTTTCTTGTACCACAATGCTATTCATACTTTTATGATTTCTGTAAGTTATATCCAATGTTTTGTTTCCAACTTCTTGAGCAAGTTGTTTACTATTCTTGTTGCTTGATCAATCAATTATAACAAGTTGTATCTGAACAATTTACTTGGCTTTCAAGTATATAAGTTCTTCATTTTGATCTCTATATAGAGCAGGAGCTTTTTCTGCAGATAATACCCAGCTTGCACTGCTTGCTTGCTTGTAATTTTAGCGATAAAGCCGACTTCAATCAGCATATTTCATCCTTTAAAACTACTTTCAATCATTTAGTGATCCCTTTAATGGTGGGATTATTTTGACTATGAAGCAATCAAGTTTCAAAAGTTTCACTTCAGTATGCCAAGTTTTTATAACATTTTGATAGCTTTTATGATCGACTGTATAAAAATTAAAAGAAATTGTTAAGTCAAATGGTTAGAAAGTTTCAAACACATGAACTTAAGTTATAATAGACATAAAATTACACAGCAAATAGACAGAAAAAGGGCACATTTAAAAGAAATTATAAAAAATAACTGTTTTTACAGAAAAAATTTACATTGGTGTTGATAATAAGCAGCAGACAGACCAAGAACGGCAATATAATATAACAAGTTGGCAATATTTGAATAGGAGTAGTTAGTTTTCCCTTGTTAGATTCTGGTCAACTCTATTGTAAGAAAATTTCATCAAGTCAGATGGCTAGCTACATCAACATCTACAACACTACAGCTGCAACAGTTTAATCATCCTGGACAGTCATTTTGCATATATGCAAGAGTAACTAAAACATAGCACAGATATGACCTGCAATGCCTTCTGCTGATAAAACATGCTTGCTTTGAGTCCATCCAGTTCAGCCTCGATCCTTGCTATTCGTAACTCTGACATTGCTAATTCTGGTTTCACATGAATGCTACCCCGTAACTGCTGTGTTTGTGGCATTTCTGGTGCTTCGTGCACGATCTTCAGTTGAAGGCGAATCATCTTCAAATTGGTAATGCCACATCTTAACTAATTGAGCTTGCTGAAGTAACAAGCAACATTTTCCAAAGTTGTGTAACTGTTTTAAAGTTTAAAAAGTTTCTTCCATAGCCTAAAAATTCCATAGTTAAAGTTTTAGAATGTAGGGGGTTCAATCCTTACATATCAATGTCTATCAAATAAGATAGATTTAGGGTATTTCACTCGGACCCCTCTTCTTGATTAAATTCACAAATCTAATTTCATACATGGATCCTTCCACGTTCAGTCACAAATATCAGATTTACCTCGTTATGTCTTAAAAACTAATCCTATTGAGATGCCTTATTCAGAAAGAAAATAAGGTATATGATTGCTGAAGGAAACGCTTGACTTATATTTATCTAATATGAAATATATACGACTAAGCAACCGTTACCATATGAGAATAGCTCCCAGCAAATGCAGGAACCGTCATAAGCTCGTACGGTTCAAGTTCTAGCATCTGGGTATATAGTGGAGTGAAGGATGGTATTAAACACAAGGAATGGGAAATGAAACATATTTTCGAAATTGGTTTACAAGAGCATTGCATCAACGTATAAGCTTGAGAAGTCAGTTACGTATTTGTCCTTCACATTAACAAATCAATCACATGCATTTCCCAGATTCCTTACTCTGATTAAGTCGTGAAGGAACGTTTGAACTTTTAAGCAAAACACTAAATGCTTTTATGACCTAAAGAGCATGCCTAGCACTCCTGAATCCAAGCATATCATCTATAATGATTGTATTACAATTATCCAATTAGAATTTAAAATTACATCATAAATGCGTCAAAATATTATATGGACTTCACACTTATAAGTGATGGTTTAAAACTCTTAATTGTGATTTACTAATTGCAGAATTTTAATAAAAAGAATTACGTGTGAAATGCTCCACCTGAATCCTATTATTCTACAATGGTGCGCTTTCAAATTTCCACAACAAAATCAGCTGTCCTGTAAATATGTTTAAAACATAAAAATCAATGAAATTTTGAATGCGTAGCCATATATTTTACCATAGTTACAACTGATACCAGCTGAAACACCCTCGGTCCTCAATGGACAATAACGATTGCAGCAAAAGAATTCAGTAAAATTTTCAAATTTAAGTCACTCAGACAAAAAAAAAATAAAATGAAAGAACAAGAAAGAATCATCACCAATTACTGTTCAACTAAGAATTAAGGGATGGTATTCAACAAGAAACAATAATTCCAACCAACGAGATCTATTATTGTCATAAACTTCAAAGAAGACAAGGCTTAGCTTTTTACTGGCAGCTGCAAATGTCTCAGTCAAGCCAATAAATAACCTAATTAGCCTAAGAAACTTTTACCCAGATGATTCTTTCCCATGTTTGGTGCCAAAAAAGGAAAAAAAGCTTTAAGCGGGAAATCATTGATACCCAAAGTTTTATAAATCAAACAGACAAATCCAAATGCTCAACTTTTGGCCAACACAAAAGGAAGTGCTTAAAACCCAAAATCCTAGAAGGAAAGAGGGAAAAAGACACACCTGAAAGAAAGAGAACTTGCTATTATGTCTTCTCCTAGAAGCCAAAGTCTGAATGTCTCAAGCAAAGTTTAAGGTCAAGAATTAAAGCTCCAACAACTAGAAAAAGAGATATAGACAGCGCAAAGCATATATGTATTGGCTTGGTCATTAAAAAGACAAGTTCACGGAACTAGCAAGCAGTTTAGCAGGTGAAGAATCAAGATCCTCCCTTTCCCAATAGCTGTAGCAGCTGTTAAACAGACAAGTTAGCTAGATCAGATGGCTGATACCCTTTCTGTGGGCCCATATCATGACATGGCAAGATCCTGTTGGAGGATTCTTTTTTTTTTTCTCTAGATTCTATGATGAAGCTCCTCTTACGTGACCTTGCTGCTTCTGAAGCGGCAAAGTGCCAATGGTTCCAACGTTCCAATTTTAACTCTTCAGGTTTTCGGTTCCCACGGAATGTGCAGGGGACTGCCCTTTCAAGTTTCAACTATTTATACAGTTACGACTTACGAGGAACACAATTCAATGAATGGGGTTTCAAGTTTTACTTTTTCTTTTTTTTGTTTCAAAGAGCGGAGAAAGCGAGACAAAAGAGAATCCAAAAAGAATGAACTTTTTATTTCACTCATATATCAAAATTCCAACAATGCCCGCTAAGGACGGCCATTTTTGTCACCTTCTTCTTCTTCTGTCTCTTTCTCTTTGTTCTTTAAACTCTTCCAAGCGCCCCCCCTTTTTTTCTTCTTCTTCAAGGTCTTTTCTCTACTTTGTTCCATATTGTTAAACCATAAAGACTAATAAGCCTTTTTGGCATCTGAAACAAAGCAATGGGGTGTACTCTAGGCAACAATTCGATGAACTCACCGCCTATAGGCTTAGAGAAGCTAAAACTGGTAAAGGGGTCTATGGGAAAAGGAGGATTTATGGGTAATAGAAGGTCAGCTGGTCAGAGGTGTTCTAAGCCAGGTCGAGTTTACTTGCCTGAACAACCAAAGAAGCTTGCTTGATTGGGTAGTGCTGACGGTTTTATTGCTGGCCGTCCTACTGGTAAACAAGGGAACTTCAATGGTAAAAAGAAAGAGAGAAGCAATGAAACTGTTGAAAAGAGATATGATGTTTTGGTAGTTGGAGATGAGATGGTTGATGCATGGCCTAAATGGCTCATTGGTAACGTCCCAAAAGATGTTTTGGCTGGTTTGGTTCCAAAAAGTGCTGAATCGTATTATAAGCTAGATAAGGTAATTACTGGACTTTAATGTTATTACTAATTTCTTTGCTAAAAATGGTTGGCTATCAAATAACTGTGGTAAACTGGTAGCCTTTTTCCTTGAAGAAGCAAATAGAATTTGGATTTTCAATAACTTCTGTCCAATTTGAAAACATATGACATCTTTTTCTTTAAATTGAAATTCCTTGGCAAAAACTGTTTCGTTGCAAAGGAAGTGGTGGAAAGAAAAAAAATCACTAAAATCGTTGATTCTATCCTTCTCTGCTCATAGCTTGGCGAGTGTTCAATAATCTGAATTTGACCAGGCCAGATTGGTTATATTCCTTTAAGCAATTCCTTTATTCTAAAATTTTTTTTCCATGTTTCTAAACTTTTTGCAAATCTTATTTCCATAAAAACTTACTAAAGATTCCAAATGCCAAGTAATTTTTTCCCATTCACACCGTGTGTTTTAAGAAAGTGCACGAAGAGGATGATTGGACATGCTAGTGAGAGAAATGGTCTCTATTACCTAGAAGATCAATGTGGAAAATCTAGAGCGGAATATTCCCTTTCTACATCATTCATTTTCCAGTCTGTTATGTCTAATAAGGACAAAATTTGGCTTTATCATCGTTGTTTAAGTCACCCATTGTTTCATGTTATTAAGTTAATATTTGCATCATTATTCAAAGGGTCAATTGTTTAATCTTGTCATTGTAATGATTGTGAATTAGCAAAACACAAATGTACCTCTTTTTCAACTAGCAATACAAGAGCCCTTGCTTTTTTTTATTTCTCTCATTCTAGTGATATATAAAGACCATCCACGGTTTTTAATATTTCAGGTGCTATGTGTTTCGTATCTTTCATTGATGATTGTACTTCAATAATGCGGATATATCTTTTAAAAAATAAGTCAGATGTCAGCATTATGTTCCTCAGATTTTACTACCTAATTATAACACAATTTGATGTGAGAATTAAATAATTTCATTTTGATAACGCTAGAGATTTTTTTAATCAAAATCTCTCTCTAGTTCTTAAAGAAAAGGATTATTCATGAATCCTTTGGTGTTAACACACTCTAACAAAATGGGGTGGCTGAATAAAAGAACGGTTATTTTCTCGATGTCACAGGAGCATTATTATTTCACAAAAATGTCCTTAAACGATATTGGGAAAAAGCAGTCTTAACTGCTGCCCATCTTATTAGTGGACTTCTAACAAGGGCTCTTGATTTCAAGAAACCAATCGATATTCTCACAAAAATGTTTCCAAATTTTAGCTCTTCAAACAATTTTATTCCTAGAGTCTTTGGAAGTGTTGCCTTTGTTCATGTTCACTCTTAAAATAGGGGAAAACTTGATCCACGTGTTCTTCGATGTGTCTTTATTAGGTATTCTTACATGCAAAAAGGGTATAAATTTTTCCACCCTCCTACTAGAAAGTCTTTGTTTTAGGCGATGTTACTTCTGTTGAAAATGAGTCTTTTTTTTCCAGCATTCTTATCTTCCGAGGGAGACCTTAAAAGAAGATAAAGCAAAGGACCTGGACATGTTCCTTCTTGATTTTCTTAGTCAGCCATTAGTTTCGACTGATACTTTCACTATCGATTCCCTCAATACTAATAATATTCTCGCTTCTATTGAGTCAGTTTTAGATGTTTTGGTTGTGCTTGAGTCTAAGTATATTCTGTTCGAGTCCACACTATTAGTTAATTCACCTAGGTCATGTGGAATGATGAAAGATAAGGGAAAACAAAATGATATTTGACCACTACAGATGTATTCTAGAAAAAAAAAAACTATTTCTGGACCCATGCAAGTACAATCTCCTATTTGAACAACTGTTCAAAACCCAAAAAAAGTTTCTAAAGAAAAAATGATCAAAATTTTAAAGAAATAGTCAGAATTTATATGCTTTAATGAATTAATTTGATACAGGCCTATATTCCTTTATATACATATTCTCTCAGTACTAAAAATGAAACCTCCTTAACTAATATCCTAAGCTATAAGATCTGATTATACAGCTGTAGTTGATTTTCTAAAATATCTATTTACTTAAAAATACTAATTTTTCAAAGATTTCCTACATTCCTCCTCAAGTTGGTGAATATAGATCTTCCATTCTCAACTTGCTTATATTTTCTTGAAACATATTACTATTCAACCCTTTTGTCAAAAATATATGCTAATTGATGTTCTGAAGGTACATATGGAGTACAAATCAATCCACTATCTAGCTTCTCCTTAACAAAGTGCTTGTTTATCTCAATATGCTTTGTCTGATCATGCTGCACTAGATTATGAGGTATGCTGATAGCTGATTTATAGTCACAGTAGAGTTTCATGGGTCAACTCCATTGAATTTTTAAATCTTCCAAAATGATCTTAACATACAGAAGTTCACATACTCTTACTGTCATAGCTCTAAATTTTGCTTTTGCACTTGATCTTACAACCATATTCTATTTTTTGCTTCTTCAAGATACGAAATTTCCTTTAAGAAATGTGCAATAGCCCATATTAACCTCTGATCCACTAAAGACCTTGCAAAATCAGCATTGGTGTATACTGCTAGGTCTATTCGATGTCTTCTTAAATATAATCCCTTCCCTGGATGTAATGAAGGACTTAGTAGACTGCCAGTAGATAAATCTCCTTCGGATCATGCATGAATTAATTGATGACACTCACAGAATAGGCTATGTCTGGTTGAGTATGTGCAAGGTAAATTAGCTTCCCCAAAGACGCTAGTACATCTCTTTGTCTACCTTCTTATCTCCCAAAGCTTCGCCTAATCTATGATTTTGTTCAATAGGGGTTGGTGTAGGTTTACTTGCAACCATGCTTGTATCCTTAAGGAGATCTGTAACATTTTTATTGAGAAATGCAAATCCCCTATTTAGATTGAGCCACTTCAATGCCAAGAAAATACTTTAACTTCCCAGGGTTTTTTATTTCGAACTCTTTGTCTAAGCACTGCTTCAATTTTTCCTTTTCTCTCTCATCATTTCCTGTTACCATGATATCATCTACATACACAATTAAAGTTATGACTCCCCTTAAAGCAATGTGTTTAATGAAAAGTGTATGATTTCTTTGACTTTTTTATATCCATTAGCTATCATTACTTTGGCAAAACATCCAAACTAAGCACGTGGAGACTATTTTAACCCATATAATGCCTTCTTCAACCAACAAACTTTATGTCCATTATTTTCGCTGAATCCTAGTAGAATACTCACGTAAATCATTTCTTCTAATTCTCCGTGAAGAAAAGTATTTTTTATATCATACTGTTGCAGTCCCCAATCAAAGTTGGTAACCAAGGATAACAAAATTCTCATCATGTTTATCTTTGCCACCGGCACAAATGTTTCTTGGTAGTCAACCCCATATGTTTGAGTGTAACCCTTCGTAACTAATCTCGCCTTATCGTGTTCTAGGGACCCATCTACCTTAAGTTTTACCGTAAACACCCACGTGTATCCCACTGGTTTCTTCCTCTTAGGTAAATCCACCAACTCTCAGGTTCCATTCGTCTCTACTGCTCTACACTCATAGCAAGTCTCTATTCTTTCTTAGATAATGCTTCAGATAATGAGTTAGGAATAGGAATTGTGTTTAAGGTTGAAAGATAGCTTTTATGGACATGGGAAAATTTCTAACAGGGCACAAAATGTGACAATGGATATAAAGATTTCTTGATGCATTCTTAGGTTCTTTTTCTTAAGGTTATAGGTAGGTCATGCTCAAAATTATGAGATTAAGATTGCGGCACAGACATGAAATTTGGTTTAAGATTTGTTACCTCATTTTTAGGACTCGGTTTAGTGGATTGCTCAGAATTATAAGGCTCAGATTACAGTATAGACATGGAATTTGGTTCAAGAGTTGTTCTCTCATTTTCAAGACTCGATTTAGTGGATTGTTCTTACTTTGTTACTACAATGGGATCTTTCTTCCTTGCATAAACCCGGTCAAATCGAAACTGATCAAAGATTCTTTCATCTCTTTTTTTCCACTACTAACTCTATAGGTTGAGAACTCAAAGGGTTTGAAATGGGATCAAAAGATTTTGATGGCTTTGATGATGTTTTCGATGACTTAGATGATGATATGTCCAACGATAAGTTTAACTCTTTATCTTTAAACATAGATAGCTCCCTTTAAATGGAAGGGGTAGAAAAATATAGCTTGTTTTCAATAAAGGTAACAGCAAAGGTAACATAAAGTTTTCTAGTAAAAAGATGATAACATTTGTGCCCCTTTTGAGTGGTTGAGTACCTCACAAAAACATATTTGAAAGCTTGAGGGTCTAATTTTTCTCGATTATGGTTATAAATGAGGACAAAAGAATGGACCCAAAGACTCAAGGATTGAGGTTAAAGGAGGATTGATTGTCATGAAAAAATTAAGATAGGGTTTCTAGTGGACTCTAAAATTCTAGCACTCTCGAAGGCATTCTGTTTATGACATAGGCTGATGTGAGTATGGCCTTTCCCCAATAGTGTTTTGGGATATTTTGTTCAAACAAAAGATCCCTAGTGCACTCAAGAAGGTGTTGATTTTTTCTTTTTGCTGCTCTAGTCTGTTGTGGAGTGATGATGCAGGATAGCTTAGGATAATTTTTTTAGTTTGAAAATAAGGAGATGAGGTTTGATTAAAGTAGTCACAAGCATTGTTTGAGCGAATATGCTTTATTTTTGTACCAAACTAATTTTCAATCATGGAATGAAAAGCAAGAAAAACATGGCTCACATCTGATTTATTTTTTAGCAAATAGATTCAAGAGACTCTAGTATAGTCATCAATAAACGTTACAAACCACTTAGACCTTGTGATGTTTGGAATAGTTAAAGATCCCTAAATGCCACAATGAATTAAAAAGAATAGAGAAGAAGATCTTTTATTACTGATTAGAAATGGTACATGAGTGTGTTTGGCAAACTCACAAATGTCATAGTGAAAAGACTGAACATTCAATCCCCTGAATATACCAGGGAACATTATTTTCAATTTAGAAAAAGACAGATAACCTAGATGCCTCTGATGTAACCAAATGACATCTTTATTTGAGGAAAAAATAAAGAGGTAGATAATACGAATTTAATTAGTTTCGGCTGACTTAATGTACTTAAGTAGTAGAGTCTATTGTGTTCCTTAGCAAGTCCAATCTTCTTCCCCGAATCTTGGTCTTGAAATTCATAATAGAAAGTAAAAAATGTAATACGACAAGTTAGATCTTGGGTGAGTTTATGTATGGAAATAAGGTTTATCGATAAACGAGGAACAAGGAAGACATATTTTAGGATTAAAGCTGAATTAACCTGAACATCTCCTAATCCTGCTATTGTAGTTGTAGTACCATCGACAATAATGATTTTTGTACTATCTGGATAAGGTGCATAGGTTTCTAAATGGTTCGAACTATAAGTCATATAGTCAGTGGCCCTAGAATCTAATATCCATGCATTCGTAAACTTATCACCAACACATTTAATCTAAGAAAGATTTGTTCCTTACTTAAGAGTGTTAATGAACACATACCTTGAAATGATGCTTGTGTACTAGGTTTTGCTACTGGTTTGTCCATCGATCCTAGCAGGTTTTTCAACTTCTTCATATCCTCTGTACTCAATCCTCCAAAACCCTGAGTTGGGTCCTGACCTGTCACATGAGCTTGCCTTTACGTCTGCCATACTTGATGGATATAAAGCACAAAAAAATTAAAGGTCGCAAAGAAGGAAAAAAAAAACCAGCAATGAAAGCTGAATAAAAAGGTTTTGAGAAAATGAACCTTTAAGAAAAGCTGCGCAAAACTCATACTACTGGAGGTTGTTCAAAAATAAAGGATTCCATAAAATGTCCCAGGGCTCTGATACTATGAAGAAAAAATGATGAAAAAAATAGTCAAAATTTTTATTTTTTAATGAATTAATTTGATACATGCCTATGTTCATTTATATACACATTCTCTTAGTATTAAAAAGGAAACATTTCTAACGAATATCTTAAATTATAAGATTTGATTATACAGTTATAGTTAACTATCTAAAATATCTATTTTTACCTAAAATACTGATTTTTTAAAGATTTCCATAGTTTCCAAGCCTATAAAAGACACCATACAGCCATCCAATATTGCTTAGCCCATTGATAATGAACCAGTGCAATCGAGTGATAACAATCTGCCAATTGTGCTTAGGAAAAGAACCAGAACCTACACAAAACATCCACTATACTTGTTCATGACCTACCAAAACCTATCCCAAAGCCATAGAACCTTTCTTTGTTACCTTCACACAATCCCTATCCTGAGAAATCTATTTAAGGCAATAGGAGACAAGTGGGAGAATGTTATGAAAACTAAAATGAAAGCTCTAGAAAAGAACAAAACATGAGAGTTAGTCGAATTGCCGAAGGGAAAGAAAGTCATTGGATGTCGATAGGATTTTTCTACGAAGTATAAATCTAATGGTTCGATAGAAAGGTATAAGGAAAGATTGGTTACTGAAGGGGGTACTTAAACTTATGGCATCGATTACCTTGAGATGTTTGCTCTGATTGTAAAGATGAATACAGTAGGGTTTTGTTGTCATTGGCTGCTAATTTTGGGTAGAACTTAGAACAGCTTGATGTAAAAAAATGTTTTTCTTCATGGCAAGTTAGAAGAGGAAATTTATATGAAGGTTTTTCCTAGTTATAAATCCAAAGCAGGAATAGTGTGTAAGTTGAAGAAGGCTTTCTATGTACTTAAGCAATCACTGAAGGCTAGGTTCAGAAGATTTACGAATGTAATAACTACTTAGGATATAAACAAAACCAAGAAGACCATACTCTATTTGTAAGGCACTCAAAGTCAGGGAGAGTGACAGTATTGTTGGTATATATAGATGGTATTATTGTAACATGTACTGAAACAAAGTAAATGCACAATTTAAAAGGGTGTCTTCTAAAAAAAATTGATATAAAGAGATTAGAAAGCTAAAATACTTTCTGGGTATTAAAGTAGCACATTCAAAGTAGGGAATTTTTATTTCACAGCGGAAGTAAGTGCTCGATTTGTTAAAGGAAATAAAGATGTTGGGTTGTAAACCAATTGATACACTTATTGAGTTTAATCATAGACTATGTGATACTTCGATGATTATGTTGTAGACAAAAGGGTCTTATCAAAGACTTGTCGAAAGGTTAATCTATTTGACACATACGAGACTGAGCATAACATTTGCGCTGAACATAGTTAGCCAATTTATGCATAATCCTAAAGAAATGAATCCTAGAACTGTACACAAAAGTTTTCAATCTTTGAAGGGTAATTTTGAAAGAGGAATCTTATTTAAGAAAGGAGAAAGCATGACTTTAGAAGTCTATACTGACGCAAACTATGCAGGACCATTAGTTGATAGGAGGTCAACCTTAGGTTATTATATATTCCTAAGTGGAAACCTAGTGACTTAGAGAAGTAAAAAGCAAAATGTGGTAGCAAGTTCAAGTGCATAGTCAGAGTTCAATCCAATGGCATTAGGAATATGTGAATTTCTTTAGTCAAAAATAGTTCTTAATGGAAAGGTCCAATGTGGTTGTACTGTGACAATAAATTGACAATCACCATTGCACATAACTTAGTGCAACATGATCGAACTAACGATGTTGAAGTGGACAGACAATTCATCAAGGAAAAACTTGATATTGAGCTTATCTCTACTCCATTGGTCTTAATAAAGGATCAACTAGCAAATGTACTTACAAAAGAGCTGCCGAGTAATGTGTTTCAAGATTTCTTTAACAAGCTTAGAATAAAGAATATCCCTTCACCAGATTGAAGAGGAGTGTTAAATCATATGATTTTGTTCCCTAATTTTTAAGGACACTATGGTGAATAATATCTGTCAATTATCCTATTTCTAGGGTATATAGTGTAATAATCATATATATATTTCCTATGTAACTTATCAAGAACATAATATTGATTCTAATTCCAGAAAAGTCAATTTTTGACAGAACTACCTAATTACTGTTCTTATTTTTGTAGGCTTAAAAATCTAAAAAATGAAATAATGGTTTCGTACGCTTCACAGACATAGGAAACTGGATGAAGTGGCTGAACTAAAGGAAGAAACCATATCTCGATAGGAGGTAAGGAATTCACCATAAGAACTTTAAGCAAAAGATCAGCAAACTCCCATGTTTTCTTTATGCTTGAATTGACAACAAAGAAAAAGAGAAAAACCAAAGAGATGCAGTAATGACTCTTTGCTGATGTTATAGTACCAAATCTGTCAATATCCATGACAAAGGAAATTTTACTCTTATTGGTTTCTATTTCAATTAAGTAAGAAAAAATGGCACATTAAATAGAGAATTCATTTAAATTCCTATTTTAAATGTTGGTTCTAATTTTTATCCACCAATGTTATTATGTATTATTATTAATTTAACGCTTACTAGTATATCAACTTGTTTTGTTTCAGGACATACAGAAGACTACTGAGCCAAAGGTGCAAGTCCAAGAGCTTGCTAGCAATACTACTACCAGCAAGTCATCAGGTTCAAAGCCCACCCAGGTGGACAACCTTTCTTTTTTGCTTTCCCCCACTGCATCTTCCAGCCGAAAGATATCCCTAGGCACCCGTATTTATTCCAATGCTAGTAGGAACACTAAAAATTGATCATCATCAACTAGCTCTCTAACACTGTCCCTAAACCATTATGAAGAAAAAGGTAACATGTACAGATTAAATCAAGTTGGTAGGTCTGCATCCAAAAGGAAATTCAGAACTTTGAACTAAAAGAAGCATTTAGAATATGCAATTGATGATTAGGCAAAGTAAAATGATCAAGTGGTGCAAAGATATTGCAATTTTGAGTAATTTGCACTATTTTCTAGTGGTTTAAATTGATATATATTTTTTCATCCTAAACTTATCTTTAAGTGATTAAATATATTCATTGATGCATAATTTATTGTCATACATGATTATTAAGCGCCTTATATATCCTGAGGATTGACTAATTAGCTTGCTAATCAAAATTCAGAATATAGGGTACTAAACTTTAGTTTATTGATAAATGCCTTATTATTTTTTATACTTATCATGAGCATTTACTTTTCTTTTTTTTTATTTTATAAGATTTAGTTGGATAAAAAATAAAAAAAAAACATAAATTGGTTAAGTTAGAGAATTTATGCAGGTTTTGAATTATAATGAGCTGATCTTGAAGAATTTTAATTACAATAGGAGAAGTTGGAAGATAAAGTTTTACTTAAGTTAAGAGTCTGAAAGCTGAAGTAATTATCTTTGAAGATTTAGATAATTGTGCTATTTATTTCTTGGATAAATGAAGAAAATCAGCCCACAAATTTAACTTTATAGTTACATTCAGAAAGAATGTTGCACATAACCTTTTAAACGATCAAGATAAAGATTAGAGATTGAGTTTTGATTTTTGATTTTTATTTTGATAAATTAATTTAACTACCTTTATCCTTAGCTTTAGTTGAATTCTTTCCCTATAAATAGAGAGAGGTTAAATGATTTTGATCATCTCATTCTTTTTCTCTTCCTTTCTATTTTATTCATTGTTTTCTAAACTATGTCTTTCTAAGTTTTTTATTTGCTAGTCAAAGGATTTGGAAGCTTTGTATTATTCATCATGAGAAATAAATGAAATTGTCTTCAAAGTTACTTTACAAATATCTTGTCTTTTTCTATTTAAATGTCATGGTTATATGATTTTAACTTCTAAGATGCATACTAGTAATTTTCTCATATTTAATCTAGAGCTAGTTTAATTAATCAAATACATAATAGTTTGATTAATTTCACATAAGTAGCAAATAACTTTAATGAGACGGTCAAGTTTTCATTTCAAAAGTTATGAAAAATATAAGTTTTTCTTAAATAAAGTCAGCTTTTGATTTTGTTAGTTTAAATTAGTTAAACTTTTCTAGTTTTTAAAGCTGTCTTTTAATTATACTCTAAAAGCTTCTTTTAGGGTAGTTAAATGATAAGGGTTAATCACAGTGCTTAACTTGGTTAACTAGGAAGTAAGGGAAAATAAGGAAGTCAATACATGTTTGATTCCATAACTGATTTATTTGTTTAAAAAAATGCATAAGAGTTTTTAATAATTGATGATGATACATTAGTAAGCAATATCGATTTACTACCAAAGTCTTTTCGTTGTTGATTCTTTTACTTAAACTATTTTTAAAGTTATTTTCATTTTGTTTTGAATTAAAAGCAATTTAAAACCCTTATTTACTTTTATTGTTTTTTCTTAACTAGACTCTACGATTTTCCTATCACTTCATTTCTTTTCTTTCTTTCCTTAAAATTAATTTTGCACTTCTAACGGTCATTATGGGATCCGACCTCTACTTCCCTACATTAAAAATCTGAAATCAAGCTAAAGGAAGCAAGCATTATAAACTTAAAGCATCGACAACTACCAAGTTTTTGGCACCATTGTTAGGGACCTATTAGTTAAGTATAATTCTAATTTTGTTTTTTTTTTTTTGTCAGATTTTATTTGTTCATTCATTTTACAAGTATAGGTCCTTTGAAGACACAAAGCTTCATAGGATAAGGCAATTCATTCAAGAAATCGAATCCTTCCCAAGCTTCAAAGCATTAGAAGCAATTGCACAAGAATCTTTTACTTCTACATCCTCTCTAAATCAATCACCTCCAAAGATGCCATCCATCCACTCTTCGGCTTCTTCGAGTGCATCAAGAGTAGAAATCATGGCTGTTGAGCAGAAAGTTCAGAAGTGCACACTACAAGAGCTTGCTACTCCAAATATCATATCTTAACCTCTTTGCATTAGTTTTCCTAATTTATAATAACCGTTTGAACTCATATTCGATCTTATTCGCGTACTACCTATCTTTCGTGGTCTTGTAGGGGAAGATCCAGATAAAAACTTTAAGGAGTTTGATATGATTTGTTCAAGCATAAAACCACGAGGGTGACAAAAGATCAAATAAAGTTGAGGGCTTTCCCATTCTCCTTAAGAGATTTAGCAAAAGATTAGCTCTACACTTTCCTTCAGGATCAGTGACTACTTGGGGTAAAAGGCAAGGCTTTTGTTGGAGAAATATTTTCCAACCTCCAAAGTTGCTAGCATTGAAAAAAAGATTTGCGAAATAAGGCAAAATCAAAGGAAAACGTTATAGGAACATTGAGAGAGATTTAAAAAGTTATGTGCAAGATGCCCTCATCATTAGATCTCAGAGCAACTTTTGATCCAATACTTTTACAAAGGCTTACTTCCTATGGAAAGAAGCACGATCGATGCAGCCTCTAGAGGTGCATTGGTTGACAAAACACCTAATGAAGCAAGGGCTTTAATCTCTAACATGGCAACCAATATTCAACAAATTGGCACAAGAACTAACAATTGCGCAAGGAATGTTAGTAAGGTAATACACAATCCTTGCAAAATCAAATTTTTGATCTTACTCCACTCTTGCTTCAAATTGCTATAGGAAACATGCAAGTAAAAGTATGGGGAATTTGCTCATTCCAAGGAAACATGATTGATATGTGTCCCACCCTCCAAGAAGACTATTCAGATAATGTCAATGTCATTAATGGATTCCCAGGATAGCCACAAAGGAAATATGGTTCATTTTCTAGCACTTATAACCCCAGATGGAGAGTTCATCCCAAACTTAGTTATGGGAATCAAGGAGCAAAAATTTTAACTTTTAATAAGGAAATGTATTGAGCTTTCAATATCAACCTAGAGCATAAGCTTTCAGGGAATTAGGCAACTCTTTTGAGGATATTGTAAAAATGCTTACAACTAATGTTAAATTTCAAAAAGAAAATGATGCAAGACTTATCAATTTAGAGAGACAAATAAGCCAAATTACAACATCTTCGAGTAAGTTAAAAAGCCAAGGTTTAGAAAAGTTACTTCTTAAACAATGATCAATCCAAAAGAGGAAGTTAATGTCGTAGGCATTAACCTTCACTTACAATAGAAAAAAAAAAGAAATAGGCCAACCAAATGGAAGCAAGGTCAAATTTGAGCAAGAGAAATTAGTGAAACCTAAGACATTTCCACGATCCAAGATCGACAAGGTAGTGCCTATGTCTATCAATTTTTGTTTTTAAACTTTACCCCTTTTTTCTAGTCATTTTGCTAGGTCTAAAAAGGAAGAGTTGGAAAAGGACATACTAGACACCTTTCAAAAGGTTTAAGTGAACATAGCTTTCTTGAACGCTATAAAGCAAGTGCTCAAGTATGCTAAATTCCTCAAGGAGATCTGTAAATCAAAAAGAAGGTATAAGGTTAATAAAAAGGTAAGTTTGGGGGAAAATGTGTCTGCAATGATTCAAAGAAAGCTAATCCCCTAAGTGTAAGGATCCAGGTTCATTTACTGTTCCTTGTAGAAAAAGAAATACAGGTTTTTTAAAGAGCAATGTGTGATCTAGGGTCATCCATTAATCATACCTAGTTTTATATTTAATAAATTAAACTTTAGAAACTTAAAAGAAACTGGTGTAATCATTTAACTAGTAGATAGGTCAAATGTCTACCTTGATCACGTGGTAGAGGATATCTTAGTTCAAGTTAATAACTTGGTATTTTTAGCTGATTTTTATATTTTAGACATGAAAGATGAGTTGTCTATTAATTCAGCACTGATTTTGTTAGGAAGGCCATTTATGAAAAGGGCTAAATATAAGATAGATATTCATAGTAGTACTCTTACGATGAAGTTCGATGGTGAGGTTATTAGTTTTAACATTTTTGATGCCATGATATATCCAAGTGAAGTATATTCTATTTTTCATGTCGATATTATTAATTCGCTTGTTCAAGATATTTTTAATTTAGGTGGAGAAGATGGGTTTCAAGTAGCTATTAGTTAGATTGAAGAATGATAAATTTGAAAAAATTACACAAAAGGCTCATTTAGAAAATGATATCATAACTTTACATTTTTTAACTCCTCAGTCCAAAAAGTTTAATATTTCATTTATAGATTTGCCTATTACTTATAACAAACTTTTACCTTCTGTTTTGCAAGCACTAAAAGTGGAATTGAAGCAGTTGCTCGAGCAATTAAAGTATACATTCTTAAGAGAAAGAGAAACTTTGCTAGTGATCATAGCCAAGGACCTAACTTTGTTACAAAAGGAAAGGTTGATAAGATTTTTGAAAGAACGCAAGTCAGTAATTGGATGGACTATTACTGAGATTAAAAGAATCAAGCCTTTCAACTTGTATGCGTCGAATTTTACTAAAAGAAAGTGTAAAATCGAGTAGAAAGGCTCAAAGAAGACTAAACCCATCCATGAAATAATTGGTGATGAAAGAGATCTTTAAGCTATTTAATGCAGGAGTAATCTGTCCAATATCAGATAGTAAATAGGTAAGTCCTATACATGTGGTGCTAAAGAAAAGTAGGATAACAGTGGTTACAAATCAAGACAATGGGTTAATTCCTACCTGAGTTCAAAATGGTTGGAGGGTTTATATGGATTATAGGAAACTAAATGTAGCCACTAGGAAAGACCATTTCCTATTACCATTCATTGATCAGATGTTAGAAAGATTGGTAGGTAAAACACATTATGGTTTTCTTGATAGATATTCTGGTTATAACAAAATTGTGATTATAGCAAAAGACCAAGAGAAAACGACTTTCACTTGCCTCATTGGCACATATGCATATAAAGGCATGCTATTTGGTTTATGCAATGCACCAACCATATTTCAAAGGTGTATGGTAAGCATATTTTTTGATTACATTGAAAGAATAATTGAAGTGTTTATAGATGATTTTACAGTATATGAAAATTCTTTTGAAACATGCTTACAAAACCTTACACTTATGCAAGACAAATGCATAGAAACTAATCTAGTTTAAACTATAAAAAATGCCATTTTATGGTTTAAAAGGGAATAGTTTTAGAGCATGTTGTATTTTCTAGAGGAATTGAAGTTGATAAGGCTAAGATGTAGATTATTCAACCATTACCTTACCTCATAAATGTGCGAGAAGTTTGTGCTTTTCTTGGACAGGTTGGTTTCTATTACAAGTTTATCAAAGATTTCATGAAGATAGCTTCACCCCTATGCAAATTACCGGCAAAAGATGTAGAGTTCATATTTGATTATGCTTGGAAAATAGCTTTTGATAAGCTACAGGAGTTGTTCACTTCAGCCCTCATTATCCATCCCCCTAATTTGAACCTACCTTACGAGATAATGTGTAATGCAAGCAATCATGCCTTAGGTGTAGTGCTGGGGCAACAGGTTTGAAAAGTCCTATATGCCATTTATTATGCCTCAAGAATTTTGGATAGTACTCAATCTAGCTATACTACTATAAAAAAAACTCATCTCTCTTATTTTAGTTTTGGAAAAATTCTGATCTTATTTGTTGGGAACTAAAGTAATTGTGTATTCTGACCACACAGCTATCAAGTACCTATTGTCCAAGAAGAAAGCCAAGCCAAGACTTATCAGGTGGATTCTTTTGCTGCAAGAATTTAACTTGGAGATCAAAGACAAAAAAATGAACTGAAATGTGGTAGCCGATCACCTTAGTAGATTAAAGTGCAAAGAAGATTCATTACCATTGGATGACTTATTTCCAAATAAGAAACTTTTTGCCATAGAGAATGCTACACCTTGGTATGCTAATATTGTCAACTATTGGTAACAAAATCATTACCGAATCATCTATCTAGAGCTTAAAAAGAAAAGATAAAAATAATGCTAAGTACTATATTTGGGATGAACCATATCTATGGAAGCATTTTTCTGATTAGGTAACGAGAAGGCACGTGCCCGAAACTAAGTTTTAGTCTATTCTAACTTTTTGTCACATTTATACGTGTCGAGGGCATTTTGGCTGCAAGAACAATTCATAAAGTTTTAGAATGTGGTTTCTCTTGGCTAACTTTATTTCATGATGCTTTCAAGTTTTGTAAAACATGTGAACAATGCTAAAGAGTAGGTAATTTAACTCATAGACGTCAAATGCCATAATCTTTCATTCTAGTATATGAAACTTTTGATGTGTCTAGCATAGATTTTATGGGCCCATTTTCTGATTCTTTTGGTAACATTTATATATTACTTGCGGTTGACTATGTCTCAAAGTGGGTAGAAGCAATAACCACTAAGATTGATGATTCTAATTTGTTGCAGTTTTTTTTAAAACTAACATTTTTAACAGGTTTGAATACCAAAGCCTCTTATTAGTGATAGGGGAACTTATTTTTGTAACCATATGATTGAAGCTTTATTGAATAAGTACCATGTTACATAAAAGGTGTCCACCGCATATCATCCCCAAACAAGTTGACAAACCGAGGTTTCTAATAGAGAGATCAAGTCTATACTTGAGAAGACAATTACCTCAAGTAAGAATAATTAATGCTTTATGAGCTTATCGGCTGCTTAGAAAACACCAATAGTGATGTCTTCGCACAAGTTAGTGTTTGGTAAACCATGTCATTTACCAGTGGAATTAGAGTACAAGGCTTTTTGGGCAGTAAAACAATGTAATCTTGATTTGGATGAAGCTGGTTTGCATAAAAAGTTACAAATACAAAAGCTAGAAGAAATTAGGAATGATGCCAATGAAAATTCCAAGATTTACAAAGAGAAACAAATGCATCTCATTATAGGAAGATTTTGAGGAAAACTTTTGATGTTGGACAGAAGGTTCTACTTTTCCACTCATGGCTCAAGCTCTTTCTAGGCAAACTTTGTTCTAAGTGGATAGGTCCTTTGGTTGTTGGTAATCTATTTCCTTATGGTGCAATAAATATTAAGAGTTTGGAAACCAACAAAGAGTTCAAGGTCAATGGTCATCGATTAAAGCCACTCTATGAAGGATTCCAAGAGGAAATGGTGAAGCAAGTAGAGTTAGAAGATTGAGATGGAAAAACATTAGGCAAACGATGTTAAACAAATAGGTTGCTTGGGAGGCAACTCAAGTATAAAAAAATAGATTTGATTTCTTTCTCTTTCTCTTTCATTTTTGTTTTATTTTATTCTTCTCTTTAACGTTTATTTATACATTAGGGACAATGTATGTAATAAGTGTGGATGGGGGAGATTAATTGCATGTTGTTTTAAATTTAGCATGATTGATGTTAATTTTTTTTCTTTTCTTTTCAAAAATTAATATTTTCTTAGATTCTTTTTAAAGTTTGATGAGTTCATGCATGGATCGAATGAGAATATGCTTGAATAATATGACTTTGCAAGCTAACTTTATTTTAGTATAGATGATGATCTTGACACTTAGTATGCTAAATCTTGGGGATTATAAAACCTTTATGACTTTTGAGCTTAAAAGATCGATTATCTTTGTCAATCTGATTTCTTTGTTGTGGATAGCAATTCATGTTATTGTAACTCTAGAACTTCAATTCATGTTATTGTAACTCTAGAACTTGCTTTAAATCTCATTAAGATTACATTTGTTTACATGTAAGTATGAAAGTGATAAAGGTACTTAAGATGGAAACTACTTGAACTTAAATAGTCTACCCAATAATTTATCCCTTAGTGAACCTATTTCAGCCTAATGTTAACTTTTCTTTGTTTAAACCATGTTTGATCCTAAAACTGTAAGACAAATTATTCTACCTATTGTAGAGCATTTAGTTATGTGTTTGAATTTTTTTAAAAGAAAAATGTGAAAATGGTGAATTCTTCAGGCTTGAGTTTAAAAAAAATGAAAAAAAATAGTTGGTATAGGAGCTATGGAATCATGTTGTGTTTGAAAGCTCTATGAAACAAACAAATGAATAAAAACCAAGAACAAATTTAAAGGAAAAAAGTGTTCTCATGTGATAAAATAATAAAAAAAAAGGAGTAAATTTGATATTCAAAATGTCCAAAAGAGACTAAGTATATAGTTTGAATTTTGAAATTTAAAGTTATATTTTTTGTGATTCAACTTTGTGCTCCACTAGTTTCTTTAACTTAAATTACCCTTTGTTTATCCATTTTTTGTTGCTACCATTCCTATACCTTAGCCCCATTACAACCATGTTAAAGACCTTCTGATTTGTCTTAGCATGCATTAAAAGTGATGGAGATGAGATGAACAAACAAGCATATGGTAGTGCATATTCATGGATTACATTTGAGAGAAACACTAATTCTAAACACTAGTGTGATATTGACTGCACATCTATTGAGAATAGCCAAGATAAGTATAATGATTTGTTCATAAAAATCTCTTATCTAAGATGGGTGTTAATCTTATGAAAGAAATTTTATTCTTGCTATATTTTTTGTTTTTGACATGTATGAATCTTTAAAAGCTTTGGAAAGATTTGGAGTTTTCTTGTATTTAAGATTAGTTTAGGTCTAGTTTGCTAGAAGACTAGCAAAGTCTATGTAGGGGAAAATTTGATAAGTGCCTAATTTTATATAAATTATTCTTCTATTTTAATCTTTCTTAGTTATTTTTTATGTTTATCACAAGCATTTATTTTTTTTATTTTATAGGATTTAATTGGATGAAAAATATAAAAGAAAAAAAAATTGGCTAAGTTAGGGAATTTATATATTCTAAATTCTAGTGAGCTGATCTTAAAGAATTTTAATTACACTAGGAGAAGTTGGAAGATAAAATTTTACTAGGTTAAGAGTTTGAAAGCTGAAGTAATTGTCTTTAAAAATATAATTATGCTATTTATCTCTTGGATAAATGAAAAAAATCAGCCTATAAATCCAACTTTATGGCTACATTTAGAAAAAAAAAGATTACACATTACCTCTCAAGATATCAAGATAAGATTAGAGATTGATTTTTGTTTTGTTATTTTGGTAAATTAATGTAACTATTTTTGTCTCTAACTTTAGTTGAATTCTTTCCTTATAATTAGAAAAGGGTTAAACAGTTTTGATCATCTCATTATTTCTCTCTACCTCTTTATTTTATTCATTGTTTTCTAAACTATGTCTTTCTAA
>JBBYHO010000015.1:21657655-21678430 GCA_038382025.1 Adansonia gregorii | reverse complement strand
CAGAACAGACTCCAAGATTTCGTAGTACCATGGAACCAAGTACCACGTGCTCTGCTGCAGTCAAAACTCATTTCTCCACGAGCATCCCAAGAATACTAGCGGTAAATTGGAAGCTGAAAGAACTATACAGACTACAAGCATTGCGGATGCCCATTAAAAGCCTGCGAACTTTCCACCTCAGAACATGAATGTTGGATTTCTCGGAGCTCGATTGAACCGGTGGATGACGATCCCTGCCTTGCAATTGCAAGAAGGCTGTGGAGTCAGAGAGATATAGAATTTGTGGATGCAACGAATTAATTTTAAATCTCTTTTCATTTTCCTTCATTTTCCCTTTTTTTTGTATTTAAAAAATAATTTAATTGTTATTCATGGATGATTATTCTGATAATATCTATACAAAATGATTTTTGAGACGTCACAGTTTCTTCGATGATAAGCCAAAAAATTCAAAACCAAATTATACAAATATCAAATCTAATGAATTTAAACCTAAAGTAATCTAAACACAAATAAATCAAATGTCAAAACTAATTGAACCAAATCAAAATGAGATTGAGACTTGAGATCCTTACTCTGTTACTTTTTCAATATGCTAATCATTACTATTTTTATGTATAAAAGTCACTCTTATAAATAATAATTAAATTTATATTAAATAATAATAAATAATAATAATAATAATAAAATATCAAACTTATTTAAAAAAACCTAAACCTAAAACGAATGAAGCATAAAAATTTTAACAACCATATTAACTCAACTCGAGTTGCCAAGCCCAAACCAATCAAACTCAATTGACAGATCTGCCGGTACTTTCCCGTCATTACCAACAAACTATTTTATTAAGAACGACCATGATGCTTTATTACGACGCATTTCTGCCAATGATGAAGAGGCAAGGGGCGCACTCCGAGCATAGTGCAGCGAAGCGCATCAAAACTTTCTGTCTTTTTCTTTTGAGAATTCTCAGGCTTGGCTTACTGTAACCAGTTTTTAAGGATTCTACATTAAAAGCAAGCAGTTATTTCTATAACAAAACATCGATCTATGCAATACCATGCAAC
Source organism: Adansonia gregorii (assembly GCA_038382025.1). NCBI lineage: Eukaryota > Viridiplantae > Streptophyta > Magnoliopsida > Malvales > Malvaceae > Adansonia > Adansonia gregorii. The sequence continues at coordinate 21,677,363 of JBBYHO010000015.1, read as the reverse complement.
AATGTCTTCATGCTTCGCCAGCAGGAAGCAAGTCAGTCCTTTTAACACATTAAGATGAGCCATATTGATGTATTTAATCAACGCAGTCAGCTATAACAAACATTTATATAATATCATCATCATAGTCATACCATTAAATTTAGTGTAATAGAGTCATATAACGGAGTGCAGATTGTGCAATGTTCATCCCAACTTCTGGTAGACAAATCCCATCGGCAACATTCATCATTATACGAAACTTAAACAAGCACAAATTTTAGCAAATAGTATGGTTCGGGGTTATCATTCTTCGGCAGCACTGGCAGCACTCAAATCCACACTAAGGTCAAGAACCTGCTCAAAAAGACGATTTTAACTTGGCATAGTGTACAGCAATAAAAATAGCCACAAAACTACATAAGCAAACTACTCGTTACAAAAAAATAAAAAATCATAATAATAAAAATAAAAAATCCTGTGAGTAAATTACAAAAATCATCAATGAACATTGTCTCATTTAACTAAGTCTCTTCATTCTTTCAACTTGAAAAATTAACTGCTCAAACATATGATTACTAATAATTACGTCCTACCATGAAAAGGTGTTAAATATGACACAGACCACCACAGCAATTGCCACATAACAAGCTATTTACCCATGTATTTTACATGTCATGTGAAATTGAAGTAAATGCTCTTACAAAATCTATTTTTCATCTTTTCTTTGCTTTAATATTTCTCTTTTTTCTTTATCCTTCGACTTTCTCAAATATACCCGCAAAGCCTTATCCTACTCCATTAAATGACGGCAATCAAAGCCATGCAACCTGTATTGCCACATAACAAGCTATTTACCCATGTATTTTACATGTCATATGAAATTGAAGTAAATGCTCTTACAAAATCTATTTTTCTTCTTTTCTTTGCTTTCATATTTCTCTTTTTTCTTTATCCTTCCACTTTCTCAAATATACCCGCAAAGCCTTATCCTACTCCATTAAATGGCGGCAATCAAAGCCATGCAACCTGTTTGCAAAGTTGCCATCAGGGGTTTTACTCTCTCTCTCTCTCTCTCTCTTAATTTTCTTCTGAAATTTCCAGGCTCCCCTCTCTCTCTATCAACTGGACCCCCTCAGTGTTCCCCAATGCTGCCCTGCCAACTGAAACTGAAACTGAAACTGAAACCTTCTTTTCTCCTTTTCCTTTTATGTTCATCTCCTTCCTGTCACACTGATATCTCTTTCTTCTTTCTCCACCCTCTCTCTACAAGTTAACCCTCTACCTAATGCCCAAAGCCCCATAACGCAAGATGGCATACCAAAAACTCAAATCAAAGCCCATCATTTTGACAACCATAATTTTTAATCACACTTGGCAACAGAATTCAACTCAAAGAACAGAAATTAGATTCAATAATGCAAAACATGTTGGTTGCAAACTGAATCTTGACACACAAATCGGGGGAAAAGAAAAAGAACATCTTAGATATATGGGGTGCCATGGCATGGATGGGAAATAGCCAGCTCGAATTTTCAGGCTACATCAGTGTTGACATATCATAAGTAAGCCTGGGTGTAGGCGTAAATGCCAGTAGGAAGGAGTAATAAAAGGAAAGAGAGAAAGAAAGGTGCCTAAGGACAAGAAAAGTGTGATAATTGTAAGGAAAAACAACAAAAAGTAAAAAAAAAAAAAAAAAAGAAGGCAAGAAACAGAAAATGGACAACGCCATATAAGTATATAAGCACATGCCTTAGACAGTATCTGATGTAATTTAACAACTTTCTAATGGTGAACAAAACTAAGGTCTTAATTAAATGCTTGGCCACTAACTTTTTTACTTTTTCAAATTGAAGAATGAGGATGTTCCCAATAAATGAGCAGCAGTTCAGGGACAATTTATTTAATTTTCTTGTTTTCCCAAGTAGCGGGGACAACTTCCTAAGAACTCAGAGGTTTCAGAACTAATCTACATACCATGTTTTAATTAATTTCTTCTACTTATTTCTCTTCCTTTTGACTTGAAAAATATTTAAAAAAACATCCAAGATGCCTTGCTACAAAAATACCAAATAAAGCCACTGATGAAAAATGCTTCAAGAACTAAAGCATTTAGCAATCAATCATAACTCTAAAGTCCAGAAGCTTCTATTAAAAAAAGAAAGAAAAAGGAAAACTATCCAAGAACTATTATCTCCCAGAATAATTGAAATTTAACCAACTTTTTACATGCAAATACATGAATTGATCATAGAACAGAACCGATGATAACCAAAAAAGTCCAACGATTACCTTTCCAGTTATCATGGTGTACATGTTAAGTACATCCATGACAGTCGATTCAAAGTGTGTTGTAGCATCATAACTCTGTCAAAGATAACACGATAGTAATTAGCATTCAGTCACAATAATTCTGAGTAAAAAGGCAGCAAATAGACCACTGAAACAAACTAGATCAACTAAAGATTCTCACAGTTGATATGAAACAATTGTCCAAAGAAGGTTCATTGACTGGCTCATATCTGTCATAGATATCAAAGAATATCTCGTCAACAGGACCTAGAAGGTCAATTCCAGGCTTTAGTTCGGTCTCAGGGTGATCAGTCTCAGCCTCTGTTGAAACAAATGCAATGAATTTGCCCTTTGGAGCAACATTGTGAGAATATGAACAACAGAAGACATACCTGCTCAGACACACAACAAGCCTAAAAATTTAGATAAAAAACAAAAGATAAGCACCAAAAAAACTGCAGGCATAAGTAATCATAATCAGTAATAAGTTCTGCAGGCATAAGTAATCATAATCAGTAATGAGTTCTCATTAATTTTCTCCAGGTTTGTCCCTCAAAGTTGCCACAGCTTACGATTACAAAACATAAGTTTCCATTTTCCGGTCAAACGGATGGACCTATGGCAGCAAAAGTTATAGAATTAAGTATGCAATTTCACCATTTTTTTTTCCCCAAAACATGTAGCATACAGGCATCCATGCTAGGGAATCTAACTTATCAACCAGAAGACATTTTCCAATTTCTAATGGACTAGAAACCAAATTTGTTTCAGAAAATTATCCTTCTAGTATCAAGGTTATGAGAAGCTCAGCACCAAGACAACAAACCTTTGTTTCAATTATTCTTAACTTTCTCCTTGGCGTATTAAACCCAAAGAACAGTTAGCAAAGCAAACAAGGGAGATAGAACAGCTGCCAATCCTAGTTAATTAAAAAAATTCAACAATAATATTTGTTTGCTAAGTCCTATCCTAGGAAATAAGCCCAACACAAACAATAGAGAATAAAATCAAATGTTCTCTTCCAGCAGTTCCCAAAACCCACAAAATGGACTCTGCCTCAAAATCTAGAATACCAGGGCCAACAAAGCAGCCAGATACAGTTTTATTAAATCAAATATCAAACTTCATGGATATTCCAATCGATGAGAGTCACCCATATTTCACTTTATCAGGACTTCAGAAATTCCAAGGTGAACTTACATGTCTGATCTGCGACCCAACTGCTTTTGTGGCAGGATAATCTGCACTGAATGAGAATCATTGGTGTTTGGGATTGGGTGACTCATAATAGCAATTGCCCTAGCAACCTTACCAATCTTCCTAACCTGTTTGCGCAGACACAAATTCATGAGAATCATGACAAAAATCAACTTCTATCTTCAGATTTACTAGTTCAGAAATAGCTACTGTTAGATTCCACGATCTTTTGCTTAAATGTAAAACATCTCTTAGGTTAAATTTGTTTCAAAATAAGGATAGTGAGAGAGGCAGAAATTTTTCTTGTTAAAAGTATTCTTGTAAAATGATGATGGGAAGCCACTTTCTTTTGTCTGGATCAAGTTTGAATTCATATCAAGGATCAGCCGCAAATAAGAAGAGCTCCAGGTCAGCAGGAAAATGAAATGATTGAATGTAGGCAAGTAAACCTGTTGAGAAAGAAAGAGTTCTTTCTTCCAAATTCTTTAAAATGACTGAAGGTGATGAACTCCATAATTTATACAGTTTCCCATTGATGGAAATACTGAAGTAAAGAACAGAGAAAAGTAGTACAATACTACCTTGTTCGGCAAGTAGGAAGGGTCACAAACAACTTTCTTACACCTGGCAGTTTCACCTTCAGATGTGACACCACAGACTTTGCCTTCATCATCAAATTCCACCTGGAAATATAGCAGATGCAAATATATGGTAAGGAATCTCATTCCAGCCACAGAAATATCATGAAAACTTGGATCAGCAATAAGCCAATAACTTAAAGAAAGAACAATTAGATATCTACACTACATACCTTGCACTCAGGTTTATTCAACATATAAGTTCCACCGTATACAGCACTAAGTCGTGCAAAAGCCTGAGTCGTTCCAGAAAAATACATATATATATATATATATATATATATAAGTTTACTGAACATCACTACAAAGCAGCTGAAACAAAGCTGAGCGAGAGAGCGAGGGGAACCTGGGGCAGCTCGCCTAATCCATATAGTGGATAAATGTATGGAGATCCACCTTGAAAACGTGCAAGGGACTCTGCGTAGAGCTGTCAAATTACAAAGAAAACAAATTCAGGCCATCAATAATACTGCCGAACTTTCAAGCAAACATAAAACACGAACAAGAAGCATCAATCACCTTCATCCTCTTTACAGTATCCAACGCAGGTTCATCCAAGTAGCGATCATCTCTGTGAAGTGCCAATGCATGACCAATGAAGTCCATAGTGTTATCATCAAGACCATATTTCCTGTCCCCCACCCCCCCCAAAAAAAAAAAGTGAACATTAGGATGTGCAAAATTACCTACGTTACTTTATTATCTAATAGTATTGCCTATCAGATAAGCCAGCAGTATTTCATTGAAGAGATGCAGACCCAAAAGAAGGAGCGGAGAAAAGAATGTCAAATAAATATCTTTACCCTAAACCAAAAGTATGCCCCATCAAAAGCAGAAAAGAATACTGAAACATACTAGTGTTTGTGAGTTCTTACTAGGCAACACTCAAAAACATGCTCAGACAAAGAAAGCAGGACAAGTGGAAAAAAGCCCTTACGCAATTAGCTCCCTAGTTGTCACCCTCGTCAAGTCCATTCCCTCATGAGTTTTAGGATCCTTTTCATCATAATCTTGAACATATATGAAAAACTTCCGTGCACGACGCTTTTCAAATATTCCCATAAGTGGAGATTTGAGTGCCTCCATGTCAGTTGCTGGAACCTTATGAACCTATTAAATTGGTAGAAACCAAAAATAAGGTTTCATAGGATAGAAACCAAAAATAAAGGGTAAATCACAAAAAAATTGAGGCCCGATCAGAGGCAAATTGAAATTTTCAAAGAAGATATTCTACCTTTCCTTTACTAAAAACAAAGCTACCATCCACAGCTTTGAAGTAGAGATACTTTGTAACATCCGTATGAATGAGGACACGAACAAGAGTGCCATTTGCCATCATAAACTAGTCCCAAAAAAATGTAAGCATACTGAATGCAAAAGAATAAAAGTTGCAAAAAGCGCAAGGCATTAAAAGGGAAAAAGTCACCTTAGGGATCATGTCCACATTATAATCTCTGCTAGAGCCCAAATGAGCTGGAGGCTTATCATTTCCCCTAAACTTCTTCCAAAGCTACCAACAAATAATTCAAAGAAGCAAATCAATAACTAAAAATGGAAACAAAACAACATGTTAACTAAGAGTATTGACTTCGCAAAAAGTGGAACCTGAATGAGGTTGAGTGATGTAGACTCTCCTCCATAGTAGTCATTCCTATCCATATGCAGAACCTAAACGCAAAGTGAATAGTATCAAAATAAATTGTGAAACAATGACAATTTTATCTTTTTGTAAAGTATGTTGTTTGCAAGAGTGAAACAATCAACATTTTCTATTTTAAAATCAACTTTATAAAAGAAGAATATTGCATTTCTACTTTCACAAGAAAAGAACATTAATCAAAACCAAGCTTATCTACCAATACTTGCTTTAACAGTTTAACTTAACAGTAAATATTTCCAAAATTCTAGTGTTAAAAAGCAGAGAAAGATTGATCATGCAAACAATCAGGGGTGGTAAGATATACCCAGATTTTACTCTAATGTTAAAAGCTAATCGCGAAAGCACCGGCAGTAATCTCATCTTTAAAAAGTCTGAGTTCCGATTATTCATTATACAACTAGGATCTCAAGAACCAATTTTTTTTTAGATTTGGCTAGGTCATGTTAACAGTTGGCATCCCCGTGATCAAATCATTCTGGTTAAGTTCAGTATAACTGCAACTCAATGCAGCTACTGCTTACAAAAGAATGGAAAATTTTAGGGAAAGAATATCCTATTCAATGGCAACATCATGACCGCTTTGATGGGTTGATGTCAACAAATATAATTTTTTTTTTTTTATAAAAGAGTAAAAGAAATAAAGCTAATACAAGAAATTTGGTCTTTCCCTAATCAAAGGCACCGAGATCCACCAGATTTGACACAAATTTATTTGGATCCAGGCGAAGACCCATCAAGATTTAGGATCAGAAATAATTTTTTTCAATGAAAGAATAACAGAAATTAAACTAACACAAGAATTTAAAGAATGTTTAATCGCAAAAACAAAGAAAAAGAAGAAAGAGAAGACCTTGAGTCCGTCAACAGAAAGAAGACCGCTGAGGATGCATTCCTTAAGACCAGTTCCCAGAACTATGACATCGTACTCTTCATCCATGGCTGTGGGCTGCTTCTAGTGTTGATCTGATCCAATGATTAGCAAAGAGAGCGAAGAGTTAGGGTTTCTCGCGTTTGATCGGTCAATATAAATTATTGTATGCTAGATGTTGCAAAATGCAAGGGAAAAAAGTAGTGAGCAAAAAAATATATTTTTCTTGAAATAATAATTCAATGACGCATAGTTTTTTAAATAAAAAATGACGTGGTAACGTTTGTAGGTAAATTTGGTAAACGTTTTTTATTGTATTTTTTAAAAAATAATTTTAGATTGAATTATAATTAAAAAAAATTTAAAATATAAATATAAATTTATTTAATTAATTTATTTAAATTTAAATTATTATTTATTTTGTTAAACAATTATTTTTATATTAATATTAATATTTTTATAATTAAATTAAAATTAAAATATATTATTTTAATTAAAAATATTGTTACAACTATTTCAAGCTAAATTTAATCATGAAACGTGAAGCCTAAACCTCAGCCCAATTTGGCCGAGTGGACTGTACAGCTCTGGCACGAATCTATATGTATCTCTAAATTTATCTATATTTATATTTATATATATAAATATATTTTCTTTAATTAACTTTGGTGTTATTGAATGTAATTATTGCCAACTCAATGAAAAATAACAAAAAATAAAAAAATAAGAATTAGAAATATACATATTAATTTACTTTAAAAAATACCATATAAGAATATTATTTTTTAAACATAATTTTTTACTCATAATTTTCATCTCCATTGCACGGCGAGTATGCTATAATTTAGTACTATTATAAAACATAAGGTAATGATAGTTCAATTTGATTTGAAAAAAATTATAACTAATGTGTAATATTTTAACTTTTTTTAAATCAAATCCAAAGCAAATTTCACCAATTAGCATTTGTTCGTTCATCACTTTTTTAAATTCAAAAATAAATGTATCATTTTCTATAGTATTTTTAAGCTTGGTCACTAATTTAAAAATAAAATATTTTTTCGGTGTTATAAAAAATAAACTAATAAAAAATTAAATAAAAAATTTATTTGATTTAGGTAATTTAAAATTTTTAATATATGAACAAAAAATTAAATTGAATGAAATATAATAAATTATTACCTGAATCGAAATCGAACAGAATTCAATAAAAATTGAATAGAATATTATGGTTCCAAGAGTGACCTTTGTGCGGTACGAGTTAAGCTTGGTGTGGCTCTGGGGGAGTGAATCTAACTTTTGAGTAGTGCCTCAGGGTTTCTAGGCACGAGAGCTTCAATGCATGCACGCAGCCATGGTGTTGGGTTCTTACCTTGCCGGGATTTGATGTTCTTATGGGAAATAAGAGTGAGCTTCCCTATGTGGACCTTAAGGGTCAACGCTTAGGACCCCCGTGCAGGATAGGTGCTTGAGGCCTCTTACGAGCAAGCATGCTAGTTGTTCAACTGGAGTAAGTGTCCTCTCTAAATGTGATGCAATTGTTGCATGTGACCTTGAAAGGCAAAGCCATGGAGTGCTGTTGAGCGTGCAATGTCATGGAATCATGGGTTGTCTATGAGAAAATGGACACGAGATAAGCTGACCTTGACTAGAAATAGCCTTGGTGCCACGAAGGGCATGCTGTTTCGGCTAAAGAACGCACCCATACCCCTTTTTATTTAGAAACTGAAACGAAATTTATTGCATGAGATGAGATTGTAGAAAGAGAAAAATTCGATCAATTAATTTTTATGATGTCAGGATTCTCAAACCAAGCCAAACGGCCCTGGCAAACTGGCATTCAAAGTCGATTATTTCAGTAAGGAAGCGGCTTTAATTTCGTTCCAAGATCGCGACTCGGCCATCATGAAATAATAATTAAATAGCCATAACAATAGTGCAATAAGAGTTTTGGAAATGGGTTATCCATTCCCCTAGTCATTATTATTCTAGTTAATTAATTTATTATTATTACTACTGTATATTAATATTAATATGTCAGCATTTTTAATTAACTAATTAATATACTTAATGCAAAGAAATAATTTATTATTTAACCGAATAATAACTCAAATTAAATTATTAAAATATTTTAATATATATATAAATTATTTTTTTACTTAAATCATCTAATATTTTATAATTTATTAAACCGTAATTTAATTTGATTCGCATCGTGTAAACTCACTTAAGAGGTAGATCGCTTCCTCCTAAATTTTTAAAAGTGTTTCGTACCTTTAATTTTAGATTTTTTTATAAAAATTTAAAAAAAAAATAGTAATATTATATTTAGGATTCTATACTGCAAGCATTAAGCAAGGAATATGTTCGTGGTAAAGTTCGAATACGCTTTCCAAAATATTAAATTCAGAAAAAAAAAAATTAAATAAATAAAGACAGGGTAACGGTGGGGTTGCGTTTTGCCGTCTGCCTCTTAAACAAAAACCACCTAAGACGAACCTAGACAGTCAACTCCACCTATATATATAGCCTTTCTCTGGTCCGAATGGCTCTCGGCTCTAAGCGTATCTCCAACGACATACATAGTCGAATAGAATCAGAAAACAGGGTTGTTTGAATTTTGAATCCGTTGCCAACATTAGTACATTTGAGTTAGGGTTTTGGGCAACCTCATTTCACAATGACAAAGCTTACTGTTACCAACACAATCAGCAGAGGCTTCTCTTCTTTCCCGAGTAAAGTTTCCCGAGGTCAAGGACTCTCCCAGCCCCCTCCTCTCTCCGATCAACTTTTCAACTCTGCTCCCCAGTCCGGTTCTTTTAGATTGGGCGATTCCACTTTCTACTCCCTCATTCACCATTATGCCCAAAACGCTGATTTTGCATCTTTACACAATGTTTTATGTCGGATGCAGCTCCAGAACCGAGTCTTTATTGAGAAGTGTTTCCTAGTCATATTCAAGGCTTATGGGAGGGCCCATTTATCCGATAAAGCGGTGGAATTGTTCCATAGGATGCCTCATGATTTTCATTGCGTACCCACTGTTAAGTCCTTTAATTCTGTTCTCAACGTTATTATACGAGAGGGTTCTTATCATCGAGCCTTGGACTTTTATAATCGTTCTGTTAATGCCAAGAATACCAATATTTCTCCGAATGTGCTCACTTTTAACCTGCTTCTTAAGGCTTTGTGTAAGTTGAGATGGGTCGATCGTGCAATTGAGGTGTTCAGAGAAATGCCTCTGAGGAAATGTCCGCCCGATGTCTATACTTACTGTACATTGATGGATGGATTGTGCAAGGATGATAGGATTGATGAGGCTGTTTCCTTGTTGGACGAGATGCAAATCGAGGGTTGCTTCCCTTCCCCTGTTACCTTTAATGTATTGATTTATGGGTTATGCAAAAAGGGTGACTTGGTTCGCGCAGCAAAGCTAGTGGACAATATGTTTCTCAAAGGTTGTTTTCCTAACGAAGTCACTTATAACACACTCATTCATGGCTTGTGTATAAAGGGGAAGTTGGATAAGGCAGTTAGTCTTTTGGATAGCATGGTATCCAGTAATTGTATTCCTAATGACATCACATACGGAACCATCGTTAATGGGCTTGTTAAGCAAGGGAGGGCGCAGGATGCAGTTAAGATAATGATTTCTATGGAGGAAAGAGGGTATGGAGTGAATGAATATGTTTACTCAGCCCTTATTAGTGGGCTGTTCAAGGGTGGCAAGTCTGAGGAAGCGATGAAACTATGGACTGAAATGATAGAAAAAGGATGTAAACCAAACACTGTTGTTTACAGTGCTCTTATAGATGGTTTGTGCCAAGAAGGAAAGCCAAATGAAGCTGAGGAACTTCTATCTGAAATGAAAGACAAGGGTTGCACCCCTAATGCTTATACGTATAGCTCCCTGATGAAGGGGTTCTTCAAGACGGGCGATAGCCATAAGGCAGTTCAGCTCTGGAAAGACATGGCTGAACATGAGTTTATTCACAGCAAGGTTTGTTACAGTGTACTAATCCATGGCCTTTGTGAGGTTGGGAATCTCGGCGAAGCTATGATGGTGTGGAGACATATGTTAGACAAAGGTTGTAAACCTGATGCAGTGGCTTACAGTTCAATGATTCAGGGCTTCTGCAATGCTGGCTCATTAGAAGAGGCTTTGAAACTTTTCCATGAGATGCTTTGTCAGGACACTGAATCTCAACCAGATGTGATAACCTATAACATACTTTTTAACGGTTTGTGCAACCAAAACAGCATTTCTCATGCCATTGATCTCTTAAATAGCATGCTGGATAGGGCCTGTGATCCTGACATAGCCACATGCAATATATTTTTGAGAACATTGAGGGAGAAGCTAGACCCTCCTCAAGATGGAAGGGAGTTTTTAGATGAGCTTGTCATCCGGTTATTTAACAGGCAAAGAGTTTTTGGTGCTTGCAAAATTGTACAAGTGATGCTGCAGAAATTTTTGCCTCCAAAAGCATCTACTTGGGATAGAGTTGTCCAAGAACTATGCAAACCTAAAAAAATTCAAGCTGCCATTGACAAGTGTTGCAGAAACCTATACTGTTAATCTTTTGGTTGGGGCCTGGCAAATCTTTTAGTGGTTACTTCTGAAAGGTTTGTTCATCCCTGAGCAGGACCTGTTTCTTTTCCCCATCAGATTTTCATTGAGAAATATCCTTGAGGATGGACCTGCAAAATATTATTGGCGACACAAGTCTATATGTTCGCTGCAAAGTGTCCTTTCTTGGCATGCTTTGAAACTCACTTCTAAATTTCATTTCATGTGATCTTGTATCTTGAATAGGAGATGATGTAATACCCTTTTAATTTCTGTGACTATACACAGAAAATGTGGTTCACAATCAGGATGCTTAGTAATTTGAAAAAAAGAGGTTGGAGGAGACTGACAATGCAAGGTAAACAAGTTATGGACCCTCTATATGTGAGTGTTCGCTTGTCATTTGCAATAGCTTCAACATGTGCACTAACTTATGTCTGCATTGTATATCCAGTTGCTCCAGCTGTGCTTTGCCCAAGGTACACAAGCCAAGCCACATCAAAGTAGTTTTAAAATCAGGTAGATCTTGAAGCACTTCATACTATTTCTTTTCTAATCGTTGGAATATGCGTCAGACACATATACAACTATAACACTGAATTATATCATCATTATAGGCAATCGCGTTGGTGACTTAGAATTTATTGCTTGCATCCCACCCCTCAACTCCACCACACAGACGCATTAACAGAAGTCCCAATTGACTAAATAAAAGGCTACATGAAATTATTATTCCAGTGAATAAATGCAGAAAATGATTGCAGTCTTGTTGGCAAAGTACTGTTTCTGCTGTCTGAATATATGAAATATCTTATTAACTCATTCTTCTCTTCATTGCATCATACAAGGAGATTCTTTTTGGCGGTCACATTAATTATTTGATCTTGACCGTAAAACAGAGGGCTTATGGCTGAAGATTGCAGCGATGAATATTATGAAAATTCCTGCTTATGAAAAAGAGATAGATGATGGAATACAAACAACTTTGCGAAAAAATTGGTGTATAGTGGAACATGATAAAACTTATGCTTTTCCTTCTTCATCGTCATTCTAAGCCTTCAAGGCCTCTAGCCTTTTTGTTGATAGGCCATATCATAAGTTGCATGGAGACCAACAAGAATGTAGTAGACCAGCCTTGCCCCTGCACGGATTCCAAATCTTGTAAAAGCTTTGAGTTTAGAAGACCCCGTTAGGAAGATATTTGTTGCAATTGAAAATGATGGAAACGATGGAACCGTTGGGACCCCCCAAACTTTTGGTGCCCTTCGCTGGGGTAGAAAATTGATACTCCCATAGTCCTCAGGAACCAAAGTGGAATTGTTCCAACGTAACCCACTCATCTATTAGGCCTTAGTCTCCGGTTGGTTGAAGTTCCTCTTGAGGAAGCAGTTATAATTAGCGGAAATATTACAACCAAGAGGTTTATTCCAGGTGTGACTTCCCTCACATAAATCTTCTCAAAAGAAATGCTTCAACCATCATCATAAATATGAATAGAGTGTTCGCATATAGCAAGCTTGTTAAGACATCCAAGCTTGAAAAGAAAGCAGTTAGACCACTTGAAATGGCTATCAAAAGCGTGGCATTTACTGGTGGACAAGTTAATCATGGTGGGATCATGACTGTTCGTGCCTGCCTAAGTGCCCCTATCAGGACAGTGGTCGTCCCCTTAAGGGCACCGAGCTCTATTAAGTACTTAGCCCATTTCATTCCTGCACTCTGAAATGTAAAAGAATAGGCGGCATCCGTACCTATCTGTGTATTTTTGCATCATTCTTCAGAAAAGTGCCATCAAGAAACGTATAACGACATCAATCAAGTAACCTTAATGTTACGCCTATTGATGAATTTTTTTTTTCTTCAGCTGTAGCAGCAATGTTACTGAATGCTTAGAAGATCCCCTTCGCTCCTTTCGGGAAAAAAAGGTGTCAAATTTGATGTGTTGGCATGTGCAAACCCGGCAATTATCACTGACAATATTACTACACTATTCACTGCAGTTGCTATCCGATTGAATTGTGAAGTTTTCTTCATGCTGGTTATTGCAGTGGTTGCAGCAATTGCTAAAACTGCAACTGCAATGAGGTCCACAAGATTATATCCCTCACTGATATTTTTATGGATACCTAGTAAGTTAGGTTGACAACGGTTTAAGAGTGGTGAAGTCAGAAGTCCATGCCTGGCAAATGCTGCACTTCCAAAATTGCTTTCAAGAAGAATGTTTCCAGCTGTGATGAATGCCTAAAAGGCTCCTAATTCAATTCTTAAATAAGCAAAAAATCCACCTGCCTGTCACTGGCATCTCAATACCTGAGTCAACATATAACAAGACAATTGCTGGTGCATCATGATTATTAACTTCTTGAGCAGTGAACACAAAGATGCCTCATCCAAGGACCGAACCAAATTCAAACCAGGTAGGATACCATCAGGTGAGGCAACTTTTCATGTCATTCTGAGGTTTCCGAAGTTCTGCTATCTCATTGGCATCATCAGAGCGGCTTATGAGGTGGTCAGAATTGGAAAACATATTTATGATAGTGCTGATGAATAGGTGCTCCAATTTTGGAATGATTCTTGTCGTAAGAAATCATCTTTGCTCCATCTCCAGCAAGTTCTTTGTTGGAGTTCATCACCTTGTTCTCTTATGTAATTCATTGCGTTGTTTTCTTGATTCTCACAGCTTTTCAGTTTTGGTGTAAACTACTGATAATATGATGTAGTGATGTGTCTTTAGTATGAATATATATAATTCAGTTACTGATCAATGCAGCCATGATTGTAGGATCCTTGGCATGGTGGTTAACTTGACATGAATATCAAGACAAATTTGCTGCCACTTTAATATGCCACTGTCACTATAATACCAGTCATTTAGTGTGATAGATTCTCCATATATATGTCCTCACCCATCCGTTTGCATTACCCTATTCCTATTCTGTTTGTACTCGTTTTCCATTCAGTTGAGGTCAAGATTTCAGTGCCTGCTGTTTGATTCAAGTTAAAACTAAGAATATTACTCTCAAATTCAAAACCAAAATCATGTTCTTGGCATGGCCTAATAATTTTCAAGATACAAGAAATGGTTGCCTGTTATGTTACTGCTGTTTATGACAAAATATCAATCAAACTGAAATTTGCTACAATGAATTAAGGATATGCAAGCAGCCACTTTAAACAATTGCCATAAAATTAAGCACTTTCTTGTATTTTGGCATTGGTGCAATACATTCATTACAAACAATGCCATTAATGTGAAACACAACACACAACACAACTTGCTAGTTGAAATTGCAGAAAAATATCACTGGTCAGATCCCTCATCCATCCCTAAAGGAGGAAGGACCCTTTCAAATCAAATCAATACATTCTGTGTCATCCTGTAAGTAACTAAATAAATCCATTTTTCTCAAAGAAACAGGATCAAGCTTAACCCTCCCTAGCTGATGCTGCTAGTGCTAAGGTTATTGCATGAAGCTCTAACTATAAACCAAAAGAAGCTGACTGGATCCTTTCGTTGATAATCAGGGACACCTTGGATTCTTTTTTTGCTTCGTAGTTAAAAACAGTAACAATAAAATCTTGCACATGTTTTGGCTCCTAAATAATGTAGCAGCTTGGATTTATTTTGTAGTAATTTCTAAAATCTAGATCCCTATTCGCCACAACTTGGCCCGGCCAAGTTGATTTGCCCTCTGCATGAAGGTTTTATTCACTAGAGGAACTAACGAATGAGATAGTAAACAGTTTGAGAAAGACAGCGCAGTATCCTCGTTTTAACAGTTCCCCAGACTGTCTTAAATAGTAAGCAAGCTTACCTTAATCTTTAATTTAAATGTGAAGTATCTGCCCATGATCTCCAAGCCTTCTGCATTTTATTAGTGAGATATCTAGCAGCTTTAACACCACCAACAGTCAGTAGACCAGATACCGCTTGCCTTGCGCTTGAAACCATGACCGTTCGCCTCAAAACCTTCTGCATACATTTTGCAGCCTCTTCTCTTGATCCGGTAACAACTTCATGCAACACCTGACCTGAAATCAGAATCTTGTCATAAAACAACTCCAAATCTTTGTCCTACGCAGTGGAGTTATTATAATGCACCAATCTGAGCTCTCAGACCATTTACGAAGAAAATATCGAGTTCACCAACTTAGCAGCAATGGAAAGAAATGTTAAACTAACAATGTTTTCAGCACTAGGCAGAGTGTAAGTGCAGTTCATACCAGATTCACTTACTACTTTCGTCCTTCCTAGGTTTATCCCCATCCGACTTCTAATGGTTGGAGGAAGGGAAGAAACGTGTGAGCAAGCCACTGGTAAGCCACAATTCTAATTTCAACCAAGAATATATCAAAATCAATAGACTCAATAATAATACTTATCTCATGGCATGAAAATATGATAGCTTTCCTCTAAAGATAAAAATTCATGATAACAAAGTTTCTTATTTATGCCAATTGCAACTGACACACGTATGAGATGAAATCCAGAAATATAGAAAACTACCGACATCATACCTATAGAACAAACTAAATCACTAAAGACAAACCAAATTTGTGCAATTAAATATGTAGGCAGCAATACTAATGCATCTAGGATAACTTCAGCATGCTAGTTGTTCTGTAAAAATCAGTCTGGAAATTGGGTTGGTATCCCTGCTTGGTGCTTTTTAGTCATTTGCCTTTTTACCTATTAAAAAAAAACTTAGATTAACAAACACAGAGATTTCATTCTCTAGCAACGCTTTAAAGATTTGTTCAAACTTATTTAAGCATATCACAACTACATGAGACCAAATGTTAAGCTCTATCTACAAAAATAAATAAATAAATTCACTTTAGAGAATCAACTTTACGTTTGTAATTTGAATTCATATAAACCTGAGATATATTTCCATTGTGATTGTTAGATGATGCGAATCTCAAAAAGTCTTTGCTTTCATACTCTTCAAGAAATGGCTTATACATGGACTGGAATAAATCAAACTGCCCTTGTACAATCTTCTTCACCTGAATCAAGAAAACAACCTTCTTATATGATTACAATATAATTACCAAATCAAATGAAAGTCGTATAAAGATGCAGTGGGCAATTATACCCAAAAAAGGACAAAAGAGTTATTGGAGGGAACTCATCTAATACAGTGTTCACAGCTAGGATTAAGAATCACTTCAGATGGCCTAGAAGTTGATTTTATTGTGGGATTAAGGCATGAGTTTAGAACCATCAAAGTAACCAAGAAGTAATGAACAGGGAACTAATTTGGCATCTCCAAGATGTAGGGGAGCAGCATTAATATTTAATGGCAACTAAACAGTTTTGCTGGTTTGGATTTATAAATATTAGAATTCATAAATGTTCGTTGATCAGTTGTGAGAATAAAATAGTACAAATGAAAGAACAGAGAACAAGGAATGAATTGTTTGTTTGACGGAGCTTTATAGCTCAAATACCATATCAAATAATTAAAAATAGAATAGTTTGGGGAAATGAGGCTTCGTACCTATTCTGCATTAATTTGTATTTATAGAAGGATAGTTGCAAGTTAGATAAATAACATATTTAGACCGATTTGAATATTAAAAACTTCTCGGGTAACAATCATGATGAAAAATCTATTATCCTAGGACTTTAAATTCAAAACAGATTTCCTACCACTAAGAGTGACATCAAAAGGTTTCTATTCTCATATTCTAATTTATAAAGCATAGTTTCAAGGGCATATCTAAACGTTATTGCGGCATAATTGACGTTTGGCAGGAAAGTGTTCATAGTTTAAAATTTGGTTAAACTATTCGCCAACTTTGACAGACAAAACCAATGTAAATTTCAGACGCTGAATTGCACGGTCAAGAGCTAACCTACTAGAGATTTTTCCTTCAAATTTACCTTAGATGAACCTTAAGTTTTACCTTATTTCGGTCCTCAGCAAAAAGCATACGCAAGTCACCAATGTATGACAGGCTACATATTTTGGCATAAAGGTCTTCCTGCATAGGAACCCAAATGATTACAAATATGGTAATTCTAAGCGGAAGAACAGCAAGGAAGCATACCTCTGTGAATTTGGGTGGCAAAAGGAGGAGAGCAGCAGACACTGCCGCTCGCAAGTTAACAGCGTTTACATTTTTAATGTCTAAATTATCCACAAGCATATTTACCTAAAAAAAAAAAATAGAGGTATAAGAATACTAATGACCTCCAGAAAACAACATAGGGTAGGATACAACAATGAATGATGGATAATTATCCAAAAATAAATAAATCAAATGAATGGTGAATCGGCCTTCATTTGGCAGATTAGAAAGACAAGGCAAATTCAATGTAATAGGAGACAAGCTTTACCACACAATTGACAACAAGTTACAAAAAGTATCCTTTTTCTTATAGTACTTCTTTTAAAAAGAAAATGTAAGACAGTAACAGGGAAAACAATGGAGAAACACAAAAAAGCAAGCATACCGGTTTCTGTAAACGACCACTCAAGTACAACCTCTCCCAATTTAAAATGTCCTGAACCAAGTCATGCATTCGAACAACTCCATATTTCAACATCTGCCATCCATAATATAAGCCCAAAAAGTAAGGACATACGAAAGAACAAAAATCACAAATTAAGAACATGCCTGGACATCTGACAACGTGTTCATACTCAAGGAATTAAGGTTTAAAAGAAATCAACATGTGCACACACATATAATAAATCCCTAACCATATTAAACATAAGATCCTATACTGTTACTACTCAATACCTTGTTATTCCAAGTAACGTATGGGTTGAAGTGTACTCCTACTCCAATTTCATTGGCAACTTCGGTAATCTACAAGCCAACAATCTATAGTCTGAGTTGATTGGAAAAAAACAATTTAAATGGGTGCAGATGAGAATGAGAGAAGGGAGAGAGATGAGTACCAGTTTTGCCCCACCAAGAAGCACCATCCATGACGCGTAGTGATCTCTATTCATTTTTAGATTCTAGTTGGTAAAAAAACATAGATTAGTTTGATGAAAATATAGGGAAAAATAAAAATGTAAAGAGTTGTTAAATTGTTGGGATGTAGCTTTAAAATCTGAAAAATTTCACCTTAGAATGCCATTTCAGGGGATCAGACACGCCAAGTATGTAATCTACCATTGTTGACTAGAACATGAGCAAAAAAAAGCAGCGAAATTCAGAAAATGAAAGTAGAGAGAGAGAGAGAGAGAAAGAGTGATGGATGGTGAAAAAGAAGAAGATAACCTTGTCATGATTGGTTGAATGGAGAGCTGAACCGTAGACACAACAGAAGTCCACCGGAGGAATAACTTCGAGAAAACTCAACAGATGACCTCTCTTCTCCACATCCATTCCTACTTTGGATGTTGTCAATCGTTTCAATTGAAAATCAATTGAAAATTCTTGTGCAGCAAGACATAGCTTCCAAACTCAGAAAGCTAAAAACTCGGTTGTATTTGGTTGCTACTTGCTCGTACGAGGTTTAGGGTTTTTGTGTTTTTGGGTACTTTCTGCGCGCCGCCCAATGATTTTTAAATTTTTTAGTAAGACTTTGAATCGGCGTGCGATCTTGATCAAAATTCGAATTTATTATTCATAAATAAATAAAATTTAAAAATTTATTTTATATTAATATTTATATATTTTTATAATTAAATTTAAATAAAAATATTTTTTAATTATTAAATACTAAGTGATTTGAATTAAAAAAAAAGTCACGATAAAACTTGATCTGTATAGGTCGAACAAATAGCCGAACCAATAACTCGTCTAATTGAGTAGACGATAATATTATATATTTATAAATATAAAAATAATATATTATATAATTAAAAAATAAATCTATAATTTATAATATATATAAAAGTATAAATTTAAAAAAAAAACTTTTGAATTGACCAAAATATCCATTGTACTTCATTATATTACAAATTTCATTATTTTAAATACTTTTTTGATTATTAGTAAGATTCACTACATTTATAAATAAGAATTTTAATATTATTGAAAAACTTTGGTTAAACAGATTTATTTAATAATGAGATTTATCACATTTATAAATAAAAATTTTAATTTTATCAAAATATTATAGTTAAATGCATTTATTTAATAATAAATAAAGAGTTAAAATTTATCTTATATTATTTTATTTTCAAAGTTATAAATTTTCATCAAAGTAAAAAAAAAAGTTACGTTACTCTAATTTTAAATATTAATAAAAATTTTAATTGTTGATATAATATGTAACTTTATATTTAATATATAAAATTTTATAAATAAATATTTTTTATAATATTTATAATATAAATATTTCATATTATATTAAAAGTAGTAATAAGATTTATTTCGTTCTTTTTTACGATTTTGCATCATAATTATTAATAAAACTTATCATTAAAATTTAAATAACATAATAATTTTTTTTAGAGAAAATTTATTAGAATATTTTAGATAATTCTTTTAAAAATTAATTATAAGTAAAACTTTTAAGCACTTAAATTTTATCA
>JBBYHO010000015.1:21559729-21570416 GCA_038382025.1 Adansonia gregorii | reverse complement strand
CCCCCCCCCCCCCCCCCCCCCCCCCCCCCCCCGAAAAAAAAAAGTATGCACGAATGCAATTAAAATGTTTTCACTTAAATCAGAGTAAAAAGAAATTTACCCCAGCTTTAAGTCCTGTGGCCGTGGTTCCAGCACCACCATGATGAACCTGCATATGTGTGGAAATAGTGCTTCCAGTTAGGACATTTTAAGAGACAAACCATATAATAATAATAATAAACTATGAAGCTACGTCCAGGTGATCCTATCACCGATATCTGGTAGTTTTTTCAGTTCCCGCAAAATGTTACTGCAGTAGTTACATCTAAGCACAGCAGAATCCCTTCAAAGCAAGCATCTATATTGCTCTGACTCTTTATTTTTCTTGAAGTACCTATGTCCGACATACACCCGAGTCCAAGTAACATAGGCAAGCACACATGGAGTAGAACTAACTACTTACCACAGCAGAACACTGAGGAAACAACCAATCATGAGGGACGTCTTCAAGGAGGAAAACATTCTCTGGAACTTCTGTAACTGCAGGACAAATAAACTTTCAGGAAAAGAAGCTAGTCATTCTAAATACTAGTACACATCACATAATTTACAGGGAATTATATAATTAACACATGGGAACTATCATATTTACAAAGTTATCAATTACAACCTTCACGATAGCACGTACGAGAACATGTCATTCATTTATCAACATGTTTACTTCATTAATGGTTGAAATTCCACTGAGACCATTTTTGAACATCAAAACAAAGATACTAATATCACATTTTTTGCATAGAACAATCCTTAAGTTCCAATCCTTGATTCAAGGTACCAGTCAAACTTAAATTAAAAAAAAAAAAAAAGAGACAACGAAACAATAAAAAAAAAACCACAAGTGAATGAAAAAATTCAACTGGTCTTATATTGACAAAATAAAGAGCAAGAAGATCAACTAAGAAACCACAACAAAACCCCCACTCCCAAAAAAAATGAAAAATCTGAAACCACAATTAAAAAGAATACTTAACCAGAAATGAGCTCTTGAGACATCAAGAACAGGTAAGCAAACAGAAGGATAAACAGAAGGAAGCTACTTACAGTGCCCTAGATCTCCCCAACCTCTGTCAATTATTCCTCTTTGTCCTGTATCTTTTAATGCCTCCAAAATAATATCTGTTATTTTCTTCGAATCTTCAAGGGGCTTCACAAGCAAGAACAGAATATTTTATTATAATCTTTTAATTTCATGAAAAATACAAAGGGATGTGTATCAGTTAAAAAGAATCCATATATAAAGAATCATCACAGCCTTCCACCTTATAGAAACGATTTTGTCATGTCTTCCATTTTAATTCAGCCCTGCTCTCTTTCCATTGAATGAACTTACCAAATTCAGGATTTCTACCAACAAAGCAAGCATATTGTATGCAAATTAGAAACTGAATCCCCAATCCGACATCCTTGATACAAAGTTCTAGTTTTAGGATTGCATCTAAGATATTATAATGATTGCCAATCCCATCTAGGCTTCATTAATTTGAAATATTAGGCAGGAGGCAGGGGCAAATGCAGGCACATGCACACACATTTTTAGAGAAAAAATGACTTTGACAACCAAGTCAAATTTCATTTAGTTGGTATGAGATTATTCATTTTTAAATCATTTAGAAAGAACCTTGGCAATCATGACATGGATCTGATAACTCTTTTAAAAGAAATAAGACAAGATACATCATAAAATTAAGTCATTTCATGCCTCTGTCCAGAGAAATATCATACCATGCTTCCAAATCCGATATATATAGGTTGTGCTCCTTTCTGAATCCACTGTATAAACTCCTCTTTAGGTTGATACTTTGATCCCAAGTTCAAAAAACAGTAACCAACAACATCAACCAAGGGACCCCAATCTGCACATTTTTTTCATAATAAAGTAAGCTCCAGGGCACTTAAAAGATATTAGAATGACAGACATTTTGAAAAAAAAAAAAAGAAGCATTTGGGCAATGAAACGTAAGGAAGACAAAATCTACGCTCTGCTTGATTCCTCATCAATATCTCATGCAAAAGAAATTAAAGTTTCAGAAGAGGAAAGAAGAAGAAATTTTATGAGAAAGACTAACAACAGAAAGAAGCATATGACCTGGGCACAAATAGAATATGGAAAAAATCGGCACTGGGGCAAAATTGCAGATACAGAATGCCACCGAAAATCATATATCATGCAAAAGAATGTAAAAATTTGATAAAAGGAAAGTTTCAGCTCAATGATTTCTTATATGTGGAAATATTACCATCATCTTTCAAGAAGAAAAGTAATTTTAAGAAGGAAAACATTAGATAACATCGCTACCTTTTGGCTTTGGAACAACATGGGAACTCCACATATAGCCAGTTGGAAAATGCGATATTGATCCGTGGTATGTACTGAAGTATGCAATAGAAGCAAGCTTCAACTTCTTTTTCCTGAAGTCATTAACATATCCCCTTATGCCCCACCATATCAGTAAGTCCACAACAATATAGGAAAGCTGAAACCAACAACAACAACAACAAGTGGAAGCGGACAGGTTTGTCATTGAAAGTTGTCCACTGGTTCATTCATATGAGAAAAAAAGAAGAGAAAAGTGAGCCCCAAACCAAGGACTTACCCAGTATCCAGCACTCTGAGGTACACGTGCCAATGGATGAGGAAATTCATATGTTGGCCTGCCTATTAAAAACGGAAGTGAGTGGATATAACGTAAAAGATTGTTCCTCAAATTTTACATGCTTTTGAGTGATATAATATAAGCAGGTACCCTCCCCTTGCTTAACATGATTTAATCAATTATATGTAGAGAAAAGATACTGGAAGACAAATTGAAGCAGAAAATCTAACTCACGTCCAAGGCATCGTGAAAAATATGTGAAGGGGAACACCAAGAGCTTCTGCAACATGAGCATGTCCTGCATCCAATCATTAAATATATATATATATATATCATGCAGAAAAAAAAATCCTAATTTGCTTTTCACAAAATAAGGTGACAACAAAATTTTAATATAATTTATTAACATTGTTTGGCACCAAAGAAAAAACCATACAAACTCACCATAAGCCGGAGGGTTTGCAATGATTGCCTGTGCCATAAACGGCATGCCTGTTTCTGTATCTGGCTCAATGCATGCAGGAAGAAGAGATTCAATAATGGCCTTCAGTTGCTTTCTCTGTAATGATATTTCTGCAGGTCCAGATGGTATGAAACCTTTATTTCTGGCCATATCTAGAATAAAGAAAAACTCAAATGAGCTAATATTATACAAATAAATTAGGGCAAAAGTAAATACTGGTCGAAAACTAATAGTAAAAGAAAACAAAGATCCAAACTATAACAAAGAATAATGTTTAGATCAAGTCAAGAATTCAAAATTACTGAGTTTCCTAGAAATTGAGAGTTTGAGACTTCATTTTTTAAGTCCTCCAAAATGTGAGAATTTGGAGAGGGCATGAAATTACTTTTTACTGTACAGGCAAAATTGCTCCGATTTTGATGCTTCACCTTGATATTTATAACACATAAAACTGTAAAAGAAGATAATAAGTTATCATTTTCTTCCATTTCTACTCCTTAGCCAAACAAGGTTGATAACATACCCCTCCCATTTTTTTCCTCTTCTTTTGAACAATCAACACAACGGAAAGCTTACCCTCTCCTTCCCTTCACTTGTAATTTCCAGACATAATCTTTTGTCAGTTAAATTAAAACAAAACAAGCAGACAAGATGTAGTGCATTCAGGAAAATATTCCACATCGGTTTGAAACCACCACAGAGTTGGGATTTAGTTTCAAAAGCTATCACCAATACAGATAGCAACATAAATATAATAAATTGCAACAGTTTCCACATCAGGGACCTCTTACATCCAGCCAAAACCCGAGGATCACCACCCAGAGGATAAAAGTCAATGCCAGCCGACTTCACAAAGCTGCTGAAGTTAGCATGAGTTGCCAACCTAACATGATGGCCAAACTCCTGAAGGAGAAAGTAAACAATCCATAAAAAAATAAAATGAATCATTTCCGTGACAAGTATGGCAGAAGTTAATGATATGTAATCTGATTATGTTTGATAAACATGGTTCAAGTTCCTGCTGTGACTCAGATATATTCTGCATATTTAATTCTGAAGGAAGTTAATTCTTTCTTATTATATACCATTACCAGCAGATTCCAAAACTACAGAGACCTAGATAGAGGGTTACCATAATAAATTAGTGCAGTAAGATGAATCAACAAAAAATGTTAAAGATACCTGTAGTCTCTTTGCCATAGCCAGAAAAGGTTGTACATCCCCTCTTGTTCCAACCACAAGGATGGCGATTTTCAACCTTGGGATTGATTTATTGGTTTCACAGAAAGAAGTATCATCAACATCAAAGGGTGCACCCTCAATAGAGGAAAGTTCTAATAGTTCTGAAGCTACAGGTGAACTTTCAGCTAGATCAACTTCTACTGTCCCGTCATTTTGGATTCTGACGAGGTTCGCAATCAAATTTTTCTGCAGACAGAACACCAAATAGGGAAGGAATTAACAACAAAAAGAAAACGCATTAAGAGTCACAATGAGAACAGAGAGGACAAGGTGAAAAGGACAAACCCATCGTGTAAGTCTCTCAATCACCTGAAAGAAGGATCACTTCATCAAGACAACCAAATTGCAAAGAGTAACATACTAATAGAACACTCTATAATTTTAAGATTTCTTAACAAAGAGAACACAAAAAGCCCCTGCCGCAATTACCCTAGCTGCTGGCTCCTGACCAAACAGCGAAGCATTATAATTATAAATCAGAGGCAGCACCTAACGTGCATTTACACAAAATCCCAGATACATATGTTTCCAATTGCATTAAATGATGCCATTCCACACAAATATGAGCAGGAAAAAAATGTTAATCAGAAAAATGTGACTCTGTTATCTACCTTTTCACGCTCAGAGAGTCCATCTATTTTTAGATCATGCCTTTGGGTCTTCTTCTCTGTCATGGATCTAGAGAATTTAATCTCATTGTCATCAATCAACAGGTTTCTGTGAGCACCGACAGGTGCAGTTATACAATGATCCAAGCCTTCAAGAAAAAATAATTTGGCATCAGAAACATTAAACTTACAATGACCAAAAAAAAAAAATGCTCTCAGACCAACTAGCCAAAAATTAGATATAAATCACACACAGGGTTACCCTTTTGCATAAAACTCCATGTCAGTCTATTTGAGGTTTAACTAAAGTTCATTCATGATGTTTAATTTCCCATAAAACAGGGGCTATTGTATTATATTACAGATATCCACAATAAAAGGAAATTGTTGATCAAAATGTATAGTGATATTTATAGCCATTTGATAATGCTTGAGTCTTTCAAAAAAAAAAAAGTAAAAGAAGGATTTTTTTTTTTTCTCCCGTTCTTCATTCTCCCCTTTTAAGTACATGAAATGTTTTTCCTTGCCACATATTCATCCTGTTTGTAATTAAATAACATATTGCTTGTGCTTTCAATGCTTGTTAATATTCAGCTAATATGGTTTCTTTCTAAACATAATACAAAATATCAAGTAGGAGGCAGAAAGGTTCCACCCTTTAGTTGTTACCTACATCTTCAAATCGCTCATAATAAAATGAAAGTCCCACGGAGACATTATAAGAATGTAACCATAACTTCTTGGAACAAAGGCGCTATGAATTTTTCTTGGAGTTGAAGATGAATAATAAATCTCAATTTTCTAGAGAATAGGCAAGGTACAACTCCCATCAATGAGAAAAATAACAAAATCAGGAGAAGGGAAAAAAAACTAACCTCTTCGGGGAGTCGACGTGACACTCGATTCTTTCCTACGGGAAATCTCTAAAACCGATGACTTCGGCTCCGGACTCGATTTCCGATTATCTCCATCATCATAAGAACTCGAAGAGGATTGTTCATCAGAAGACCTATATTCTACTGTCACTGATTCATCTACTGCATCTGTCTGTTCACTCTCCTTAAGCACTCCCTTACTTCTGTTACTGCTAGCATTTTCCTCTAGCAAATCTTTCAGTGGATGATAAACACCATTGCTCCCCATTGGATCCAACGCAAAGCTTTAAGTACTAAACCCCCACCAAACCCTCTAAATTTAGTTCTCAATATCCAAATTCAGTAATTCAGTAAACTAATACCCCAAATGTGAAAGAATCGAATTCACAACTAAGACCCCACTATGCCCATAACTTCAAAGATATTAAATTTAGCTGAATGACTAAAACTTAATAACTAAGGAAAGCCAAGTTGACCCTAAAACTCTCCAAAGAACAGTTCCCAGTCCCAGCATCGAAATCCTCCAAATTTCCTAACCTTTAAGCTGCAAAAATGGGGAAAAAAAAAGAAAAAGAAAAAAAAACAAAATTTGAAAAGCACCAAGAACTAGAAATTTGTCAAGAAACATCCCATGAGATCCAGAATCTTAAAAAGACCAAATTCAATAACGGAAAAATTGACAGTGTAGACAAGAAAAGAATAACTAGTAGACGTCAGAGGCGACAGTGAATAGGGAAAGTAAATCAGGTCTTGGCTATTAAAATCAGTAAAATGCAATTGACCAACTAAAGAAAAAGGAAAAAAGAAGAAGCAAGAAAAAAGAAACAAAATAAGGAAAGAATCAAGCACCCACCAGTCAAATCAACAAAACCACAGAAAGTTAGGTGAAGAAGAATCAATAAACCATTTCTAATCATAAACCAAAGGTTGTTTTTAACCAAAAAAAAAGAAAAGTTCACGTTTTCCAGCATCATCTCAGATAATTGAACAAAGAAATGATGATGATAGTTATAAAAACAAGGCAGGTGGCTGAAGAAGGCTTTGCATTTAAAATAAAGAACAAACGAAACCACAACTCACCCCCAATAAAAATATCTGTTCATATTCTCAAAATCAAATATAGTTTGGTAATCATTAGTTTCAGAAAAGGAGATAATCTGAAGGTTAAATAAAACAAAAACAAAATTGTAGCTCTTGGGAGGGGGGGGAGGGAGAGTTGGGAGGGAGTCTCTGTCGTGTACGATGAAGAAACTTCAGTCTGTCTGTCCGGACTCTGTTCTTAATTCTGCTGACGCAGTGATTTACAATTACTAGAATTAAGCCAAGGCAGCTTAATATTTTGCCAATTTTAAAGGGTTAGAATGTTGACCACAAAAAGCATATACTTAAGGAATCCAACTCGAATAAATGGATCAAGAATGCTTTTAGTGCTAAAGGTCAATTTTATTCTATTATACACTTTAAGCGTTATCTTCATAGGTTTCTATGGGTTAATAATGATTTATTTATCATTTCAAAATTCTTTTTTTTTCATTTAATACGGTAATTTTATTAAATCTTAAGAAACAAGATATTAATTATATATTTTTTATATCTATTATTTAATCAATATCCATCAATTAATATTTATTATAAGAAAGAATTTTGTTAATTAGTGTTTTTAAAATATTTTAAGATTAATTAATATAATATTTATAATAATATTATGTTAAGTGCAATAATTAATAATTTTATTTATTATTTTTAATATATTACTATGTATAATACTGTATATTATATATTATTATATGTAATAAGTAACAATTTTTTTTTAAAAAATCCTTTCTATTTTTGATATATTATTTTTACTTAATTAAAATAATATTAATTCATACGTTGAAGGTGGAAGAAAAGAGCGAAAGAAGATTAAAAAATGGTAATTTTTCGTAAGAAAATTATATTAGTGAACCAAAAGAGATTTTACAAATGGGCATTATGATAGTCTTGATAATTTTTATATTCGTATTATATTTATATATTCGTATTTAAAATTTTTTTATTTATATTAATTTTAATATATTTATAATTAATAATAAATAAATTTTAAAAATATATTTTTACTAAATCATATTATATTTTTTTAAATTTTATACATATAATATTTATATAATTATATTAAATATTATCATATTTAAATCGATTAATTTATGAATTTCAAGTAAGAAGTAGTGTTTTTTTATTTAATGAAAAATGAATTAAAATATTTAATAATTAATAAATTAAATTAAAGGGTGTCCAAGAAGAAAAGGCGCATTAAATTAAAGATTCTGACCGGATATTCAATGAAACCGTTGAAATGATTTGGTGAGCCTGGCCCCACCTTATTTCTCTCTCTCTCTCTCTCTCTCTCTTTCTTTCTTATTTTCATTTTTCTATATAAAAAATTGAAAAAGAAAAGAAAAGATTGAGCTGGAAATTACGTATCATGGTGGCAAAGGACAGGAGTGTGACACGTCATTACTACAATAGTCTTACATAATTTCTTTTCTACATCAGGCACAAGCGATTGACAAACGAAGCTCACGTCATTAACAAACGGCGGCGTTTTCTCCTTTCTTCATTTTAATATATTTGAAGATGCTACGCAAAGTTAGTGTTTGCCTCTGGTAAGCTACTAATTAAGGCCATTAATGTCTAAATTAAAACTCCTACTAATCAAAAGAAAAAATCCCCACTTTTATGTTCACACGTCATAATTCGGATCCGATAGGACGCCAATTAATAATTGTTTGATTACTATTAGGATTGAGACATGAAGTGACAATAAAAATAATGATATAAAAAAATTATTTTGAAAAAAAAAGTAATATTTTTCAAAAAAAGTCAGTAACTATAAAAAGAGCGTAATTTTTTTTAAAATATTATACAAAAAATTTAAAAGGCAATAATATTTTTATTTTGTTATTTCATATTATGAATTTATTTATCATTTTATTTTATAAATTTATCATTAGGTGATTTGATGATACTTAATTCATAATACCAAAGTTGACATTTAATAAATTGCAAAGATAATATTAATTACACTTTTTTATAAACTTTGCATTAGAACATTTGATTAAATGCATAGCAGGTGTATACATATATATGTATGTATGTATATATATTTAAAAAAAATGTGTTTGGTTCTTTCTTTCTCAAAAAAAAATGCAAAGTAAATCTGAAATAAATAAATAAAAAGTGGAATTTGGGCAATTCGTTTTAAGCAAAAAAAAAAAAAAAAGAAGAAAGTAATTGGGATATTTTGATAGAGGTTTTAAAACTTGAAAACGAAATTATTTTGAGCAAATTTTGAGTTGAGGGGAAAATTGCTGTTTGAAGGTAGTTAAAATTCTTGACCAGGCGGCGGCTTTTTTGTTCAGCTTCGGGAGTAGCATGTTTGAGTTGAAGGGCGAGACTAGAATGAGACCTGGTGCTGATCGGTTTGGGGAAGAAGAAAGGCCACCTAGCTGCGAGCATTGGAACAAGAATACAAAAATGGAAAAGAAAGGGCTCGATTTTGGGTTGACAGCGGCTGCATGCCAAATGATTAGCAATTCTTCTAGCAATCAATTTTGTCGTAATCTAAGAGTAAAATTAGCCTGCTATAGCCTTCCAAATTAATACACCTCGCTTTATACTTCTGCTGTTCCTACACTTTTCAGCTTCAAACTCTGGAAATTTTGTGATTTGCAGAATGAAGATATTGAAATGGCCAATGATTGAATGGTGTTCCACCAAGACCTTCCAATTCCATTGATAATCACATCATTACAGTTTCTATTCGAAATTACACAATTGGATAATAATAATAATAATAATAATAATAATAACTGCTTTGATGGAATTCTAAAACCAAATCATTTCATGTAAGAAACCATCAAAAACCTAGTTTTTTTTTTTTTTTTCATACGTTTAGTAGAAAACGAAAAGATAGCTGCCCATTTTATTTTGGGTAATTCTTGAAGCTTAAGGATTCTTGGAATTTGGCCTGCATTTTGGACTCTCTAATTTCTCCAAGAAAATTATTAGGTTGATTGCTGATAGGTTTGTTTTGGGAGATCACATCAGAATTACAGTAACTTTAAAATGAACTTATACCGTACACGAATAAAATTGTGAATATGGCCAGAAAATCGAATTCATTACAAACAAGTTTAGACCTTATTTTATATATATATATATATATATTATATCTTATTTTAAAGAAGGATATTGTGACGAGTATTCTTAAGATATTTTTAAAAAAATTAATCATGTAACTATTTATAATAACATTTTTACATTAAATATAGTAACTGGCATTTCCTTATTTATGAGATATGACTTTTGAAACATATATAAGTAATTAATTTTATGGACTATTTTGTATATACTTGCTATGTAGAGGTGTTTTGTAAGTTGGGTCGGATTCGTACCATGAGTATGATATTAATAATATTTATGCTTGTTATAATCTAGCCCAACTCAAAATATATGTCATAAATTTATTCAAACTCACCTATATTTGTAAATGGATAATCAAAATTCATTTAGGTTAGCTCATATTATTTTTTAAACAAATATTTTAAAACTTTAATCTTAGTAATTTAATAATTTTTTATTAAGTTTATTTAACATATTATTTAATATTTACACTAGAGTATTATATATATGTATTTTTTTATAATAATAATTATCTAATATAAAAAAATAAAATTAATATATATTATATAATTGTAAAATAGTTTAAGCTAGACTCAAGCCTTAAAAGTGAAAATCAAGGCTGGGCTTATTTTTAAACAGACTGAATTTTTTATCCAAATTCATTTTTTATGTGTAATATTTTTATTTAAATCTTTTCAAATT
>JBBYHO010000015.1:21496240-21508262 GCA_038382025.1 Adansonia gregorii | reverse complement strand
AATGTGTCCTACTTTCTATGAGTATTTTAGAGAATTTAGCCTTATCAATTATGACCATGCTTCACACTCATTTAAGTGATTTCTTAATAACAACATCTTGCAATACCCCATTTGATTTCATTAAACTAAAAGAATCATTAAAAGCACAACTTATCCTAAGTCCTTTATAAGTATCACTAATTCACCATAAGAATAGGTAAAAATGTTTAACTCTTTTAGTGCTTACTATAAGTTAGCATAATTAGGTTATCCCTTTGAATCCAAATCATAGATCTCTAGTTAGTTAGGTTGGCTTGCCATTAGGAAACTTTTTTATTTATAGGCTTATGTCCCATTTCCTTCGATAATTTATAAACTTACTTTGTCGTTAAACCTTTCATAAACAGAATTGCAATATTATTATTTGATTTTACATAATCAAAAGAGATAATTTATTTGAGAGCCATTGTCTCATATTATTGTGTCTTCAATAAATGTGTCATGACTTGCCATTATACAAACTATTCTATGCCCTACTAATTGTAGATTGGCTATTGCAATGTATACATATTGCAAGCACATGTTTCAGCCAACATGGAATACGTTCTAAAAATTTTTGAAGCCATTTCACTTTTTCCTACCTTTATCTAAAAATATAAATTCATTTTTCATTATTCATCTATTTATACACATTTATTTAGAAGATTTTCAAAACATTGTAGTTCCTCTAATTGTAAAAATAAATCTTCTAGTAGATTTCAAATCTTTAGTATCAAATATCTAATTTGCATCAATGTACCCTTCAAGTACAACTGAATATCTTATATAGTGCAGTCCATAATCTAATGTGCATCTTGAATATCTAAATACTTTTACAATGGCTTTCCAATGGTCCTTTCTAAGATTACTTGTAAATCTACTTAGTTTGCTTACTGAGTATGCTATGTCTAGTCTTTTACAGTTCAGGATATAAATGAGACTACTAATTATATGAGAATATCCCACTTGAGATATTTCATTGTTTAATTAAAATTTTTTTTACTATATGTTAAAAATATATATTTCCTAACAACAAATCTAATAATGGCAATAATGTAGCATTATGGCATGCCCATTGTAAATTCTCACCTAAACATTATTGCAATTAATTACAATTAGCATTGTAACATGCCCATTATTTGAAGAATACAATTACAATTAATTATAATTAGCCTTAATTTTTAATTTGATTGTTATTGCCTTCATAAAAATTGTGAAAAATGTTCAAATTTTAATAACAATTTCTCCCTTTATGAAACAAATGTTTTATTATATTTTCTTATCATTTCAAATTAATATAAAATTTAAATATATTGTAATATTAAAAATTTTGACATGGCTTTAATTATCTTTTACTAAATGAGTATTTATCTTTAATTATTTTAAATTAATTGATAAAATGCTTGTATTCAATTGAATTTTAAGTTGAAATGCAATTCTTTCATAAAAACAACCATAACAACATAATAAAATATAAACAAACAATTATCGTACAATAATTCATAGTTTATAACAGTATTATATATATATATATATATCACAATTAACCATCACAATATTTTCTTTTGATTTAATATAAATTTTTTAAAAAAATCCTCTTACATCAACTTATTTCATATCGTTATTCAATACTTTAATTTTTACGATCAATTTATAAATATAATAATTTTTAATTCAATAATATAAAATCCAAAAAATTAATGTTATCTTATTTTTCAAAAAAATTAAAAAATAATTATTATATGACATGTGACACAATACTAGAAGTTTTAAAATAATGTTAATTGGATCTAATAATTTCGAGCAAGAACGCATGACATTAGAAAAATAATTAAAATACATGACATAAAAAGAACATGAACATAATATGAATACACAAATGTGTCAAAATCTATATAAACTAAATTATTTACATGTCAAAATTTATAAAAATATATAATTCCTTAAATATGATTATAATTCAAAAATATAAACAAAACAATATGAATAAATAGATTTTTCTCTTTCCATATTCTTCCTTTCCTTACCTTTCCTGCTTTCCTCTTATTTTCAGTTTTTTTTTTCAATTTTTTATATATTCATAAAACAAAAATGCTTCTTAATTGCCCCTGAAGTGCATAATCAAATAAGAGGATGGCTTTTATATTATTTATTAGAATAAAGCATCACTTCTAATTGAAAAATTGGATTAAAGTTTTGAATATAATATATTTTTTATATTATATGACAAAAGTAATGATTCAATTCTTAAGTTAATGAATTTAGAATTAAAATTGAATAATTATGATAAATTATGCAATATGTGATGAATGAAAACATTACATAAATACAGAATAAGAAAAATAATTAAAACATAGCACGTCATATAAAATAACATGAATATGAAATAAATATATGAACGTGTCAAAATCCATATAAAACTAATTATTATGAGGTTAAAGTTTATATAAACTGATAATACCTTAAATATAATAATAATACTAAAAGATAATATAAATATGACATGAATATACATATTGATTTCTTTTTTTCTCTTTTCTTTCTTCCATTTTTCTTTCTTTCCTTCTTCATCAAAATAAGAAGAAGAAGAAAAGCTTGGCAGTACTCTAATTAACCCTTCAAACACAACTTAATGCCCATGCTTAGTTGTCTTTGAACAAAGCCTCCCAACATTGAAATTAAGCTTTCTCCTTGAATAAAGACAACTTTTAATAGGGGTATGATAGATGCAATTATTTAATTCTTAAGGCAATGAACTTAAAATTAAAATTGAATTATTATAATATAAACTATACAAAATATGAGATGAATTGAGATGTGACACGAACATATATAATATAGGAAAAATAATTAAAACGTGACAATACAAAAAAAAAAGTTAACATAACATAGATGCACGAACGTGCCAAAATCTACATCAAACAAATTATTATAATATCACAATTTATATAAATTTATAATATCTTAAGCACGATAATAATAAGAAAAAAATAGAACATGAATATTACACAAACACATAACTTTCTCTTTTTTTTTTCCTTCTTTTTAGTTATCCTTATCTTCTTTTCTTTCTCTTCTTATCTTCAAAATCAAAAAATAAAGGAAAAAAAAAAAAGAGAAAAGCTTAGCAATACCTTAATTAATGCTCCTAACATGCTTAATGCTCATTTTTAGTTGCCCCAAACAAAGCCCCTAATTTGAAATCAAGCTCTTCTTAAATGGAAAACTTTCAAGCTAGGTATAGGTGTATATAAATATCAATCTTGGGAAAGAGATTGGGATAGAATAAAGAGGGAAATATGCCTCTTAAAAATCAAACAAGAATTAAATATATTACTAAAACTTTTTGACATATATGCTTTAATTAAGTAACAATAATATCAAGAGTTTAATTAAAAAAAATAATGTTTTAAGGGTGTGTGGTAGGGTGAAAAACTGAAAGGATAGATAGAAAAGAGTGAAAAAATTAAATAAAAAATACTTGTGCTTGGTAAGAAAGAAAAATGAGAGGAAAGAAAATATAAAAAAGATTATTATTTTTCATAACTATTAACAAAAATAAATCACTTCAAATTAAGAAAAAAGATGAAAGGAAATAAGAGTGGTACGTCAAGTATATATACTTACAAGATTATCATAATTTTTAAAATTTTATTTTTTATCTTAAATTTCAATAGATATCATGATAAAATAATATATATTTTTATTTCAACTCATAATTAAACCAAGCAATAAGTGGAAGGGAAGTTATATTTTTCTGTTCTTGTTTTAATCTTTGCTATTAAGCACACGAATAGAAAGAAAAAATATAATTTTTATCTTTTTACTTTTATCCTCTTCAAATTTCTTATCTTTACAATTTTCTTTTCACTCTAAGCACAACCTAATTTTTTATCTTTACTATTTTCTTTTTACCATATCAAGCAAAGCCTAAGAATTTAATTAGAAAAAAAAAAAATAATGCTTTAAGCATTTAATGAAATACACTAAAAGAACCAAAAAGTGTTGGTTCGAGTGGAAGGGGCTCAGACACCTTAAGCATGCGGTCTATAGTTCGTTTCTTACCCAGGTGTATGGAACAAATACCATTACAATGGACACTCACTTTAACACCTGACAATGCCTTAGATTAGTCTCCAGCCTATCGAGCTAGAGGATACTTTGAAAAAAAAAAAAAACTACAAAAGAATAAAGATTTATTTAAAAATTTAAAAGAAAAAAAATATTTTTTTAATATTTTAACCTAGTTTAAGAAATTTATTATTGTTACGTACCAAAAAGTTATGGATATTTACGTATCAAGTGGCGCATAAAGTGTTGGGCAGAGAAGACTTTAATGGTGAGCATCATTCTTGTCCATTGTGGAAGCTTATTTGGACAGCACGAGTTTCTCCCCAAAATAAAACATTTTATACGACGTCTTGTTAGGAAAAGATCCTTCCCCACAACCAATGCTATTAAGGATAGGAATTTAATGGTGGAGCCTAATAATATGATGTATGTGGCCAGTCAAATGAAAACGTTGGATCATGTTTTCTATCGATGTGATTTCAGTAATACTATTTTGGAGTGAGGTTGCCAACTCTTTTTGAGTCTTTCGTCGATTCATGGCTGATTTCGGATTCATTTTGGTTGCATTAACTTCTTACTGACCATATGTGATATGGCTGGTGTGCCTATGTCCTTTGATCTTTGCATGAATGAATGTCTATTGGGTTTTGCGGAGGGACCCAATCTGATTTCATGATCATATATGTAAACAACCTCGTATCCTAATCAGTCATGTTGGCAGCTGGCTGAATGGCGGAAGGGTTCTAATTTAGATTAGTTGATAGCAGCAACAACAACAACTTAAACAAGCAGCATTTTACTAATGAACGACCAGCTTGCTTGCTCCTTCCAACAGAATTCCTTAGAACTAAATGTTGATGCTGCCATCCTAGAGATATACAGGACTTCTAGTTTGGGAATGGTAGTGCGTAAATCAAAGGGAGTTATTTACCTTGGTGCACGTTATACCTGCCTGGAACTTTGCATGTAAAACAGTTTACAGATTCACAGCTGTCTAACAACTCCAAACGTTTCCTCTCTACCTACAGCAGATTCCATAAAACATGTAATAATTTGAGTATCGAAGCGCATCTTTGAGGTCAAATTTTGGTGCCCTTGTGACTTTTCCTTCATCTGTAGATCAACTCCAATCTTTGTCTGGTAACCTTTGGAGCTTTGTCGATTCAACCATCCAGAAAACATCAATGGTGCTGTATATTTTTTATTTAAGCATGCCTTTTTGTCCTTACAATCAGAGATGAAATTAACGTTTTTGGGTTTGGAATTTAACTCCCGGTCATGGTTTTCATTTTCTAGTTGGGAGTTAATGTAATTCACTCTAGCTATTAAAGACATTACTAGACAACGTTCTACTTTTTGGAAATGGGGAAATTACCAGACAAGGTTCTACTCTATGGACATGAGACAGCATTACTTGTTCTTTATAGTTATCAGTTTCTTCAGGTCCAAAAGTTTGGATAGGTTCTCTTTCATTGTCCAACAATGTCAATAGATAGTCATAATTATAATATTGTTTTAGTCATTGTTATGATATTATTTTATATGATTTTTATCCATGATAGATTCAAATTAGAATCATCGAATATGCATTTGTTTTGGTTATTATTTAAATTATATCAAATATTTAAATTCGTTTAATTTATATGAATATTATTAAATATTTGAATTTGATATCCGCATACATATTTGTAAAATAAAAAAGTATTATACTCATTTAAATATTTGAATCTCGATATGCAAACATTTATTGTAAAAAATTTAAATATTTAACAGATTTAGATATTTAATAAATATTGCTATCTAATCTAAATTTTGACATAGATAACAATATTAAAATTATAAGTAGATAATAAATGAATTCACGTAAATTAATTACATTTTAAACAAAATATCTTAACATTTTGATCTATCGTCAACCTACAGTTACTTTTTTTTAAAAATAATTTGGACACATTTTTATTAGAATCAAAGCTATCCATACCCCGAGTTACCAGTTTGACCCATTAGGTCTAGTCCTCTTAAGATAAGCCCTGCAAATAATTTTTTATAATTCAAATTGATGCGAACTACTATTTAAAGATAAAAATATTTTAATTTTAATTTAATAATAAAATATTTAAAAAATAATATAAAAATATTTTATTATTTATAAATAATAATTCGAGCTTTCGAACTAAGCTCATAAGTCCTGAATAAAAAATCTAAATAATTTTAAAACTGTAAGTTGATCCGACGATAGACACTTTTAATTTGTATATAGATTCTTTAACTATACTATTGTTTTGCATAAAATTAAAGAGGCTTAAGACGCATTTCACTCTCATTATAGAAATAAGCCCCATCCCTTATTTTTTAAATTCAAATTTAAAACTTTAAATTATAATTTCTTTTATCCTTAGAGTTTCTTAATCTCATGTGTTGAAGTCAATCATTGAAACTTTAGGGTTTAGTTTCCTATCAACCAATCCCGCTACTGTTCATAATTTTGTTTCTATGAAATTAATAGTGTAAAATAAATTACAATCATATTTAAATATTTCATATTATAAATAGATGAATTAAATCAAATAAATAAAGCAATAATTGAAAAGATCAACATATAACTGAATAAATTTAATATTAAATTAAATCAGATTTATATACGAGATTTAAATAAAACCTTTAAGTTTCAAGATTTTTCGATATCACTAAACTAAAATCTCATTGGTAAAAATCTAAAATTAAATGTTAAAATGTTGCTTTGTTGATTTATCTAAAAAAATATAATTGGGGATTAACTAGCTAAACAAAAGGAATATTAAATTTACTATATAGTAATAAATTAAAAATTAAATGCTTGAAAATAAATTTGCAATTTTATTTGCACATAAAAATTTAAAATATATAAAATGACGTATATAAATTACATGAAAATATGACATTATAATATTATTTAATTTTAAAATTAAACAAAACTATGTAATATATCAGATAAAATTAAATGATATAATTAAATATAATTTAAATATTTTATTAATTAATAATATTATTGAGTACTATTATTTCATATATTAATTAGTATTTTATTAAATAATATTATTTAATGTTATAATGTTATTTAATATAACTTTAATATATATTACTAAAATTAATAAATAATTAAAGATTATTAACTAGTTGAATATTTAATATTAAATAAATATTATTTTATAATATTTTATATATTTTTTAGTAATAATATAATTTTTTAAATATTAATTAGTTTGATTTTTAATATCTAATGACTTAATGACATTATTATAGTATTTTATGTTGTGAAATAATTTAATTTTATTAAATAAATTATATAATATTTTAATATAACATAAACTTAAGTTAGTTCAGGTTAGTTATTGAATATATAATTTAGAAATACATTAATTAATATTATTAGTTCTAAAATTTAATATATATCAATATTAAGTAATATTTGTTATATTTTACTTTTTATATTTATTTATTAATGTTTTTTCGTTATATTTTAATATTATATACTTAATTATAATATTATTTAGATGGTATTAAAATTAATATTATTTAATATTTTCTTTGGATAAGTAATAATATTTTTATATAATTATGCTTGATCTAAGTCAAGTTATGTCGCCTTTTGTGTTTTTCACTCGTGTGCTTATAAAATTTAGACATGATAACTTTAAATACGGTATAATTATATGAAATTGAATAAATAATTAAAATAAGATATGATATAAAATAATAATATGAAAACCTAAACGTATCAATTAGCTGGTCTGTATTGCATGGAACAGGTAAAAATCATTTAGATTACATTATGGCAGGAAATTTTTTTTTTCATCGATTATTCTTGCCATTAAATCATCCTTTTAGTAGGCAAAAGGACAAATTATCTCGTGGAGTTGAGCATGACCCTCTAATTCGATGAGGCTATTCTGGAAAGAATAGATTTGATTCCGACCAACACATTTGGGACTAAATGTAGCGAACAAAAGTTGATCGGATTCGGAGTATGTTACAATAAGACAAAGAAGAGTATATTTTGGTACTTAATTTATTAGCATAACAATCTTATTTCTCATGACTTCGATATTATGCACGTTGAAAAAAATGTGTTTAATAATGTCTTTAACATAATGATGAATGTGAAGGGTAAAACAAAAGATAATCTAACATTGCGTTGCAAACGCTCTAGTGGAAATGCCCCCATGAGAAACTAATGGTTCTTCATTTTGCTAAAAACGCCATCCTTATTTGGCCAACATCGCTACATTAGAAGTTTAATAAAACCGATGCCTATTGAAAAATATAGACTCAAATAATTTGTTCCAGCTCAACCAGTGCATCTTCCTCCTATTATCCCTTTGCCCCATTTTAGTTAAATCCTCCACTAAACTATTTGGCAAGGAAAAACATGATATTAAAGGTTGGAATAGATTGTGTCACTGCCTTTGCTAACACCCCTGGTCTTGCCTTCGAGAGAATGCATTCCTTCCACCGCTGCACTTTCTTCCCCACTGTCTTTGATGAAAAGTTGTCCCCTATTGCAACCACTAAAATAAGTAGTTCTAGATACACATCTTTAGCCATTTCCTTGTGAATTCCTAGAGTATTTTTCAGTCAAGTCCGTAACATTTGCTACTACATTCTGACTGAAAAACACTGCTAGTTTGTCCATATTTACACATTGACCAAATGTTATCCCATAATCATGCAATAAGGTCTTTGCTTTTGAACAATCACCTTCCGTTGCTCTGACGAAAAGAAGACTACTACCTGCAAAAATATAATTAAATGAGACACACCCAGGCTCCCTCTAGATATGGAAACACCTTGAATTTCTTTCCTTTCTTCATCTTTGTGCAGCAAAATGGAGAGTCCTTAAGCCACCAAAAGGAAATGATAGGGGACAAATAATGTCAGTGCACTCACCATTTATTACAATTGAGTATGCCATAGACAAGACACTCTTCATTATCAAAGAAACCCAACGCTCAGTAAATCCTAATTTTTGCAACATTCTTTGCAAAAATGACCACTCCACACGATCATAAGTTTTACTCATGTCCAGGAATAGAGCTAGTCAATTTTTTTGGAGGCCAAATATAAAGATAAAAAGTTAATTTTTTTTTTAAATTAACGTGTTGAACTTAACGTACAATCAAAAGATAAATATATAATATATTTATTTGATAGGTCACTAAAAGATAAATTTGTAATATATTAAAAAATTTAAAAAATTTTTAAAATCCGAAACTAATAATTATATTTATTTATAGATTTTAACGCATAACGTTAAGTTATGAACAAAAATAAATAATAAATAAATATAAATATTTTTAAAAATCATCTTAATTATATTTAATATATAAATACATAAAATATTAAAACATATATAGTAAGAGAATTTCTAAAATTCTTAGAGGAATCAAGCCCCCCAACAATACACTATCATCTACCGCAACTGATATCCAGCTTGATCGCCATCTGTCTTCCTTTTCCTTACCTTTCATTGTTCATAAATCTTTCATAAATAATTTATGAACAATAAAATGAAGAATAAAATATAATGGCTTTTAATGTTCATTTATAGAAAGCATACAATTTTATGAACAATGAATGGCATTAAACTAAATTTATAATAATTTTCCCCCCAAATCCCCCTCTTTTCATTTGTCACATATATGAAACTCACGCCAGTAAATGGAGATTGTTGTCACTATAGCACTTGTTCTCAGCTTTTACATCATTATTTACATTCAGGGTCACATCACTTTTCACTTTTGTTCAATGATGAATGCTTGGAATTTGACGCAAAATGTTCGACAAACCAACGTTGGCCTATGCAGAAGTGGGTGTGCTTTGTTAAATTGGCAGGGTCCGGTTTAGCACGTAAAAGCGAAAACATAATATTAATATAAAAATATAATATGAATATAAAAATATATTAAATTTATAAAAAATTAAAATATTAATAATTTAAATTTTATATAAAATATAATTATAATATAAAAATAATAAAAATAAGATATGAATACTCGAATCATTAGATTTAGTGATATGGAAGTGGGCCAAGTGGAAAATTCCGAAGAGTTAAAATTCTTGTGGCAAGTGACGAAGAAAGAAGAGTGGTATGATGATGTCAAAAATAGGTTTAGTTTCCTTTATTTTTTCTTGCTGTTACTAAATTTTATAATCTATAATTGAATTTTGTACATATTTATAATTTTAAATATGTAAGTAATGATGATTATTGTATTAAAAAGTAATAAAAAAATTTCAACTCATGCAAATATATCTATACAAGTAGAATGCAATGGTAATACTGAGACTTAAGGGCATAATTGAGGTCAAATTGAGCTAAACTATAAGAAGTTTAAGCTCGAGCTTGATTTCTAATTTGAGGTTAGAAATTTAGTTTGAGCTCAATTGAATTTTATTTTTAAATTTTAAATTTGATTTAAGATAAAAATCAAATTTATTTATCTAATAAAAGATAAATTTGATTCTCGTCCTTAACTTTAAATTTAATTCTTTGTGCTTTAGTTTAAATTGAGATTTTATAATACTAATTAAAAAAAACTTAATTAATCTTGTAAGCTACTTAAATCAAGTATTATGAAATTTAAATTTGACTTGTTTAATAGCTCGAACTTAACTCAATTATGTGTGAGCTAAAGTAGATTTTTTTTAACCAAATCTTAATAGCTTGCGAGTTTAATTTGTTTCGTTTGCACTTGGAGACAGTCAATGATAAGATGTTTGTAGGATAAGTGTGATTGAACAAAGGGAAAGTAGAAGAAAATAGACCAATTAAAGTGGCATCAAACAACATTTGAAGGTAGAGGGTCGGAAGTGTTTTCAGTGTAAATGAATTAAGTTGTTTGTGAATTATTTGGGTCTGATTTGATGAATATTTAAGTTTTAATTAGTTTATTATCAAGTTCATTTCAAGTTTAAACTATTTGAGTAATAAATTTAAGTTAAATTTGAGTATTTTAATAGCAAATTAGAAAGCTTATCATCTAATCAATTTCTATATTTTTATATATATTTAATACGTACGTTTAAATAAATTAAGTTTTAATGTTATATGCATTACACGTGATTTTATATCTTTAATTTTTTAATTTATTGAATAATATATTTTTTCTTGTAAATAATAATTTAAATAATAACTTAATTCTAAAAACCTTTGTGATGATTCTTTTTTAAATTTATTGAATTGACGATATTAAGAAATCACTCAAACCAAAGTAAATTTAATAAAAATAAGAGATACAAAATCATGTAAAAAAACGTACAAAACAATCAAAACCTCTGTTGTGAAATTTTTTTAAAGCTATCGAGATTGTCATATTCTAAAATCTATACGAGAATGAGAATAGCAAATGAAAAAAGCCAAAACCATTCTACGAAAAATAAGAAACATAAAACTATATAATGGCTAACAAAAAATTATACAACCTTGGATGTTTTGTGAAAATAACAACTAAAGCATATTTTATATTGAGAAGCCTTAATTTTAATTGGTATATAATACTAATTTAGTGATAATTACTGTAAGACTGTAAGTACTAACCTAATATATAAATTAACTGATGATTAAATTTAAACAAATAAAATTATCCTTGTATTACTTTGATTGAATGTTTGGATAAAAATTTTAAAAATATAATCCTAATATTATAATATATAATATTATAAGATTAGGATTATATTTTTAAAATATAATAAAAATAATGAATATCATCATTTAATAAAAATATTTTAATTAGATTAAGCTTCTTATGTACAAATTATATAAATTTTATTAACAATAAAAATATTTATAATGCAATTTAAAAATAAAGTAAAACAATAATTTTTATTTCTATCAATTCACGAGATTCTTTAAATTTAAACTTCTATTTATATTATAAATTATAGTTAATAAAAA
>JBBYHO010000015.1:21450615-21463789 GCA_038382025.1 Adansonia gregorii | reverse complement strand
ATAAATATATAAAATATTAATATTATATTACATTGATCCAATTTATAAATAATTTTTATCTTACCAAATGTATTCGGCAGCCAATAGCCCATGGTATGATGAATAGAAGTATGTTTGTAAGCGAGAGTTTTAGAACCAAAAACACTGAAGCATCTTATTCTAGAACTGAAAGTATAATTACCTTGATTTTTATTTCTCTTGCAGACCAAAAAGCTAAAACCCTCTCTTGACTGTCATAGTAGAAGCAAAGGGCAAAAGAGAGAAAGAGAATGGCAAGCGAGGACGAGAGCGCGGTGAAGGAGCCTTTGGATTTGATAAGGCTCAGCCTCGACGAGCGTATCTATGTCAAGCTCCGTTCCGACCGTGAGCTCCGTGGCAAGCTCCATGTACGTTTTACCTTTTTTTAATCCTTTCAATGTAAAACTCTAGGGTTCCATTTCTACCAATCTGAATGTTTCAATATTTAATGATCAAATTCCTCTTTTAGGGTTCCTTAGCTTGTTTTTTTTTTTTTTTTTTTTGGGTTTTAGGGTCTGTTAATTCTTACACTATCAGTTAGCCCTTGAGGGTATTGTGACTCGTATGTTCGTTATATGAAATGCTATCAATTACATTAGCATAGTTAAAATATGCCTAAACAGGATGAACCAAAATTTTGGGTATCTTTTTCCCGCAAATTCCTTGACTTTTTGTTCAGTTGATATGCTGCAATGATGCAAAATTTTGGGTGATGAGTAAATTTTCTGAATCCTTGTTTTCTGTTCATGGAGAGCTTGAGATGAAATTATTAGTCAGTTTATTCGATGGTTGCTAATTGTATTATCTTATTTATGATATTGATACACTATACCAATAATGTTAATTCTGTTCTAGTCTTTCTGTATGTTAATATCTTACTGCTTTTTCTCTTTTAATTGTCTCTTTGAAGATAAAAGTAATTAAATTAACTACTACTTAATTTCACTCCTAGTATTTTCACATGTTTTTGTTAATAAAATCGATGTATTTATTTATTTATTGTCCACATATATAGTGGAAGTTTGGTCTAATCAGAACAATTACAACATGATTTTGTAGTTTTGTAAACATCCATACTCTGGTTCATAAGACCAAGTGGGCATTTGCTTCTTGCAATATTATTTTAGAGTCAATGTATTGTGGTAATGCAATTGAGTTTCTTTAATTCTTGGGAAGAGATCAAGGAAATATGTTTAATTCTAGCCATTTACCATCTGAAGTCTAGGCGATGATATTAATACAGATTACTTTTATTCTCCAGAAACAGTTTTTCTTGCTCAATAATAGTAATTAGTAATTATGATCTTATTGCTTGCCAGTATTGTTGGCCATAATGTTTGGAAGCTTTTAGGTCTCCAATTTGATGTCTGGTTCTTCTCTGATGTGGCTTGCAGGCTTATGATCAGCATTTGAATATGATTCTAGGGGACGTTGAAGAGATTGTTACAACAGTTGAAATAGATGATGAAACCTATGAAGAGATTGTTCGGGTAGGTTATCATATCACTGTTGAGCATTATTTGTTCCATTTAATGTCATTCTAGTCAACCCGCATATTTTCCATGAAGAATGCTTGCATTTGTTTTATTAGGTGTTAGCATTTACAAATTTGTTTAACTTTTCATCAGAACTTACAAGACGGATTGCTTCCTCATAAATGGAAACCGTGATCATACTGGCTTGTTATAAACATTTTTCACTGTGATTCCTTTAAAGGATACTAATATCACCTTTAAAAGTTTTATCTAGTGATGAACAGAATGAACCCATTTTGTCTTGGTAATGCAAAAATTTGGATTTGCAGTTCTCTTATTAAACTGGAGATTTTCTAGTGAAATGAATTTCTGACTCGATAAAATGAAAGAAATTTAGGGTTTTTGTTTCATGTTTTTGGATGGTGACCCTATTTTCCCCTCATTTCAGGCAACAAGGCGCACGGTTCCATTTCTCTTTGTTAGACGAGATGGAGTCATACTGGTTTCTCCACCTTTACGGACTGCATGATTAGGAAGACGAAGTTTCTGGCACACTTTCTGAGAAGGAATCACCTTTTGTCAAATTTACTACTAAGCTGTTGCTGCTGTAGTATCATTGACCCTCTAAACGATTATTGCTCTATATTGAGGGAACTGTGGAATATTAGCACATTTTTAGATCATATAGGCATAGACTTCGTCCATTTATTTGCATGATCTATTTCAAACAAATGGGATAATGGAGCAGCTCTGTTCATTGTTTGCTTAAGTTGCAAATATGGACATGGA
Source organism: Adansonia gregorii (assembly GCA_038382025.1). Classification (NCBI taxonomy): domain Eukaryota; kingdom Viridiplantae; phylum Streptophyta; class Magnoliopsida; order Malvales; family Malvaceae; genus Adansonia; species Adansonia gregorii. The sequence goes on along the minus strand of JBBYHO010000015.1, from coordinate 21,461,507 downwards.
ATTCTAGTTATTAGTGGGCAAAGAGTACTTGCCGTGACTAGTGCTGGTGCTGAAAGAATGAAATGGTTTTAACCATAGTATAATTCATTTCATGGTTGATAATTGGTCCAAGCTATGGAGCTAAGAGTAAGCAGCTTGGCAGAATCAATCAAAACTGGGTGATTGATACAATCTTTGTTGTATGCATTGTTTTCTGGATCATTTTAGTGGCAATAGTTTGTTTTTCAGGTCTGCTCTGCACATGGATGACTATCTCAACATGTCACCCTGAAACCACGGCACGACAGACACCTTAAGTAGACCTAGCATTATAAGATATGATTACTCAAATATGACACGGATATCAGCTAATCTAGAATTGCTACAAGTTTAAATATTTTAAAGTTGTTCATTTAAAATCCGGTTCATTCACAAACCTAACATTACCTTTGGTTGAATGGAGTAGGTATTACATTCAAGTCATATTCGGTGGGTTCATCATATTCGAGTGTTTTGTTAAAAAAAAAAAGGTGTTGAATGTCCTAAGCCTATTTCAAGCCTTATGTAGGGCGTAAATAGTTATTCAATGTCTTACTAAATAGCAGTTTAAGCTTTAAATTTATTACAAAATTATTTTAAGAGATTCGAATTTTTTTATTAAGGATTCAAATGTCAATGTTTCACTTTATAGAACCAAAATTATTTCATTTCATTTCAGTTTTATTTTATTTTCACAAGATATTTATTTCATTTCAACAAACAAAACGCGACGTAAATATAACCTTTTTGCATATAATAAACTAGTCAATATATTTTTATCAATAAAAATGATTTTGGGTTGGAGGTACTATTATCGGTCAAGTGGGAACTAGTTTAGTCTAGTCTACAGCAGCAAATATTTTCATTTGCATTTTCTTTTGTAAAATAACATTTTTATTTTGAAGCACCAGAAGCAAATGCAAACCTTAATGAATGCCCATTTCATTGAGGAAAGAGACGAGATATAATCCTTTTCTCTCAGTATCTTAACAATTAACATATGAAAATTGGAACTAGAATGTCAATGATTACAACAAGTACACAACGCAACCTTGAACCAACAAAAAACCAGGAAAAATAACCTCCACGTTTACCACTTGCGGCTTTTTCTCTTTCGCCCCACCCTCCCTTTTTTCTTTTAATTTATTCCAGCGAGTTCTCAACACCAGGAACAGTAAGGATCCCTGAGATGATTAAATATGCATTCAGACTATGCTAGGAGGGTCCCCAATCCAATTACAAACAGCACGAGGCCAGCGTGTTCGAATGCAGTCCACCAATGGTGCATGCTGGGGAGGCTGTTCGGGTTTAGCCACTTCAGTGTCTTTCCCACTTGATTCACTCCCTGCAGAACCAGGGGGAACCGCTACATCTGCCATGAATTCTTCAGGGGTCCACCTTGGCGGTACTGAAACCCTCAATTTCGAGAGCCTGGGTCTTTGTACAGGAGTCTCACCTCCAGCTATCGCTTGGCTGCTGCCGTTCAAATCCGATTTCGCAATCCCATTAAAATGGTAAAGATCAAATATCTTACTCCCCATCTGTCCGGTTGAATCCTTAAGACCTCCCAAGTTCTTGTCTAAATCCAAAATAACCTGCCAGAACTCACTCCATACGATGAAGCCCGAGCTGCAAAGGCTATCAAGTTTCTCAGATGGAAGTCGGATACTCGTCTCCCTGAGTACTTGATGGAAACCTTCCACACTTATAAAGCCACCACCCCCACTCTGATCTTGGGCATCAAAAGCTTTCCGGATCTGCGATTCCCTTTCTTCAAGTTCACTCTCATCTTGAACAGCTGTATCCAGAGCGAATAGGACCGTATAATGGGACTCACTTCCAACAACCCATATCGGCCATTTTGGGCATTTTAGATTTTGACCAACCTTACAGAAATTAAGGGATTCTAGAAGAGTGAGGAATCCAACCTCCACACTTGTAGATATACCCTTAAGAAACATCCCACCACCTAAATCCATCCTCCCGTCGAATACATTTGGAACAGCTTGCCCACAGAGCAATAAGTTCACAATTTCCTGAAATAATTTTGTATAAAAGTCAATTACAATGCAGCAATGCATCAAGGACAGCACTAGCAATTTGGAAATATTGAAGCCCTCTCCATTCAATGGATATATGCAATTTTATGTACCTGAGAAGCATGGCCAAATGGTGCAGTTACTAAAGGTAGGCTGGGATCATCACGGTCAGCTTGAACAGAGTCCTAAACAAATAAGGAAGCAGATATAAAATTACATTCTCATGCAAATGAAATCTTAACTCCAAAAATACATGTATATGCTTCCTCTTGAATTTTTCTTTCCCAACCACCAGATTATTGATGAAGATGAAGATGCAGATGAAATGGGAGTTTTCAAGCAAACAAGCTCACCAGTCCTCGAGAAAGTAATGCCGAGATAAGGAATAGCAGTGCTCCCATGCGACTTTGAAAAACAGGAATCATTGCTTCAAGCCTCTTAAAAGCATTTGTAGGTGTCGTATACGTGCCAACTTTTAGAACTTTCTGCAAATCAGAAGCTGATTCAATTGAAAGACCTTCAAGTGCTTGTGCAATAATCTGAAATAAGAAAAATTTATCAGCAAGCAAGAACTCATGCGAGGACATAGCAGTAAATTGTTAACATAAAAGGTCAACCCAGTTCCACTAACCACATCCTTGGGACTGCCTTCAGATCCTTCAATGCCATAGGGAATAACACTTAAATTTGCAATCACAGCTCTTTTGTTATTTCCACATAAAAACAATATCTCGCCCATACTTTTAATCAGGGCTCTGTGTACAGAAACAAAAATTTTAACCGGAATAGATAACAGATAAAACATTTAATGAATTGTGAAACAGCTGCAAAAGTTGAATAAGAAAAGCAATTATTCCTTCCAAACTGGTTATTGCAGAAAAAAAGCAAAAGACAAGCCACTAGCAGTAAACATCACAAACAACCAGAACGTTTATCACAAGATTTTATACCCCTTCAGAACATAAAGTTCACAGTTGAGCACTAATGAGAATGTGCCATTCACTAAACAAAAAACATTGAGCAAATATACAAATGTACCCCACATCCATAGCTCATTAGCCCATGTTACATACACGCATGCACCTTAGGAAAGACGCCTGCAAATGAGAAATGGCACATGCCACTCCACTTGCCTATCAAGATCAGGCATCATACCTTTTTCCAATTTCATGATCTCAAACAATAATTTTAGCAAACATTGATAGTATCAAAGCAAGCAACTGAATTAAATTTCAACAAAAAAAAAAAATCAAACGGAATGAAACATTGAGATATTTGGAGGATAATTAGATGATTGATAAAATAAATACAAAGGCAACAATGGGGAGGAAAGAATTTACACCGTTGGATAAAATTGCAGCTAAAAGTGCCCAACTGTTTAATCCTTTCATTTCATGAACTACAAGCTATAAAAATTTGAAAGAAAAAAGATAAAGCTAAAACATATATCCTTATGCAGTTTAGAAAACATCATACAATCTACAATTCAAAATTTAATCACCTTGCTTTTGCATCTTCACTAAAAGCAGCAAAATTATTTGACACAACATATTGCGTTTTGGATAATCTCCGGGAACTCAAGTTCTGTGGCATGTTTGCTGCAACTTTACCTAATTCATCCGGAAAGAAAAGAAGATATTTGAGAACAAAAGCCTGTACAGAGACAAACTATTGTCAGCGGCAGCGGTATTGACTGTTTATCAAGTGACAAGCATCAGAACAGAAATCACACTAGATTATCAAGGAAAATGACCATTCCAAAGAATATAGGCCATATCCAACTGAATAATCTTACACTATTAACTCAATGTGTAGCAATCAAAGTTTTCTTAACAATGAACATTCCAAAAGAAAGTGCAAATAAGTACATCATTGGTGAAAATAACATTTCAAAGGTCACAAGTTTAAATGGATCCAACGTACCATCACATTTGAATAAACATTCGATAATACAATTACTCAATTCAATGACTAAAAGTTATGAAACATGCTATCCCAGGGAAATAACATTCCTACTAAATGCTAGCAGATTTTTCTAAGGTCAGTGCATAATATTAGCTCACTCAGAAGATAAAATGATAATTACATAATTTCTGGTCTCACATAAGAAAGCACATAATTGTTGAAAGCATTAGAAACTGCAGATAGCACCATGATTGACAATTCACAAGCTACAAGGTACATGAAACTCATATACACTGAGAAATAAAGGAATTACTTGTATGGTTGCTAAGACACCACAGGGCCCACCTTCATGCTGCACTAGGCCCATAGATGTTTCTGGATCAGGGCTAAATCTACATAATATTTTAGCATATATTAGACAATATGGAGCAAATATATGAAACTTGCAATAAAAACAATTGCTACTCAATTAATATATATAAACATAATATTTTGGCATATATTAGACAATATGGAACAAATATATGAAACTTGCAATAAAAACAACTGCTAGTCAATTAATATATAAACCAAAAGGCAAATAAAAGAGAAGAAACTGTGTGTTCAGCGAAGAACTAATAGTCTACCCATAGGTTCATGACATATCATATGATAATACATTCAGATGAGGCAGTTTTAAGCACAATGAATCGCAACAACAGCCTGCTAACATACCAGATAACTAGGAAGATGCTTACGCTGCATTCATAACTCCAAAAAACTTACTAACAATCACCATCAGATCTAAGATCCTTTAATTTAAGATTTACTAAGCCTTCTCATTCTTCTTGACAGTTTGGTCACCATCACATCAACATAGTTGATCCTCTATTTATGTTCATTGAAGGGGTGAACTATTGCAGTAAACTAGTGTGGTTGTGCTTTTTGATGGGTGGACAGCGAGGTGATAAGAATTTCAGGGGTTAATTTCTAAGATTGTTAAAGGATGAAGGAAAGGGAAATTATGTTAATTATCCAACCTAAAATAATTTGACAAATAGGTGGTTTCCACTTAAATAAGGTCATAACAAACCCAGTCTTAACAATGAATGATAATACCCTCAATACTCCTCACCCCCTGCCCCACATGAAGGCTTAATACCAACAGCTGAAACAAGTAGGGCTAACATGTGGACAAACAACAAAAACATCAAGTAACATAACAAACCTAAGCTATGATACCTTGTTAAGCATCCAACCTAAAACCAATTGGTGAACAATGGAGAGGCCCAACTTGAATGTGAACCAATTGCAAATTTAAGACTTAACTAATGTGGGATCATACTACTCAACATTTTTAACTTTAAATTCAGAATAAAAAACACACACTAAAGTTCAGCTTAGGCATTAAAACAACCATTAATACAGCATTAGAGCTGCAATCAGTGTGCCCAATCATTAAATTATTTCAGCTTTCTACAGGTTATTTCTTTTAAATGGACATTTTAACATAGCTAGAAAGGATATGGTGTTAGAGTTCTTTGCCAAGGAAAGCTCCATAATAACTTTAAGAGGTGTTTCTTAGTAAGGCAAGTGCTGTGCTTTAGGGCTATATCAGTGATTCCGAAAGTTTTAAAGTTGACATGAGACAAAGATTAAAGCTATTTGAAGATGGCCAATAATACTATGTTAAGCTAAATCAAAGGTTTCAAGGCTTGGCAATGTTTTAGAGGCATTTAATTAGGAAATTTATGCTAGACAATGTAATCATAACCAACTGCACAGATAGTAATCACTCTAATTGAAGAAAGCCTCGACAATTTTAAAAGAAATCAAGGAAAGAATGATGGTCCAATTTTAATCTGCTAAGCATATCTATGGTATTTGAAATAATATTCTTTTGTTATCAAGCACAAGGCTAGAAGCAACTGATACACTTAGCCAGTTGGTGTAGACCCTAATTGCAAAGCTATACAAGTTATGGGCTTAGAGTAGCATAAGAGAGCTTAGAGTAGCAAAAGGAGACTTACCATCTGGCAAATATTTTACCACTATATATGTACATCTATTAGTGGGGCAACAAGCAGATTATCATGATTTTTCCCTATATGACGGTTATCTGTTCAAGAAACTAGTCTTTGTTTGTCTGGCAAATCTTTAAAAGAAGCGATGGCTAGTGAATATCATAGTTGAGTGCACCAAGATATTTGTAAGGGATAAGAACATTATTGAGGACGACATTTATTTGACTAGTTTGAAAAGGGAAGTAGGGAAGAATGATGGCCCTTGTCAGACTTGTCAAGCATGGAAATAAAAAAAAAAAATACAGTTCCATAGATGTCATTGCCCAAACCAAACACTCCAAAGAATGGTAATGAATTTCATAACTGGACAGCATGCACCATAAGGGATCAAGATCCAAGATTTTGCAATAGTGAATCAATGTTCCAAGATGCTTTAGTTAAAAGCATATTCAAGATATACATCCTCAAAGAAAAATAGCAATGACCGATGAAGTCTATAAAGCACATGTTAATTAACCAAAAAAGGTTTGTTAAATACAAGTTGACACGCACATGGTGCAAATAAACACCTTAAAGGCATCCAGAAGGTGCACATGAGAATCTTCATTTCAGGAGTTGTGATATCTAGAATATTCTCAACAAAATTATCTTAAACACTTATGCCCTTGATTTTTATGATGGTATGAAAATAAGTAATGTCTTCGAAATCGAATACTTTAACTTTCGACCAGTCATAATCAAGAAACGTCTAATGATGCTATATACTTACAAGGTTTTCTCCTATCCTACAACTTATGGAAGTGACTGAAGACATTGTTGATCAGCCCACGCTTTCCACTTATGGAAGTCGCCATCAGAAGTTGCTTCTCAACTGGAAAGGCAAGGCATCAACATCCCAGTTGCACATGAATCAACAATGGAGAGTTGCAGCAACTTAACCAAACCTTTATCAGCAACGTCGAGTTTTTTCTAGCCAAGGGAGAGATGACACAGCACCTAATAACAGCTCCTATAGCAGCTTGAAACACATTTTAAGGCTGATTCTACTGCTCAAACCTTAATTTGGCACATGTCAAATGATGATAAGCTTAGGGAGAACCTTGAATGGACTTACTTGTTGATATTGAGCATCTTTATATGATTATAGGAACTGAAAGTTGTTGATTTTTATTCTTTTTGATTTTCTAAATTTTAAGCATCAAAGGTGTTCCAATAAATTTTGGCTTTGATCTGACAATTGTGGAATTTCAGTCTACAGATTGTAAAATTGTTAGGCTTTAATTTATGGTTCAAGATAGTAAATTTTGATATTTTCTCATCAAGTTCTTAACGGAATACAGATATTCTGAAACTTCATAAATTAGCATGTAACTTCTTTCAATTAATATAGAATATATTTACCAGCTGTTATGACTTCTTTGAGTTGTGTGCACTTAACTAACCTCAAGTATAAAAGGTCTTTGGAACAATCAAGCTGTACAAGTCTTAGCATGAAGCCTGGATTCATCTTATTCTTTAATTTCTGGCATTATCTGACCTAGACTTGGCTTGAGTCCTTGTAAGATTTTAACCTAGCTGAAATATGTTCACCATGAAACTCAACTTTGAAACTGCTAAATATTGCTCCCAACGCTATTCATGGGTATTTGTTCACGGTACCAGGTCAGCTCCAATGTGACTTTCTAAATCCCCGATTTCTTCATCAATTCTTAACCCTATGCAGAAACGAATTCTAATTATTAGTCAACTTTACCAGAGTTTTTCCCGTAAAAACCCTATAAATAAGCCTCAATTCCTAACCATTCCTAATCCATTTGCTGTGAGATAAACATTTGCACCCTAGAAAGTCTTAATTGTTCTTTGGAAAGCATTATGGATGGTAAAGATACCAACAAAGAAAACATTCAGACTCTTAATATTGCTTTTGTTCCAGGTAAAAAGTGCTGACCTCATAAAATAAGACTAAACTTTTCTCTGACTATATTACGCATAAAAGATCAAAAATATGTACAAAAATTAACCGACTGATAGACAAAAATGTCCATCAAAATCTGATATGCAGAAAACCATCTATAAGTATAACATATCATATTCTACTATATAGAAGTTGCAGCTTGATGCTAGTGTAGCAAATTTAAATTACAATTTAAGCCCCCAATTTATCTTGGGATCAGTATCCTTAACCATCATAAACAAAGAAAATTCAATTAAGCCATCAATTTTAATTCTTTAAATAACTCCAATCTCGAAAAGAGCAGTAAACTTTTTTTTTTTACCCAAAGAAAAAAAACCTTAAAGTATTAGTAAGAAGCTATAGTTTACCTTAGACCCTGATTGCTCCACTGAGCAAGTATATCCTTCGAAACGCCACTTCCAAACAACATTGAAAATAACTGATAGGCTTCTTCCTCTGACAATTGATTACCTAAATTTACTTCTTTGGCTTTTATTTCCGCCTCTTTCATTCCTAAATCTCCGCTTTGTTCGTTTTTTGACGGAGCACTAGAAGACGGAGCGCTTTTAGCCGCCGCCAGCATCCGTTTCTCAGCTGCGGCTGCCATGAGCTCGCGCTGCAACCGTCGGCTATCCTCCGGCGTGGTCTTCGCCGGTGAGACGGCAGCTTCTCTGGGCTTGCTGCGTTTAGGCTCCGGCGGCGAATTCTGCATGCTCATCCGTAGAGCCATTCTCAGGTCCTCTTCCTCCTGCTGATCCGCCATTTGATAACCAAAGATCGAAATTTAGCAATCTTAGGTTCCGAAACGGTTGAATTTATATACAGATCAATTGAACTTAACAAAAACTGTCAACTTTCATCTAGGCATGAATCTGATTTCGATAGGATTCATAACTGATAAATAGAAGAAACAGATTGGGTTTCCTAAAAAAAACCCTAAAAAACAAATTAGGGCTTCAAATTTCAGGCCAACTGGAACGAGCTGGACATTAAAGCGAGTGGAAATTCCGTATCAAAAAAACAAGAACGACGGATTTTAAAATCTCGGTAGGGTTAAAATAGGAAAAGGCACTCTTCAGAAAGAAACTGAAGGGTGGATGGAAAATAGAATGACCATTTTAGCTCTGAAGTGTTGCAACTGATCTTGAAGTGAATTTGGAACAAAGGGGAGGGCATTTTGGGGAATAAAACAATAATTCTTTGCTTTTATGGGGAGGAAAGGCGTTGTTGTGTTTGCCAGGGGGTCAGTCAGAGAATCTATGGTCGAGTAAATTTGGGTTTTGCTCTGGTTGGATCGTAATAATCAGATGAGGCTTCGGTCCTTCAGAATTTTTCTTTTTTAGTGTAAACATAATATATATATATATATATATTAATAGATTTAAATAATTTTTTAGTTTAAAATTATTAAATATACTTATTTATATAAATTTTACTTATTGTAATTTAAGATGATTAAAATTACATTACTTTTAATTTTCTAGCTTCTTTAATAAGATTTTAAGCCTCCAACCAAGTACCAAACTTGTTTTTCTTAGTTAATTATAATTATTTACTGTTAGTTTTAGTCTAAATATTTTTCTCTCCTTATCACACAACTTTTTATTAACATGATAGTAATATGAAAACATCTTATAAAAGTTTATACAAATACCTTAATTTCTAAACTCAAACTTTTAACTTTTTGTTATTTTATTTTCATAAAAAAATTTATATTATTTAATAATTAATATATTTACATCTTTTAAAATAATATTGTCCACAATTTTAAGAAAATTATTTATTTGATGTATTATGTTGCTTTATACATTTGCTTATGATTGATAAAATTTACAATTGAAAAGCTTATTTCTTTTTGTTAGTATATTACTTGGACATATTTTTAATGATTGTTGGCGGAAAATGGTGTAGATGGGTAGATAAAACTCATTGAATCAAGATTTTGAGACATGATAAATCGTTTTTTTTGAAGAATTATTTGCCTTCACACAAAATTTGCTAACATGTTCGAGCAATAGAACTCTTAAGATACAATAAAGCCTTTATGAGTTCTGTAACTAGTAATATTCAAAAACTTTCTAATCTCTTATTCGTTCTCTTAAACTTTTAGAGTTGTTTTTGAAATGAATTGAGACAAAGATTTTAATAAATGGGGTTAGTATTAATAAGTTATCAAAAGACACGATCAAAGAGGCAAGTCCCTATTTATAAATCGTTTCATAAATTATGATATTCTTAGTTATAAAAGTTATAATTTTTCATCCAACAAATACATCATTTTATCCAAATATATTACACCTTTTCATCCAAGGCATTTGTCAGTTGACTATACATATTTGCAACCTACCACAATTACGAAATTGATATAATGAGATACATTTTATGAAAAAAATAAAGATCCACTAGAGTACTAATTGGCACCCTAAAATCAATTGTCAAGATCTATCATTGCTTTTGCTAGTAAGATGTAAGTAAAGGGATAAAAAGTTAGATTTGATCCTTAAAAAAATTACAGTTGATATTATCTTATCTTAACAAATAATATTCAATAAATTAAAATTTTGAATTTTATAATCAACAATCATTTTCTTAGTTTTTTTAACAATTTTTTTGTAAAAAAAAATTATTTATTATATGTTTCTTTTTGATAAAATAATCTTGGACTCTACATATTATGGGAAATAAAAAAATAATAATATTAATATAAAAATGTTGCACTTTTATAAATTATATATATAAATTAAAGGAAGCCACTTTTATTTTATAAATTACAATTAAATAATATATTATATATAAGTATTATATATAAAATGGAGCAACTTCCCAAAATGGTCCTTTTTAATTTTTATAATGTAATTGTTAGTAGTTACCCTTTTGTAAATGAATTAAGGTGATGTTTGGTTCTGTAGTTACCCTTGCAGTGATCTCTTTAAAGTTTAATGTGTGATCTCTTTAAAATTTAATGTGATTTAG
>JBBYHO010000015.1:21363589-21374416 GCA_038382025.1 Adansonia gregorii | reverse complement strand
ATTATTATTATTACATATCAACCCATGAAGGTTGGAGAACACATACATGTACGATTCTTTTTTATAATGATGATAACAAAGTAGAAAGAAATGATGAACCCTGTTTTTCCCTACTATTTGTCGACATTGTTATTATTCTTTTCTTTATCTCCTCAAATTTTGTGTATTTCTTCAAACACAATTTGTTGTCCTTTTATTTGGATACACTCTCTTTTTCTCCTGCAAGATCACATTGAGTTTTTTGTCATTGAACAGATTAATCTTCAAACAAACAAAAAGAAAATGTGAATTATGCAACTTGAAGATATGCAAAAATATTAATGGAAAAATTGTGTAAATACCTTGGTACAGTCAAAGCTGTTGCTTAGTAGTGGTGAGGAGGAGGGGGTGATGAATAGACGTAATGGGGTGGTGGTGGAGGAGGAGACTTGTATTTGTAAACTGGTGGAGGTGGTGGGGGAGACTTGTACTTGTATGGCTCCTTAGGAGGGGGAGGGGGGGACTTGTACTTGTAAACTGGAGGAGGTGGAGGCGGAGACTTGTACTTGTATGGCTCCTTAGGAGGGGGAGGGGGGGACTTGTACTTGTAAACTGGAGGAGGTGGAGGGGGAGACTTATAATAGTATGGTTTTTTAGGAGGGGGAGGAGGGGACTTGTACTTGTAAACTGGAGGAGGTGGAGGGGGAGACTTATAATAGTATGGTTTTTTTGGAGGGGGAGGAGGGGACTTGTACTTGTAAACGGGAGGCGGTGGTGGGGGAGACTTGTACTTGTATGGCTCCTTAGGAGGAGGAGGGGACTCGTACTTGTAAACCGGGGGAGGTGGAGGGGGAGACTTGTATTTGTATGGCTCCTTAGGAGGAGGAGGAGGGGATTTGTACTTGTAAACTGGAGGAGGAGGTGGAGGAGGAGACTTGTACTTGTATGGCTCCTTAGGTGGAGGAGGGGACTTGTACTTGTAAACTGGAGGAGGTGGTGGGGGAGATTTGTACTTGTATGGCTCGTTAGGAGGAGGAGGAGGGGACTTGTACTTGTAAACCGGAGGAGGTGGAGGAGGAGACTTGTACTTGTATGGTTCCTTAGGAGGAGGAGGAGGGGACTTGTACTTGTAAACTGGTGGTGGTGGGGGTGGAGACTTGTACTTGTATGGGTGCTTGGGTGGTGGTGGCGGTGGCGGTGGGGATTTGTACTTGTAAACTGGAGGCGGAGGGGGAGGAGACTTGTACTTGTAAGGCTTCTTTAATGGTGGTGGTGGTGAATAAACCGGTGGAGGAGGAGGTGGTGACTTGTAATAGTAGCGTGGTGGTGAGTACTTCTTAGGAGGTGGTGGAGGAGATGAGTAAGGGTAGTCTGCGGTGGTTTCAGAAGGCAAGCCGAGAGAGACTGCAATCACTAGAAGAGTGACGAAAAGAGAGGTCACCGACGACCCCATTTTCCCAGTCTTTACTACAAACTGGGCTTTTGGTTCTGCTCTTAGGCAACCTCTTCATGGCCTTTATATAGATTTTCTCTTTACCTTCTAACCAATGGTGAAATCGACTTTATGAAACTCTGTTTAACCTTTGCCAGGGTAACAAATAAATAAATATTAAAATTTTCAAATGGTTCGGGTTTGAACGGATTTTCATGAGGGTAAGGGGAAATAACACGAAAGATTCCAACAGTTGAACTGGGCAGCCTCGATTGATGTTGCTAGCTAAGCAGCAAATAAAATATTGTCATCGGTGTTATAACAAAATTAGCTTATATGAAATGCCATATAATTGAAACAGTAATCTTTCTTGCTAATACTATATATAATTTCATTGTTTTTTAATGGATTCAAGGCTCATTTAAATCCATTCTGCTGTGCAATTTAAGAACAAAAATGTTTTTTTTCAATTGCATCGTGGTTGCCTTTGAATTGCAGATTTCATATTTTCATTGGATTCTTAAAAAGATGATTTATTTTTTAATTTATTTTTATATGAAAATATTTAAGTTATTTATATTTTATTTTATTAATTTTTGTTAAAAAATTTTTAATTATTTATTCTTTTAATAAATTAAATAAATTTATATAAATATATAAAAATAGTTCATTAATTAAAATATTAAAAAATAAAATAATATATAACTAACCTTTAATGATTATTTTCATCTACCGATCATCATTTTTTATATAAACACATATTCTATTATTAATTTTAATTTCGTATTATAATAATTAATCTCACTATTATTATTACAGTTGTTATTATTATTATTATTTCAATCTCACAAATATTAATGGGACCTCCATGAAAATGGACAGTATTCTTCCATAAATTTTTTGGCAACGAGAAAGAGGCGGCTAGACTTTCTTAGCTGTGCGAACTCTTGCATCTTTGACGTTTCATAAAAATCTTGTTTTCTGTGGGCGAAGTAAGAAAATTTGTTTAAACTCTCCGTTTGCTTTATTTATTTATATTTATTTCAAAATCCCTCAATTTGTTTCATATCAACTCATAATCTACACTTAATTATCATCTTAGGGAAAATAATTAAATACACATTTTATTTTAATTAATTTTTTTTATTTTCATAATGTAAGAATACAAAAATTAATTGTAAATATTAAAATTTTAATTTTTGATTTATTGAATATTATATTTTATAAGAATGATTGCATAAATCATTTAAAATACTAAACTAAGCTTAATTCAAGTAAAAATATAAATGTATATAAACTTATAGGCATGAAAGCAACATAATATACGATTAATTTAATCACCGGCAGAGGAGATCATTCCCTAGCTCTAACTAATCACAACTAATTTTAAAAAAGCTAACACTTGCTTGGCCTCTATTATTTTTAATTATTATTCAAAGATTTAAGTAATTATCACATTAGGAAAAAAATTAAAATAATGTTTTTTCCCCCCAAAAAAAGGAAAAAAAAGTATTACTGTATTTAATGCGAGGAAGAGAGCGACATGGATGGAATCTTTTGCATAAATCTTTATCATTTTGATTAATTACTTGACATAAATTGACTTTAATTAATTTTTTTTGTAGTATTCTTTCTTTTCACTACAAAACTAATGAGGTCTATTTGTAACACAAAGTAAAAAAATTAAGCAAACATCTACATATAATGACCGTATATGGTTAAATTAAAATTGTAGTCACAAAATAGTATGCTATTATGTATTCATATATATTCGATGTTCTATTACCTTTTTTTTATATAAAAATGTGTGAAAATAGGGACCCTAACCTTTTAATATAGACATATATAAAGCATGATTCTATAATAATAAAGTAATAATAATTAACATATTAGTAATATGTTTTTAAAACCCAAATAAAAGCGAGGCGATTTTTTTTACCGAGTTAATATATATTAGAATTTATCACACCCACCCACGTCAGTGAAAAAAAATTATTTTGTTTAAAAAATGAAAGAATTAATTTATTTTAAGTGAGTTGTTATATTTCTAAATTAAAATATTAAAAGATATATTAAAAATAGTTTTTTCACTAATTATTTTTAAGATAAAAACATTAAAACACCATTAATTTTGTTTTATATTTATAATTTTAATTTAATTTTTTTGATATTTTTAATGGAGTTAGCATAATTAAACTCAATAACATCAAACTCACTTAGAAGCATTATATACAGTGTGCGTGTGTATATATAAATATATATATGGCAATGAAATTAAATTTATAAAAGATAAATTATTTCACCCATAGTTTAATAAAATTTTTAAATTTTATGAGATTAGCAAAATGATATATATATTTTTTAAGATATTATAATATAAAAAATATATATATAAAAAACAAATCGAACATGTGATAATTGTAAGAAGTAGGTGAAGTAGGGCTTATTTTATCTCTGTTTGACTGTTTCTATAGTTTTTTTTTTTTTTTCTAGAAACAGCTAGAATAAAAGTTATATAAATCCATCTCAATTCTCCTGCCAATGCAGTACAGCTAATTTTGAAATTTAATTACTTAATAAACCGAATCAAGTGATGTATGTCTGACATTGATTTTATTATTATTTTTACAGAAAAATTTTAAATTTTTTAATTTTTTTGTAAATCACAAGAAGGTAAAATGTCTCAAATTTGAAATTAACAACACTTAACATCACTTGCCTTCATATCTAACTTTATCTATTAAACCAATTTTGGGGGGGGGGTGATAAATGTAAGATTCTTTTACTTTATATTTTAACTGGAACGAAGGTTAAAGCTATTGAACAATCAAATCCCATGGAAGAAAGTAATAGTAACTTAATTAATTAAACAAGTTTTACCCATTAAACTATTTTTTTTTTCGATAAATGTAAGATTCTTTATTCTTTTATTCTTTATAATTTAAAAAGAAAAATCAAAGATGGATTGCAAGGAAAAAGTAATGCTAACTTTAATTAATTTGGGGACAAATCTCAAAAAGTAGGAAAATTCAAAAATCAAATTCGTCAAAGTGGTTAGCATTACATTAAAATTTCAATTCACTAAAATGGTTTATGCTAAAACATGTGGAGATAATTTGAGAGCCACAACGAAACAAAGAAATTTTTTTTTGTAAATGTTTGACGAACACCTTTTGATGCTGACATATTCCAAAATGTTGTCAATAATTTCTAGAGTACGAATATTTCTCATGTTTCATTTATACTTGCCATAACTAATTTGCCTATTTTCAAGCTTGATAATAATTATTAGTGACTTGAGAGGAAAGGGCTTTAGAATTAGTCAATATATAGCGGCTAAGTCGTGTATATGTTAGTTGTTTTATCGATCGTAAAATATAAATATAATATAAATTATTAAATATATTAAAATTATAAATATATATAAAATATTTATACTAAATATATCATACTTATCATACTAATTATGTTTAAATATATCATATAATATTTATTATGTTATTTTATAGTTATTCAACATATGTTGTTGTATTATATTTTTATATAATATTTAAAATTATCAAATAAATAGCTTTTTTTTTGGGTTGATTTATCCTAATTACTTATTAAAGGTCTGTTTAGATGGGTGGTTAGATTGAAAATAGCAATGATAATAAAATTAATTACTATAGCAATGCGATTAGAATCAAAGATAGGCGTTTAAATTCAATCACAATCATAGTGATAAGATGAGAATAAAAAATTACCATAAAAAACATTCAATTAAAATGAATGTATATATATATATATAATAAATTATTAAAAATATATTTATATTAATTAATAAAATTAATTAAAATTATATTTACATTAAATAATAATTTATTAAATTATATTTACATTAAATAATAAAATATATATTAAAAATAAAAAATTATACTTATATTAAATATTTATTAAAAATTATTTATATTAAAATATAATTTAATAAAAATAAATAAATAATAAAAAGAAAGTAAAAGATAGATTTCACTCCACACCCCCTTTTGCTCTTATCGAGGCTCGGTGATCTGTTCCAATCGGGAGATTCCTCCAGGATATGGCCCAACGGAGCCTTAACTTCGAAATCCAAATACCCTGGAAATTATAAGAGATTAAACCCTGGATCGAGGCGTAACTTTTCCAGGCATGTGACCGGTAATGCTTGTAATTCTTTATTACTAGTTTCAATCTTGGCATCTTTTAAAGACAGGGTAATTTTTTAAAACAGTGCATATTAAGTAAACAAATGCAACTAGAAAGACCAATAATCATATAAATAAATAAACGGAGCAAAGGAACCGATCAGTTTTTCCTAAAGGTTGTGTTGCCTTTTTGTTGCATATTTAACTTAAAAATAGATATTTCAATTGATTTTATTTTAATTACCTCGCTATTTCTTGTATTTAACAGTAAAAATATGTTTAATTCACATAAATAGCTATTTCGTTACGACACCATTTAACATGGTACAGTAACGTAACAGCTTGATTTACGGAATATGCAATTTTATGAAATGACTAATTCCAACCTTGTTTTTCAAACTCTTGAAATGCCATTCCACACCTTCCTTTAATGTGTATTCTAACTTTTGACGTAATACAAAATTGTTCCAAAGGATTCAAATCTGCTTTGTTGAAATTCGAATCCCATACCGTTTCATCTCACTTAATCAAAATAATATTATAGCTATTACGTGCCATTCCAACTCTATTTTATTTTTACAAAATAACTATTTTATTGTGGTAAACCAAACGTACTTTAAATGCAAATGCTACCGCACCAAAAATATTTGAAAAAAAAAAACTTCTTATCTAGAAGATACTGTACAACATAAGTTCCTGAAATGTGCAAGCAATCCGAGAATTGCTGGACCCTTACTCTCCCCTTTTTTTTTGGGTGTGAAACTCTAGTCCCAATAGTTAGCAGGATTGAGCAATTTAAATTGCAAGTTTTAAATATACTATTTAATTAAAATGCCCGCACCTCAGAACCTTACTATATATGAAAAAGATGTGAGCTATAAAAACTGCCTTAAAATGGCTTGAATACAGCCTAATTGTTTCCAGAAAGTGACATTCACCTCCTTCCACGGACGCCAGAAGCTGACCTTGGGCCTGGGTACCGGGAAAACTGCAGCCTCAAGTAATTAGAATCAGGATCATGTTCATCTACTTTATAACCTGCAAATCCAACAATAAAGTAACCTTACTCAGGAAATTGATAAAAAGCAGTAATGCAAATGCACGCATCGGCAAAAGGATCATAGGCTTAACTTATGGCATATAATAGTTCATACTTCCATTTTCAATTGCATGTCCCAACTGATAGCAATCCTTTTTGGGGGAAAAAATCGAACTTCGTCCCTTCAAGCAAGGGATACATGCACCCACCACTTGAGCCAAATGCTCAAGTGCACCAATGTTATTCCATAGCATTCATGATTATTTCCTATTGTTTTTTCTGAGAAAAAAACCATGTACCATTTTCCAGTGATAAGCTACCTCTTATAAATGTCAAAATTAATGGAAGAAGAGATAACCTTGCAAGGCACTCATTGCAGTTGCTGCACAGGCAGGACTTGAAAAATCAACAAAACAAAGGATAATAGGATCCCCACCGCGCTGCATTACCAATGTATCAGGTTTTAGCATTCAACATACGCTTATGATAATTTCCCATGTCTTTAAAAAACAACAAAATGAGTTATGCCACAAGAGACAAATTAAGTATTTGCCAATGCTTAGTTCACTTACATGTCGGGGTTCTTTGCTCACTAGTCGTACTTCTTTATATCCCACAAAAGGGCGAAATATATCTATAGGCTCGATCAAGGATTGTGAACCAACAGTCGGAAGCACGGAAATCAAGTTAAAATATTGTATCATAAGAGACGTATTAAAATATTTTATTAAGCATTACATCATTGAATAGGATACGGGCTACTTCCCTCCTTGTGCTGTCAGGAGGAAGTCCCTCAACATATAGAGTATTTGAAGCATCTGGAGGTAGAGGTACAGTATCCCGACCTACCCTTGACATTGGATCCACTGGAAGTTGACCGCTATAACCAATATTTCGACCATTTAGTGCCAGATCTGGAGCAGCAGATGCAGGACGACCCATCAGAGGAGGATCACCCATTGGTCGAGCAGGCATTGCACCACCAACAGCCCTTCCAAAACCACCAAATGTGCTAGCTTCTCCAGAAGTAAAAGAAGAAAGTTGCTTCAAAAGCAATTTAATGAATGCTTCAGAAAACAAAAATGGAGACACATGATAGGGGATACTAAGCATGAGTAAAGGTTCAAGTTGGTACCGCACTCTGGAGATAACGATCATATGCTGATCCAATTGTTTTTGTATCCTTTACAGGCAGATGTCCACCTCGGTCATCATCTCCTGCCAAATAGTTATGCATCTCCTGAGCAGGATGCAGCCCGGAAGGCAGGGCATCTGTGAAGTTGAAAATTGCACATTGATGTCAACTCTTTCTGAAAGCAGATAATATCTCCCATGAAATATGCAGAAGTTAAACAAGCTTATTTCTTAAACTGATTACAAACAAAATGGAAAGACAAAAATAACATTCCACAAAGTAAATAGCTAAATGCAAGTATGAACCAGTGTCGTTAAGGGTACCAGGCTTACTCCAGGAGCGAGAACCCTTAAATTGCCTAGGCTGAAAGGCACCAAAAAAAATGCCAGGTTGACAAAGTAAGGCACAATATTTATACGTGTGTGTTTCTGCATGTGTGACTGTGTATATAAATAAAATAATTATGATAATAAACTCTACAGAGTAATCTAGTTTATCTACAAACCAAGCAAATTTTTTCCTTCCTTTTTTTTTATATTGGACAATTTGCCTGATTGCCTTATAGTGCCACGTTCATCGTTGAATACCAAATATAGAGAAGTAGAGAGTTTGATATTATCCCCTTTCTTATATGCAAAAGTACAACTAATGACAAAAGTTAAAAATAAAAGAAATAAAAGAGAACTTCAATTCGGTGGACCTTTTTTTTTGTGCCTATCGCCTTATAAAAAAATGCACGTAGCACACCTGTGTGCACCTAATCAAATGCATCTCACATGAAAGGGTTTGAAGCACTTTCGTTGTCTCGTGCTAAGGTGTAATGCATAAGCATACGCCTTGACAACACTGGTGTGAACAAAATTGGCAGCTAGCTAAGATGAAAAAAGGTTTAACTTGTTGCAACTAGAAACTATCCACGGACAGCCTAAATTATTTTGGCAATTGGATACGTACAAGGAAACTTGTTCAAAAAATATCTATAAGAAAATGAAAAAGTAAAATAAATAAATAAATAAAAGATGGGTAACCAAACAATTAACACGAAGCAAAATACAAACTACGAAATTAAAAATAAATAAATAAAAAGAATATGTTAAGGACACCCTATGCCTTTGGTTTTCAATGGTCATCCATTTCTTATCCGACAACATATTGATACCTTAAAACCAAGATTCAATATTGAATATTGAACTAATTATTTGGAAACAAAGCACCCTCGTTTTCTTAGAACTAATTATCAAATATGAAAATTATGGGTAGTCTTGTAAATATACATACTTAACTCACACCACTCTCATTTTCTTTCATCTTTTCTTTACAATTTGGAGTCATTTGCTTTTGTTAATGGGTAATGAAAATGATATCTTTCCTATTTTCTTTCCTCTCACTTTTCCTTGCTACCAAACACACCCAAAATTTATTTTCTTTTTACTTTTCTACTCACTCTTATCCATCTTTCCAGTTTTCTACCCTAAAAAGCACACTATTAGGCTTTACTAGGTAGAGTGAAAAGCAATTTGGGAAGATGAAAAATTGGAGAATAAGAAAAATGAAAAGATTGAAAACATATTTTTTTTCCATTAGTGTCCTTTGTAGCAAAGATGAAAAATGGAAAAAAATTTTCTCCTCATTGCTTGGTATGACTAAAAAATGAGAGACAAAAATAAAAAACTATATTTTTTACCATCATACCCTTTATAAATTAAGAAAAAGAAAACAGAATCTAAAGAATATGAATAATATTGTAAACATAAACACTGGACTCACACCACTCTTTATTTCCTTTCCTCTTTCTTTTCAATTTGAAGTAATTTGTTTTTGTTAATAAATATGAAAATTCATTTTTTTCAATTTTCTTTCCTATGACTCCTCTTTCTAACAAATTCATTTTCTTTTAGCTTTTCCACTACCCTTTATCCATCTTTCTACTTTTCTACCCAACCAAGCACAACCTTAAACCTTCTATAGCATTCATCTTCATTGTTAAAAAACCGTTAGAACTTTCGCGCGTGCTTATCCATAAATGTATCTAATTGAACAAAATAAAACCCAACATCAAAAAAAAAAAAAATTACTTTTTTCCAACATAAAGTATGAACAAAGTTCTATCAATCAAATCGAAAATTTTCGAATTTTTCTAAACTGATATCAAAATCAGCCAAAACTAGGGAAAAAATTGAACAAAAGAATTTACAAAATAGGGAAAAAAATGAGCGCAACAAAAAGATTTAAAGCAAAAAAAAAGAAAGTAGAATACCGTAGTCAGTACGAGGTCGTTTAAGCATCCCGCCTGACATCGGAGGAGTTGGCTGTCGCCGATTCCAGTAATTATCCGCCATTAACTTTTTTTTTTTTTTCAATCTCCTCTGCAAAAACAACAATTAAATATTTAAATTTTCATGATTTCTCGTTTAAAAAAAAAAGAGGAAAGGAATTCAATTGAGGTAGAAAGAAAGACCTTTGCACAAATTTCTGGAACCCTAGCTCTGTCTCTGTACTTCACTTTTCTTCTATTTTGTTTAGCTCCGTCGAGATTCTTTTTCCTTTTCCCCCTAACACAAAGCCAAATCTAACACAAAAGATATAAATACTTTACTTTATTTTGGATATTATTATTATTATTATTATTATTATTATTATTATTGATGTTTGTTTTTTTGTACTTTTATCTTTAATCTGTTAACCTTATGTTTATTCTTAAGCGATCCTAGTTAAATATTTTTGTTTGATGAAATTTTATTATTTATGATTATAGTGAATAATGCCCTTTAGAAAAATATTATTTTAAAAATAATTAATTAAAAATAAAAGATACTTAATAATATTTTATTTTAAATTAAAGAGTTATTTTTTGAAAAAATAAAAGATACTTACAAATGTGAATAATTTTTATGCATAGTTTTATAAATATTAGAAGATTTAAATATTATATATTTTAATTTATTATTTTAACTTAATTTGATTTTTTTTTCTTTTTTATTTTTTTAATTAAATTGGTACAACCTTAAAATACAATACAATATAGATATTAGATTTAGTAAATATTAAAAATAAAATTAAGGTTCTTTTATATTTTTTT
>JBBYHO010000015.1:21291219-21304490 GCA_038382025.1 Adansonia gregorii | reverse complement strand
TCTGATTTTAGATTGGGAATCCTCTTCTGAGACTTGATCGGGATGTTCCAGCAACATATGAATTCTTTTGGTCGCATGGGATGATTTCTGATGAAATTGGGCTTACCATCATGAATGAATGTGATTTTGATGACTATGTCTTTGACAATCCTCATAATGTATCCTATTCCTGCAACGAGGCCATTGCTGAAGCAAATCGCATCGTTGGTGATTATATAAACGACTATGATGTCATCCTAGATGTTTGTTATCCACCTATCTTTGAACAAGAGTTGCGATTGCGGAAAATGGTATGCTTTTCTCTTTCCTTTTCTTTTTGAACCAAAAAATATCATAACTTACGAATAAAAGAAGAGATTACAGATGCTGAAAATCCGAATCCTGAACCCCGGATTACTGTTGAAGTTATTTACTTTGCTGATATTATGTAGGCGACTAAGATAAGTGTTGGGTTAGATGTATGTATGACCTATGAAAGGCGTTTCTACTTCAACCTCCCTGAGGTTCAGATGGCACTTCATGCCAATCGCACTAAATTGCCTTATCCTTGGAGTATGTGCAGTAGGTAAGTCGATTACATCATTCTCTGAACTTCAATGCAAATGCAATGCATATCTTGATAAAATGTCAATTCTTTCATTTTTCATGTCTCCTAAAGACCAGCTGGTATTTTACCTCCTCTAGAAGTTGTGTCCTCCAATGTCCTTTTCTTTTTTTGATTCAAATCCGATGATTCAACCACTAAATGCAAAAAAAAAAAAAAAAAATGTCACTATGATTAGTTACTTATATAAATCTGTACTTTGTAAAAAATTCTTAAGTTTGATAGGGTACTTTTAATGTTTACGTTTTCAAAACTAGGTTCGAGAATTCGGTGATATATAGGAAAAATTAGCATCCGCTACATTATCCTTACCAATGGTATCCTATATAGGTTACATGTTTTCGGTTATATACAGGGAAAAATTAGCACGACGGCATTTATCCTTACCTAATTAATCTTATGTTATTCTATATTGGTGACATGTTCTATATGTTGATTTTTAAACAAGTCTTGTTGAGAACTCCTAATAATCCTTTATGCCAAGATACGAGATTTGACTGATGATTGTGCTTTTTTTTTGTTCTCTGGACTAAACAGTCAATTAAGGTACAGTGATACTGATGGTAACACAAACATCCTTCCTATTCTGAAAAAAATTATCCAAAATGGTATTCCTGTTTGGATATTCAGGTATGATCCAAAAATCTCTAATCTTATTTGATATATATAACATGGTAGCATACAAATAATTGGTCTAAAACAAATCATTGCAGTGGGGATCAAGATTCAGTTGTGCCATTACTTGGCTCCAGAACACTGGTTCGTGAACTAGCTCATGATTTGAAGTTCAAGATCACAGTGCCATATGGAGCTTGGTTTCACAAACACCAGGTTCTTAAATGCATATATATATATATATATGCCAACAAATTCTAAAGAGTATGCTTTTGCAATTAGCATCATTTCTTCTTCTTTTCTTTTGTGGGTTTAGGTTGGAGGTTGGGTGACTGAATATGGGAATTTATTGACCTTTGCCACTGTGAGAGGGGCTGCACATATGGTACCATATGCACAACCATCAAGAGCCTTGCATCTGTTCAGTTCATTCGTCCATGGCCGACGACTGCCTAATAACACACATCCTTCCATTGATGAATGAGGTTTTTCATGGTGGTTCAAAGTTTTCACAATTTGCTTATCCAAAAGGCAGAATACAAATTAAGTGAGTTTATCAGGCAGGGTCAGGGAATAAGTTACCTGTGGGATGGAAATGGTGGACACTGGATTTGTAGTTGCAGATACAGGAGAATGTGATTGAAATAGATCAGGCTATAATTAACTTGATAAGAGTGATTCTGTTTTTATGTTTGGATTCTCGTAAAGTGTAATTTGATACATTGGATTTTAAGATTTATAATTAAACGGCTTGCATCTCAATGAACAAATTTCCTGGAAAATATAATTCCAAAGCCATTTCTCTGCTTTCTTCCCTTGATGACATTTTTTTATATATTCTAATTGTATTGTTTATTTCTCCCACAAAATATTTATGGCTTTTTTTTTTAAAATTTTTTATGAAACCACTCAATACTTACTGAAGCCTTGGATGAAAAATAAAAGACATTTATTTATTATTAATTTACACAAAAAAGACATTAAAATTATCTTCTAGATTAAAATCACCTCTATTATTTTTATATCTATTATTACCCATTCATTTTTAATTACCTTTCATAAATATGACTTTCACACTTAAATCTTATGCATAAAAATAATATTAATAAATATATTAAAAAAAAAAGATAGAAAATAAAAGTTTAAAAAGACCCCAACCCCGAACTGTTGGCATTTCTTAAGATCAAGAAACGACAAACAGAAAACATATTCAGTCTTGCTTAAAATGACCTCATGACATTTTAATTAACAAGTAATACCTGAACAGTCCCTCAATCACAATAGAACTAAATTCGATAATTTTAGATACTCTCACGTGAATATAACATAAAATAAAATATTAAATACATAACACAAATATATGCCTAAAAATTTTATATAATTGAATTATTAACATTACAAAATCATATAAATTAAAAAAAAAAACTTTATATACGATTATGATACATATTAAAAAATTATCAAATTCAAAACACAGCAAAATATAATAAAGCACATTTAAGAGCCGTGGTAGAACTTTGGCGCTACTTGCACTAATTAAAAAAATTGCAACCTAAATATCGAGGATAAGATTACATATGGTAGGACTCGAAAACTCAAATCTTCTAGTTATCACCTGATCAATCGAATATGCTTGCGCTAAATTTTGAGAACTGAGAATCAGAACATTCATACTGAGAAACAAGTTTGCCTATTTGCCAATGCAGAGAGAAAGGGGGGCCAGCTACTGTAACATTAATTCCGCACAAAAATTTGCTCAAAACATAATAATAATAATAATAATAATAATAATAATAATAATATACATAGTTAATATTAATTTATTTTGCATGTTGATTAGGGTAGTCTTGCTAGTATAACTAAGTCCAATATCTTGACATCAAAACTGTCATCTATCCTTACAATGCCATCCGTGCCATCCACACCGATTAACTTGCCAGTAACACCACGTAGTGAGCCACCCATAATTTTGATCTTGTCCGATTTCCTTGGTGGTACTACCTCCATCTCACTAGGCAGGACAACTATGGTATCACCGCTGCCATTCGATCCGAGGGCCACCTTACAGGAGCCATCCTGTATTATGGACCATCAATTATTATCGAGACACCAATTCGAGTCAACAACTGCTATAAATGCCTTATAGATGAAGTTTCAGGTTTCAAAAAGAAGTTGCTCCAATCATGAGGTCCAAAAAGAAGGTTTAATTTTTGGGAGTAATATCTATAGAACATGTTTGGAACACTAGACTGAAATGCAAGAATTTCACTAAGGAAATCCATGGGGGGCACGGTACATGCAACTTTACGACATAGTTGAAATTAATAATTATTAAAAGACAGTATGGATTATGTTGGTGTAATCAAAACTAAACCAAGATTATTTCAATTTTCACAGCCAAGATTATTTCCATTTTCACAGTGCTGAAGAAAATAATATAATATATATTTCCATTATCACATGGGAAGGGGGAACTATATAAACAAAACAGAAGCAAAATAAAATAATTTGAACACATTGACGATAGGCATACCTGAAGCAACTCTTGGATTACTCCAAGAGTCTCATCTCCAGATTTGTGCACATTGACCAAAATATCAGGCATGAACCATGGTCCTTCGTTGTCGGCACCTGCAAGCACCGGATGTTAGATTGGAAGGAAATTTACAGTTTATTTTTTCATTTATTATTTTCTTAAATGTTTTGAACTGCAATGCAGGAAATAGGTCCACATAAACTTAAAGCACTCTACAAAACCTATAGAGCTACTCAAAACTTCGTTTATTCAGTAATAAGAAAAAATAGAGGCACAAAAAAGCTATTCAAATATGGATTCTAAGGTTCACATGAGATAGCTATTTAAAACACCTTTAAAAACTCCTCAAGATAAGTTCATCAGCATTTGGCACCAAAACATTTTGGATATAAAAAGAATTAATGAACTAAAAACCAGAGAAAATTTAAATCTATAAAACATCCACTACCACTAGTCAATGACCCAAATAAAAATAATTCAGTATTCTAAAAACAGCAGGTGGGGAGACAGAAATAGCACCTATCACAGGAGACATAACATCAAGACCACCAGTTCCAGGTGTCATTGGATGCCCTCCCGGTGTACCAGGAATATAGGATCCCGAGCTTGGTGTCATAGGCTGCCCACTGGGAGTTGATGGCATATAAGGACTTGGAGCATTGGCTGCAACAAATATAAAATATAAGTAACACTAAAAAACACGAAGACATTCAACTAGCAATAATAGGACAAAATACAAGTACCATAAGCTGAACTGCTATCCCTTGGTGTTCCGGCCTCACTGTAATTACCACCAGGAGTACTAGCCCAACCCGAACCAGGAGTAGGTGCTTCATACGCCCTCGAAGGAGGACTTCCTGGCTGAAAGGAACAGCATTACAGTTGTTTCACAAAGAAAGAACCAAATTCTAGTAAATGCAGGAAGAAAAAATAACTATGCCGCCGGTAGCACCAAATTGTGGAAGAATCCTAACCTGATACTGCGGACTGGTTCCCCAAGACGCAGGGTTTCCTTCTTCCCAGTTATCCCTATTTTGCAGTCATCATAACAGAACAACCAGTCGTTAACCAGGCACGAGTTTAAACCATTAATGCAGGATGCTCTAGATAAATGGAATCTACTAATAAACCTGGGTGGACTCATTGGTGCATAAGGATTCCATGCCCTGTCACGCATAGGTGTTCTCATGCCATCATGGATTGGTGTTGCTGCAGAGAACATAAAAGTAAGTAAATTAATACTATTAATAATTTAGTAAATAACAATAACAGTTATTAATGGAAGCATCCAAACTTAAAGCACAAGAAAACACTAAATGCATGAAAAAAGTACCTCCAGCATCCCTCATAGGAGTCATGTATGGATGTAAAGGAGTTCGTGAAGGGTGCATAGGTGTTTCACTTCCAATACCATATCGGGATGTATCGCTAGTGAAAAAAATAAACAAAAAACATCAGAGAGATATAGAAAGAGGGATTTCATAGTAAAAAACATCAAAAGGGATTTTAAAGAAATCATATTTACCGGTAGGGTGTAGAAATAACCACATTATCAGATATAAAATTGCGATCAACTGCAGATATGAACAAGTTTAATAAGTCATAAAGATACTAAAGCAAAGGAGAAAACATTTCAAGCATTAACCTGAACTTGCCTGTAACAACCTTCATTTGAGACTCCAACTCAACTCGAACTGATTGACCTTTAAAATCTACAACACGTCCACGGTAACCCTTGAAAGGGCCCTGTCGAATTTTCACAGTAGTACCAATCAAAGCATCATGTCCTCCTCTTCCACCTCTGTGTCTTCCACCAGCTGCTTTGACCATGCAGAAGTTAATAGCATCAACTTTCTAATGAAACTTAAGCACTTAAACCAGAGAAAATAACAATTCAGAGAAATTCAATAACCTTAAAGTTTATACAAACAAGGATAATAATATCAACATACAATCAAATCTAGGACCTCCCCTAGCAAATCTCCTTGGTGATGGTGGTACACGCGGTGGAGTTTTGAAGCTACCAAATCTTGAGAAAGAATCACCCTAAAAGATAAAAGCAAGTGTGCTAGCCTCGATGAGAATGATGTAAATTATACATGAATCAACCACAAAAATAAGAACAGAAAAGACTAACATTTCTGTCACCATTGGAACGTGATCCTCCTACTACACAACAAGAATCAGTCTTAGCGCATATAAAGCCAGCATGCTCAAGATGATGCCGATCATACACGAATAGGACTCCTTTGTATATGTGCTCTACAGGCCCTTGTTTCCCCTAAAATGATAGAAGCGGATAGTTGGCAAACTATAAACTCGTAAAGTAACTAATAGGACAAACCAAACCGAAAATGAGAATCTTACTTTACAAGGACCCTCAAGGATCCTAACCACGTCTTTCACAGAAATGGTATTCCCATATCTGTCTTGCACATTAAATTTCTTCTCAAGCTTGCATTTGATTTCTCTCAATTTAACAAGAGAAACCTCTGGTCGCTCTGGAACACCCTTAAGAACCTAAAAGAAAGTAAAAGACTATGAGAATATTAAAAAGAAGGGCACTAAAATGCAGGCCATTTAGGATAGGTCACTCACCTGAAACGCTTCACTTTCTACACGTATAATTACACCAAAGCTATTGTTACTGCAACAGCATAATGCATTCATTAGGACACCCAAATAACTAAAGACTGTGAGTCAAATTCTTCAGCAAAAAACCTACTTACTCTAGTAGCACAAGGTCATGAAGCTCATACTCTCCAATTTTTGTAACGCCAGTAGTTACTTCAGAGCTCTCAACAACATCATCAGCAAAAACACGGATCTGATATAACAAATGCCAATTATTTTTCCAACAAGATATTCCTTAGGCAGGGCCAGACTTCAAAAGACGTAATACTCACATGTTCTTTGGTCGTATCAGATAAAATGATGAGCACATGCTGCTCAACCTTGACAACCATACCAGTTGCACCTTCCTTTGTCCCAGACACAACCTTCACGTGATTCCCAGGCTCGAAGTACTTACACAGCTCTTTTTCATTAACAGCAAGAGTTTTCTGCAAAACATTGTGAAAGGCCAAGTAGCAATAAGGAAACTTACCTGCACACCATTGATCAAAGACTTAAAGAATACCAATATTGACTGAATTCTTACAGGAAGGCCTTTCATTTCTGGTCTTATATGGACATTCTCTTCCTCAACCTTTTCAACCCATCCCTTTAAATTTTTCAGATCCCCCTTGACAACAATAACAGCATCACCCTTCATGAAATGGTTTTTCTTTCTGTTTGCAAACAAAGTTGACAAACCAACCATTTCACCTTCTCTATTCCCGCTAGGTGTACGAAACTTTTCGAGTTCATCAAATGTTGGCTTAATGTTCTGAGCACTAATTGACTTCATTGACACTGTTTTGTACAAGAAGCCATCTTTAAACAGCATGCCACCAATATTCTCAAAGTAAGCACCAGTGACCGGATCCCGTCTGTGCTCTACACGAATATGAAGTTCCCTAGGGGAAAAAGAAAAATATTGAGACATAAGCTAAGTTTTATGAAGCAAATAAAATGTGGCAGATTTTCCAGTAGAGGTTGAAATCATTTGAGCTACCTAGCTTCATCAACATTCATAAAGCGAGGAGGAGGGACAAAGGCTTTCTTCTTTACAACTTCTCTTCCTTCCTGTATGAAATAGTAGAAGAGTAAATCAAAGATAACGGAACCAGGAAAGAGAGCCAAATAGTTAACAATAAATCTGTTTAATTTTTTTACAAGAGTGTAAATCATAGATAGATAGCTAAACTTCTAGACCTGCATAAGTAGATTAAAACACTATTTTATTGTAAGGTTTTAACATGCACAGTCCATAAGATAAGCACCTAAAATAGATGCAATCAATTCCGTACCAATTTATTAGCAAGCGCCTGCAAGTCAATCCTAGGGATCAATTTCACTGTAACTCTCTGCCGCACATTATCCACATCAACTACCTAAGAAATAGAAATTAGGCGGTCAGAATAAAATTTTTTAAAGGAAAGATTCATGAAAGTGGCAAAGGAAAAAAAAAAGAACAAAATAAAAACATACTTGAGCAAGATCACCCTTGTATGTCCCAATCTTCATTCGGACCCAGGTATCTCTTGAAAGATCAATCGCTTTGCTTTCTACTGATAAAACATCAGTCATTTCTCGTATTGGAACAAGCATAATCTTTGTTGCAAATATATTACGCAGACCTTTGACAGCCTGAAGCAGATCAGAATTGGTCAATGGAAATACACATAGACATTAAAGCTAACCATTCATCAAAAATAAAGCAAAAGCAGCAAAAATCACGTACCTCTCTCACATGGGCTTCCTTGTCCGCTTCGATATAAATATAATTTTTGAGGTGATCAAGAGCAATAACAGACCTGATTTGCAATTCAGATCCTTTATCGATGTATTTCTGCATGAGGCAAACTGCAGTCTCTCGTTCGCGACCAATCTAGCATGCATAAACATGACCTTAGTTAAATTCCATGACTAATGCACCAATAATCAGTAACCATTTCTGCCCAATAACAATTTTCAAAAACTTAAGACGTGAAGGAAATCATCATCATACCGCACATTTCACCATCCACAGCTTTGGATCTCTTACTGATGGCAAAAGTGCTTGCTGCTCCACATCAGTTGTCTCCTCATCATATTCTGCGTGACTTGATCTTGCATACCTAGCCTGAATGCTTCTCTCAAGAGCTTCAACATCTTCTTGGTCATCCTCCCGGAGTGGTAAAGGGCGACGGTGCATCCTTCTACCGACATCTTCATCAGGTAGATCAGCTCCAGTCTCAACTATGAAGTCTGCATTCCCAGTTGTCAATATATCAGCACCATACAGAAAACGCGGATAAAAAACAGCCATGAAAAGAAGGTTCAAAAGAATCACCATACTCAAATATGCCATTAAACCATTCCACAGTGATTACTGGTGAAGTGGCTTCCTATGGGCAATCCCATAAGGGTTTACCGGTAACATAATTGAAAGCAATATTGTTTTGGCCCAAC
This sequence comes from Adansonia gregorii, assembly GCA_038382025.1. NCBI lineage: Eukaryota > Viridiplantae > Streptophyta > Magnoliopsida > Malvales > Malvaceae > Adansonia > Adansonia gregorii. Next base: position 21,295,680 of record JBBYHO010000015.1, on the reverse strand, counting down.
ATTGAAAACGTTAAGAACAAAGGATACTGGCCATGCAATTCACATGCATGATCTCCACATATCATTTCTATCCAAGCTATTGCTACTGCATGACCTTCATATAACCATTGATTTTAGGTGAAATCAACAAATATGGTAACCAAAAGATTCTCAAGAACAATATGCTAAAAACTAAAAAGCTTAAAAAAGGACTAATTTGAACTTAACAAATAGAAGAAAAAGAAAGTAAACCTAGAAAATTCAATTGAGTAACTTAAATTCAAAACAAAGAGGAATTCTTAGAATTTGCAGAGTTGGGTATCAAGTATTCCAGGACAGGTATATATTCAACAGAACCGTCACAAGAAAGTGAATCAAAGACCATGCAGAAATGAATTCTCTCCCATGCCTAGCGTACAAATAATTGTGATTCAATGTAATAAAAGAGGAATTCTTCACAAAAAAAATTTGGAATAAAAAATAGTTGGAAAACTAAAAATTTTAACAATTACCAAAATAGCATGTTCAGATTGAGTAATTATGTTTTATAACAACGAAGATGAATCCCTAGAATATGCAAGCATCAAGTGCTAAGTATCGCAGCACAGGCATTACTTCTGTCTTGCCTCATACAAATAATAATAAGTTCAACGTAATGAATGGGAGTTTTTTTGCAGAAAGTTCAGAAAGAAAAAGATGGAAAAATAGGAAATAATTAAGAATCAAAAATAGGAAAAATAGGAAATAATTAGAACAATAGGAACTATCAATGTCACTCTGCCATTAAATCCAACTACCATGACTAACAATGTCACAAAATAACAGTTTAATAATTGCATAGATATGAGAACGACATACAACTAACAAAAAAGAATCCCATTATTTAAGCAAATTTAGTAGATAAACAAGCCTTTCAAGAATTGTCAAGAGTGAGACACAAAATGGATCCGATTAGAAATTCAGAGTGCGAGAGAGAGAGAGAGAGAGAGAAGGTTTAACCGTTCAAATACATCAATCTAAAATGTATACATTTAGTGACTTTCAGAACCCCTAGAAGACCAGAAACTAATTCTGCATCAATATCCGATAACAATTTTTACTTTGAAATATTTTACAACTGCCAACATTCCCAATAAATGATTCTGAATTTGTTTACTGCGTAAAGAATATAAATGACATCTAAATAACTGGATTGCAAACTATGGCATCTTTCAGCAAAAACAAACACGGAAAAGAAACTACTTTTAATCCTCAATTTTAAAAGCCTAAACGGATGCAAGCACCAGAATCATATTAAAGAGATTTAATTAAAAGGGCATATAATTGTAACCCCACAAAAATTAATACATTGAACTAAGCTTGAGCTTTGAAAATTAAAAGTAATTTGTATAAAATTAATTAAATCTAATTTATCTCAACATATCATCGATTAGAGCACATTAATTATCAATTTTTTTCCACTTCATTACCAATTTCAAAAGCAAAAGAAGGCAGATGAAATTACCGTCTTCCCCTTCGTCTTCTTCCTCTTCGTCGTCGCTATCGACTTGAGCTTCAAGATCAAAAAATTGAGAGCCAACACGCGGAGCCTTGCTATGTTTTTTCCCACCACCGCCATACTCATCGTCATCGTCATCATCTTCATCTTCCTCATCGTCCTCCTCTGCCACGTCATCAATGAAATCAGATCTCTGCCGCTTCCGACTTGAACCGCCACGGCCTCTGCCTACGTCTTCGTCTTCGTCGTAATCCTCATCATCCAACAACTGGTCCTCGTCTTCGTACTCTTCGTCTTCAACGTCATCATCTTCCTCGTCTCTTCGTCTCGCCATCGCAGCAGCTCGATAGACACTCTTAAAGTTCTAATTTCTTGATGATATATACCAGTCTTGGCTTTTTTTGGGATGGAAATGGAACCCTAGACATGGATGTGGAAGCTTATGAATTTTATATTTTTTCCATTAATTATTGAGTAAAAGAGGTTTACTACATGGTTAAGAAAATAAACCTTACCCTTTATTAGATCATTGAGCCTTAACGTTTAGCCCCAAAAAAAAGCAATAATATCAAATTATTATTTTTAATTAAATTTTAAATGAAAAGTTAAAAACATATTTATTTTTTCCAATAATTTTTTATTCTAAACTTTTTACTTATGAAACAATAAAATTTTAATTAATTTTAAAATTATTTTTAATTATCAATTTACTATTACTTTAATTAAGTTATATTTTAATTAAAATATTTTTGTTTTAATTTTTTATCATTAAACCATTTTAAATAATAAAAATTAATTTATTTTTAAATAAAAATAACATAATATATTAATAGTTGACTTAATATATATAATTGAATTAAAAATAAGTTTAAAATAATTTCTAATAAAAAAATTAAGTGAAGGGAGTGTATAAATCTAGGATTAGAGCATGTCTCGGGCAAGCTTCTAATGTCTTCACAGTGGTACATAAAGCTCACCCCAAGTAAGACTACCGCATTCAATCAATTGAATTAATTAACCTATGTTGGTATATATTTAAAATATTTAATTTATTTATTTAAATTAGAATATAATTTAATTTGATAACAATTAAAAATAATTTCGTAGCTAAAAATAAATTATTTAATATTTGCAATTAAATTAGAATATAATTTAATGTAATAATAATTAAAGATAATATTGCAGTTAAAGTAAGTTTTGAGTAAAAAATTATGAAAAGAAAAACCAAAAGAATTAAATTATTGACAATTAACAAAGGACATATATTTATTTTCATTTAATATTATCCCAGAAAGAATACTTAAAGTTAGTGTATTTTTTGCAGGTAAGTTAGTGTTTCCAACTAAATAGGGTAAATGTGTTTTTTTTATCAAATTTCAGGGTAAATATTTTTTTTCCTTTAATTGTTTTACTTTTTGTTTTTATTTTTTAAAAATGAAAAATAATAAATAACCAAAAATAAATAAGTAAATAAACACTGCCGAAAATCTTAAAATAATTATTGTATAGTAAACGGTAGTTATTTAATATTTAATAAGGTTTGAATAAAAATATTAAATTAAAAAATTAAATTTTAAAAAAAAAGATGAATCAAGTTTTTGGCTCAATATTTAAGATTCGAGCTCGATTACACTAGTTCATTATCAATTAATATAATGTATATTGTTTTTATTTATAAACTATTTGATTTATGTCCGCAAAAAATTTATAATATTATTATATAAATATTATAAAATATGTTAAATTAATCTTATTTAAAATTCAATAAAAATTTAAATTATTAAAAATTAAATAAAATAATATTTTTATTTTCAAAAGAATACTATAAGCAAGTCTAGCTAGACTCAATTACGACCTAAATAACTTAAATAGAAGTTGAGAATCAAATTACCAGATTGGTTCAAATTTTACTAAGCATGCATGAAACCAAATAATCCATGTGTTATGCCATACCCTTTTCTCACATGGTGCGTCACGTTAAATTTTCTTATAATTTGTCATATCATATTTTTCTGCCACATGCTTTGTTTGTTAAATTTGCTAACAACGTGTTTCGTCATGTCAAATTTTTATGTCACGTGTTTGATCACATGTTACTTATCAATTAACAAATTCAATTCATTATCTACAATACAATCTTAATTTTAAGAAGTGATATTATAATAAATATTATTAAAAATATTATTGATTACGGTGTAATGCATTAGAGATTACGCTACTGTACAATATATTAGGGCTTACGATATCATATTCTCGTTTATTTTTTTTCTAAATGGGTGAGAACCTTCTGTTTATAAGCACTCTTATACAAACTAATGTAACAATTTAGAATATTAATAATGTAACCCTTTGTGTATGTTGTTGTAGATACAGTCCACCATCTATTCCTTTGCATTATTACAATCTTGCTTTCATTTTGCTTTGTTATATTTACACATACAATTAGAAAATACAAAAATTCCTTTTCTTGTGAAGATTGGAAATAATTAGGGTTAATTCGTTACTAGAATTTGAAAAAAAAAATGTTGGCTTTTTCATTTATTTGGTAAAAATGTTTTGGTATAAAGAGAGCTAACCGCAGTAAAAGAAAGCTTTCTGAGGTTTTATTTTTCTTACCATTTAATAGCATTTATATATATTTTGTGGCATTTGCCAAAAACTCCGCTAAAAACATATGCTATGTTAGCGTCGATAGAACTAGCTATTTGCTTCTTTAAAGCATCACTAAGTATAACAACGTTTGTAGACACATTCTAATTCCAGGTATTTAAAAACGCCACGATATCTAATTTTATCATTATATTGTTTTTTAGATTTAGCAACATTTGTCTAAACAAATATTATCAAATTGCTTTAGGCTAATATATCCAAAAAGATAAAATATTTTTTTTAATATAAATTAAGAGCTTTTATTAGTATTGATCAGAGATTAAGGGTTGATTTAATAACAATAAAAGTATGAGGGCTTGTTTGAATATGGTAGA
>JBBYHO010000015.1:21275545-21286924 GCA_038382025.1 Adansonia gregorii | reverse complement strand
ATATATATATATATATATTACATAAAAGATATATTTTCCAATTAAGAACCGAATACTCAAGTGCAAAATGGACACTTTAAAAGAAAATTGCTAAACATAATAGTTTAAATTAATTATTCGGTACTTGTTCAAGAATATGTTTTAATATCTATAAGAAGAAAACTATATATATATATATATATATTATATATATATATATTATATATGTATATGATTGAGCTTTAACTTTGAAAATGCAGATAATTTAAACTTTAAAGAGCACTGAGGGTGAGAATGTGAAAGGATTTCTGTTACAAAATATTACTACTAGTATTTACAACAAATTAAAAGAACATGTTCATAGATAGGCCATTTTTACAAATGAATTAGATCTGACAATTCATCTATTTGTATTATGTTTGTGCATTAGATTATGTCGTAATCGTATTTAAAGTATTTTATATTCATATAAATTTTGATACGTTAATTGTATTATATAAATTTTAAGATATTTGTATATTATCATCATATTATATTTTTTATGTAATATTCATATAATCATATCTAATATTATCATAGATATATAAAAACCGGCATGGCATGAACAGACCATGTTGTTCTTACATTGATTTTACAGCAAACTTTTGGTTTGTTTCAGCTTTCAACATATTTTTCAACGGCGGCAGCCAAGGTAGACTTGGGCACTGCACCGATTATGCTCTCTTTCCTCTCCCCAGCCTTGAAAAACAGCACGGTTGGGATGCTCCTGATTCCGAACTGCGTGGCGATGTTTGGGCTGTCATCGGTGTTGAGCTTGTAACAAGCTATCTTTCCAGCATATTCTTTTGCTAATTCAGCGATGACTGGCTCAATCATGCGACAAGGTCCGCACCACGGTGCCCAAAACTCCACCAAAACTGGAGTTTCACTCCCAACCACGAGCTCTCCCCACTTTGCTTCAGTCACCACTTCAACTGCAAGACTGCAGAATATGAATCTGGTTCTAGCAACAATTTAATTTACTTCAAAAATTTTCATTCATGCCACAGTTAAATATCTGTTGGAACTTAAATATAATAGTCGAACTTTTTTTTATCAACTTAAATTTTAGGGTCAAACGACCACTTAATTTAACATGATATCAAAGCTTTTAAGTTAATTTGAACCATGATAATCATTTTTAACTTTAATATTTATTCACCGAGCGTCTTGTTACCCATCGGACTATAAGTTGCTACTTTAATACTATTCAGTTTGCTTCTTTCTTTAGTACTTGATTCCATGTGCAAGGCCATAAATTATTTATGTGGGTGTGTTGGAATTCAAATATAATAGTTAAATCATTTCCTTCTAGCTTTCCTATCTATTTAGTTCTAACCATACGAACTTGACCAAGAGATACATGCCAATCCCATTGCTAAAATTTGTGGGATAGTTGGCAAATTAAAGAAACAGGATCAGTTATTTTTTTGGATTTGCAGGCTATGTAAGAGTAACGCCTACCTTTCCCTGGACCCCTCATCTTCACAATTCCTAAAAATGATGAGATTCATGTCATTACAATAACCAAATTACTTTAGTAATCTTCTTAATAGGCAATGCTTTTCACTTTGTCGCTCGAAGGCCTACTCTTTAATTTTAAGTAGTTTTTTTTTCCCTGGGGCATTATCAAGAACCTACCATATAAACTTGGCTACTGACCCTTCTTTAGATAGACCTAAAACAAGACTAATTGAAAGAAATAGTTGAATACCTTGATCAACAGCTTCACTAGCTTTGCAAATGAGCCTGGATTTTTGGCGTCTGCCATTGAATGAATGAGCAAAAGATGAAGTGAATGAAAGATTTGGTTTGTTCAACCCTCGAAATGTCGGCAAATGAATCTTCTCGACAGATGAAAAATGATGGTAGCTTTGCAGAACGCTAGCTCTAGTGGTGCAAACTGAGCTCAACTGAAAACAGTTTTCCAGGGCCATCTCAAGCACTTCTTCCCTGTAGAGTCTTGGAAGGATGGTGATGATAAATGTTAAAGATATGGGCCTTGCAGGGGGTATTTTGTCTCCATGGGGCCTTTTTGAAAAATTTTCTGGCCTAATAATTGTGAGGTGATGAAAATAGTAGAAATTCATGTGGATAACATTTGATATTTTAGTGAATTTTACATTGAGAAAAAAAGGAAACAAATCATAAGGCAGTGGAAAGTGTTTGACCACAAATTTCTCATCCATTAGGGAAAACGTTGGCCCCTACTTCCATTGGTTGGCCCTGGGCCCTTACCTACGGTGGGGTAGATTTCGTTGAAGCTTCAACTGTGGGGTTTCCAAGGGGCTCTAACCTCTGACAAACGTCTGAACTGAGCTGCATCTTTTCATGACAAATATACAAAATTAAATGAATTTACCGCCTTTTTATTCGGAAATTCAATGAACTAATAAATTGTTAATTCATGGTTATCACCTCTTATCTTGACAGAAAATGTCACATTTATGGTTTTGCCAATTTTAAAGGGTTTTGGGGGTTCTTTCATGCCTGCCTTCTCGGAAGTCTTGGTTGAGCTAGCTGAAAGGCCCAACCGACGCTCCTAACAATATATTCTTAACAAAATCATGTAGGGTAAACTTCCTCAACCGGAAGGTCTATTTCAAGCTGGTTGAAAACAATAGTTGACAGTGCTGCAGTTTTAACTTCAGTCAGCATTATTGATTTTTTTTTTTTTTGGTGATCAATAAACAATGGTTTTGGCTGATTTGTCCCCAGACTCACATTTGGTTTGGGAGTAGTCTACATGATCTTGCATCAGGTTCCCTATCTATACTCTTATGCAACTTATTTACTATTGAATCAACTAAAATTCATCTCTGGTCTGAAAGTTAGTATAATTATGTGCTTGGGTTTGGAAAGAAAAATCTTATTTACTCTTGAACAGATTGTGGTTCTTTCTTGCTTGGGTCCCTGTATTGCGTTTTCATGTATTTTGTCTAGTTAATCTCTATTTTTTTTCCTTTTTTTGTTTTTAAATTCCCGTTTAAGTTTAAGCCAGCAATCTCTTCGTGTCAGAGTCTTATTATATGCATTTTATGTTTGTAGATTTAATTTATGTCAATTTCATTGGGGTAATTTTGCTAGTGATTTATAATTAAAATTTAATGCATCAAATACAAAGCTCACACAAAGCAATTCCTTAATGGGTTGCCAACTTAAAATTGATTTTGTCTAGCTATCGCCTTATTTGTTCCACTAATACTCTACGATGCATTTCTTTTGACAGGTTTTACTTGATAAATTGGTCAAACCATCAAACCCCATCACTGATTACAATGCAAGGTAAATGTTATTTGAACTATTGTCATTAGGCCTTAGTAGAATTTTGTTCTTGAACTGCAGACATAGACAAGGTAAAAGTTATTTGACTGCATTAGTGGTTTTTCCGGTATAGCTTCTTTCCTACAGGCTTGCTTACAAATTTCTTGCATTTATTTGTTGTGGTAGGTCAACAATGATCGTCGGTAGACTTTGTCTGGACACAGTTTTCAGAATTGAATTCCTATTTCAGAAAACAAGCTTAGGACGATGTAAAGTTGAATGGAAAACTTGCAGAAATGGCATCATTGGTTACGTTTAATAAGAAACCGGCCAATCGAAAAGGAATCAAATTCAATTATTCAACTGAGCTAAAGGAAAATTTAACTCGCATTAATGCCGGGGCTCGTAGTCTCCAGACTGCATTACTACTAACCCGATGTTTATAATATGCACCGGACATGGGGACAAAGCTATTGTTCATAGTTAGGTTTCCTTCACCTTTCACTCATATATTATCCCAATAATTAGCTTGTATTTTAACCTTTTCAATTCCCTTTGAATTTTCAATTATATATATTGGTTTTCCTTGTCCTTTTCATGATCATGGGTGAAGATTGAGGAAAATGCTGACAGAGCAAAGTGAAGCAGCGGTTCCACGCGAGAAACTTGTAAAGGTATTGGAAGATCTGCAGGCCCGAGCTGAAGTAGTTCTTGTATGGATACTGGGAAAATTTTTTAGTGCTTGTGTTCGTCAAGAGTTAGTGCAATTTCTTTCTTTAGCAATCCCTACTGGTCCTTGAGATTACACATCGGTACAGAAGAAGTAAGTCTTTATCCCGGAGCAACTGAGATAATGCATTAGTGTGCATCTGGCTTCTAAACAAAATTATAGTTACAATGACCATACAGAGCTGAATTAAAGGCAGATACACGGGGGAAAAACAAAGTAACATTAACCTTATAATTCTACTTCCATGCTGAAGCAACAATCAAGCTTTTGTCTTCCCAACCAAAGTGAAGTGCGCCTAAGTCCTCCTTCAGCTTGTACCTGTTGCAGTACTCCCCGATAAGCTTCCGGATCGTATTAGTCACATTTGGACTCATCGGACAAGAACTGAAGCCAGCCATCAACATCCTTGCCCTCCACTTTCCTGCAACCTCATATCGCTCTATTCTTTCCTCTCCCTCGCATGCGACAATATTGACTTTGTCCCGTGCCAGGCACTGCCTTTCAACGTTCATCCTTTCCTGACTCTCCCTTGGAAGCGTAGCATCCAGCGACTCGAAGACAGCGGAGTAGTAACTATAGGCTTCAATAAACCTTGGGAAAAAAGGAGATGTGTTTGTGTTCACATCTTGCTCAACAACAGTGACAAGTTTTGGATTTAAGCTCTTAACCATCCGAAGAAGCTGGTCTCGCTGATTTATTGTCGAAACACTCTCATCAGGCATGTGGTGCAGCTGAAATGCAAAGTTTACTACCAGTGCTTCTCCTGGTCGGCAATCCAGCATAGATGGAGTAACAAGTGAAGTCCTTGAAGGAACAGCTTGAAACTCAAATGGCACCCCAAGTACTTCTGCTAGCTTCTCAAGTCTTAGTCCGATAATTTCGAGACCTCCGTTAAGACGTTGAACTGACTCAGGATCATCAACCCCGGTTAACCTCAAGTGAGGTGGCTTACCAGGCAGCTTAGCAATTGTCTGGATCAGTGTAATATATTGACTACCTTGATTTATGTCAAAATCTATTATATGTACTCTCTTTTCATCTTTAAATGCCTCTATAGTTGCACCATTTGCTGCCATAAATCCAAATTTAAAACAAGGGCACACCTCAAAAAGGATTTGCATGGCTGCAAGTCTATCAGAAGAAGGGGGTTCTTTGCATCTTAAAGCTTTATAAAGAAATTTTCCAGACGCAGCTATGCGAGCTGCAAGACCTTCAACCATGTAGGCTGCGATTCTCTGAGGAGGATCTCCCTGAATCGACACCAGCTGGCGAAGCTCATTTATTATGGCTGAAGCTTCTTCAATGTTGCCTTCTGCGAGTACAGCAGCACATTCAATAAGCATTTGCCTAGAAATCCTAGATGAAACATGTGATACATCTTTGTTGAAGCTGACGCTACTGAGATTGGAATCCGAGGATGATGACTCCTTGGCTGATTCATGAAGTGATTCCATCCTGATAGGATCAGACCATTCACCATCTATTTCCATGCTTAGACCAGTCCCAAACATATCATCCTCATCAACATCATTATCAGCGAGCAGATCTCGCTCCAGTTCTTGAAGCTTCAGTTTCATCTTATCCGCATCAGAGTCTAATGTGTCCGGGCCTTGGACCACCAAGTAATCTGATAAAAGAAGCATCGAATTTGAGAAAACAGAAGAGTTCAATGGTTTTTGAACAGTTATGGATAAAACTGAAGTACCTCTTAGCTGGTAAGATGAGACATCCTGTGGGCGAAATGAACTTCGTGAAATCTCAGAAGTAGACGGATGTATAAGCTCTTCCGAAGGTGATTCAAGGAGGTACTTCTCGTAGCTCTCGCTGCTGTAAGAATCAGTAATGTAAACGGGCTTTCGCTTATCAGAGCCAAACGTTTGAGTGGACAAACCAGAACTGTCACTGCTATCCTGTACTGAATAGGGCTTTGTATTTTTATACGCTTCCATACCTGGTTCCACAGAGCTTACTAAGGACATGGTTTCGACTCTCTGGACGGCCATACTATAAAATGAATCCTGAAAAACAAATTGCAAGTAGAAGTTAAACAGTTGCTTATCTCACAGTCTTAGTAGTCGGAGGAACCTAATAGGCATATTGATGCAAGACATGAAATAAAAGAATCCCTCTTTAAGTAAAACTGGTTATGAACTTGAATAGCTTATGAGTAACGTGAGATAATCTGTGGTATGTGACTAGTCATCGGCAGCAAGGTATGACAGGTTAACAAGAAATAAGTTGCCCCTATGTAAGAATTGGGCCATATCACCTATTATTTTGCTGTAAGACAGCAAAGTGCCTCTATGTTACTGCATCTCTTCAGTTTTCTTGGAATACCCATGTTTGATACTTATACGATTCTTTAAAGACTTTCTAAATACATGAAAAAAATTTTAAAAAAATTAAACATAATTGTATAGGACACGTATCCGTATCTGACACTTATATCCAAATTCGAGTAACATAGAGATGCCTTGCAGCTATATTTAGATTTCAAATAACTAGGAATTTGGAATTCCTCCATCGTTTAGTTCTTTCTGACCATTCACTAACTGAAGTTCGACCTCAAAGATCGCACGTGGGGATGGCGAAAGGTACAGCAATATTTTCCAAACCAATTATGTTCAAAACATTATTCTTTTCCCAGTTGTCAGCTGTAGATATTACTAGAGGAAAACAAAAGTCAGGGGCAGTTAAAGAGCCTAGAAATGTAACTTATTTTGGGGTTTTTTTAATCTTTTTAATCATAATTAATAATGAAATTTCTGCATTGCGAGACGAGAAACATCTTTATAAAGGCGATGATGAATGAGATAACGAATTACTAGAATATTTTGCCCATGATTTGGTAACATCATTAATGCATAAACAACAGAGAAGTCAGATAATCTATGATGCTGAAACCATAGAATACAATTAGCAGACTGCAGGTAAAGATCCCTCGGCAAAGAACACTCTATAGGACTGTATTGCTCTGATTCTTTTTTTTTTTTTAAGTAACCATGTCTGACGCATATCAAAATGTAAGTATTGAGATATGACCCTTCAAAAACCTTGTACATTCATAGAAAAATTAGAAAAAGTAACTGAATATACTTGTGCTGGATGTATATGCTTATCTGACACTCACTTTCACACTCGAATTTGAGTAATATACCTATTTGGACAATCGTAAATCCCAAGAGGACCATAACCGAAAATGGAATTATCAAACAAATCTATAAATAGTTTCTGACAAGGACCAAATCCAGGTTTTGAGGGGAAAAATTGATTTTGAAGGAAAAAAGAAAAAGACTTTTATGATAAGAACAATAGGCAACATACAGGGGAAAAAAGGCCAAACATTCAAATTCCGAGATTATGACAAGCAAATACATCAAGAGGATCATAACACAGTTAAACAGTTTTAAGACAAGTTACTGATTATATTTAAATCATTTCAACAATCATCTAAAATTGAGGAAGAAAGAAAAAAAAAAAAGGGAAAATCAATGAAGATGAAAAGCTTCAACAAAGTTTTCCTCCTGTACCTGATACATAAGAAAGACCTCAGCAGGAATCAGCAGAGATCATTATTTCTACAGTCAAATCCTGCAATTCAGCAGATATAAAGATGAGCTTCAGAATTGTTTTTGAAATGAGAAGAAAACAAAGGCTTTGACCTTGTAATTCAGGTAATTAAATACCAACACCAAAGCTAATATACCTCCCTTTATTGTTATTCTTTTATTTTATCTTTAAAAAAAAAGAAAAAGAAAAAAAAAGTTCAGATTATGAGGTTAGGTATGAATCGAATGCAATCAACCAAATAACAGTCCCTAACAAAGAAGTAGAAACAAAAGCAAACTTGTAAGAAAACAAAAAGAAACAAATAATAAATAAAATAAAGAAACAACACCCAGATAAGGAAATATTTAATTATATATAATGGTAGATTGGCATAAGGTTTTTAGCTACCATATACAAGAATCTGAAAAGATTAATTTTCCATGACCCCATTTACAATATCAAACAAGAAAAGCTAAAAAAAAAAAAAATGAAGAGGGAAATCCAATCTTCTTGAATCCAAAGTAAAAAAATCATTGGAAAAAAAAAGAGATAAGGAAAGTAGTGAGAAACTAACCTCAAACTATTTTTCAATCTCTTAAAGCAAATAGCTTTTCTTTTCTTTGTTTTTTGAGTTATTTTGTTTTTGGTTATCTTAATGTGCATGTTTGTACCAACTTGTCTGACTCTGAGAAGCAGTTTAAACAAAACAATTACATGCTTTCACTTTCTATTCAGGGGTGTGGCCCAATAGCATAGCACCGTCATTGGGACTTCTTCCTTTTCAACCTCACCGCCCAATCAATTTCAAGTATCTGCATAATCTTATTCAATATATATATATATATATATATATATATGAAACGGAGATTGATTTACTAAAGTTAATTTAAGTTTATATATTTTTATAATTTTTATATGTTATATATTTATTTAATTTTTGTATTCATATTATATTTATATAAATTATGCATATTGATTTTTGAGTAAATTAAAATATTTAATTATCTATTCAACATAAAAAAATTCAATTGTTAAATATATATTTAAACAATAATGCTCTATGGATATAATAAAGATATATTACTGAATCAATTCAAAATTTTACGTGTACAATCAGCATAATTATATTACTAAATCAATTAGTTAGTTTATTAAAATATTAATAGTATAAAAAATTTAAAAAAAAAGTATAAAAGAATCCTTCGTTATATCTATATATTATAATTTTTTTGATAAGTTAAAATTTAGTATTGATATAAACTACTTTCGTATTATTGAAAAGTAAAAGATACGAGAATTTACGATTTAATTCATTCCATTTATGTTATTAATCTTTAAAAAAATGATATTTAACAAATTCAAATTTAAATTTCAGCATGCGTAATGTTTTATGAAAATGTTCATTATTTCATCTTAAAATGATTCACGTACATGAAGTTTTATTTGCTATATTTTTTGCTTTGCAATGCGAAAATGCAATTACATTGAAGTTAATTTACCCTAAAATTTTACATCCTATGCCATTGTTTGCCTTCAATGTGGTGTAAATTATTTTCACTTCAACTTCCAAGGTGTATTTGTTTATGATATAGTAAAATCTAGATAAATAAATGATCAATAAATTAATAATTTTAATTAATTAATAAAAGCTCGCAATCTTTAACTTGAATAGTGTATTAAAATAATAACCTTAATAATTTTTTTAAATTCTTTAGGGCCCAAATCGAAAGGCATATCTAAAGTTATTTTTTTAAGTATCTAAACAAAACTTGTTAATTTTGATCCGAGTTCACAAAATCCGATTAACCCACCTAATTTTATCCTATTTGATTAGAAAAGCCAAAATTTAAACTTGATCAAACCTGTACAATGACATCTTAAAAAATATTAATTTAATAAAAATAATAACTATAAAATAAATTATTAATTTATTTTAGTTTTATAACTTATAATTATCATGTTTGGGTATGGCAGAGTATGTAGGCAGGTCGTTGCTGTCACGAGAATTTGAAAAGGAAACAGAACCTATATATATTGCTAGGGTATTTTTGAATTAAAATTTTTAATCCAAGTTTAAATTAATTTTTATATTTTTATTTCAAATGAACTGTTAGATTAGATGTGTTACATCCCTTCATCGTTTGGTCAGCAAGCATAATCCCTTTCAAGGGATAAGCATCGTGAAGTAGTTGGATAACTTTCATCTCTACATTACTAGGCAAGTGTGATTGTCATTAAATCTCTACTCATCCAAGAGTCTTAGATTAAGTTTAACTTTTATCAAAGCCTATAAAAAGAAGTAATGTTAGCACTTTTAGGTATGAGCTATTAAAATTCTTTCATTTTCTCTTTGTTCTTCATTCATAATATCCTTTACTGACTTAAGCATCGGAGTATCCTCTCAGAATCAAACTCTAAGCCTTTCCCACCTTTGCTATTTTGCTAGTTTCCTCCTTAACATCTCTATTGTTGCATTAACAATTCGTGCCGTCTGTGAGAGCTGACAAGTCATAAGCTCATAATCGAATTTTCATTTTAAGTATATAAATCACTAACTCCGAGTTACTTAACTTACATGATGATAACTTGCCTACTCGATCCCCAACCTACACATGGTAACTTGCCCACTTGACTTACATGAAACTTAGTATATAAATATGCTCACGTGATCTACGACTTACACTGTGACAAACTTGTCCACTCGACCTACACAATCCATACCCTTACTTGGGGGATTAGTGTTGGGGCAAGATAACAATTTCACATTGATTAGCCAAAAAATGGACCGTGGTTTATAAAGCAAGGGCCAATTTTTACTATTGAAGTGCCTTTTCTCAAAGGATAAAACCATGAGGATGGTCTGTGTACTACTCTAAAACATGCAATATCCATAGTGGACATAGTCCGACAATCCTTGTATCAACAAGGTGAATTATAAGTTTAGTGCATTTTATAAGTTTTTTATATTATTGCCGTAATAACTCTTAAATTAATTGTTCAATACTTCAAGATAATTATTCAAAGATTGAATAGTCTTTGAATATATAATAATCTTTTAAGTAACTAATAAAATATTATATCAATTATGAGAATCTTAGAACAAAATTTAAAATAAATTATATATTTTAATTATTATGGATATACTTACGATGATCTTATAACATTATTTATTCTTATACATATTATTTAAAATAGAAATATTCTTTCATTTTAAAAGTTTAATTTATCCTAATGTAATTTAGAATAAAATACACATAATATGATATTAATAACGATATATGCATTTTATTATAATGATTGGTACAATATAATATAATCTAATAAAATAATGTCTTATTATGTAATTTAGATTAAATTATATAATCTTTTATTGTTACACATATTATTTTTAAGATAAATATGTTATTTTATTTTACATATATAATTTCGTTCAAGTCTTATTACCTGATTTTTTTAAAATTATATAAAGTAGACTATTAATATATGTATTGTACTATGGTAATTAGGACACTGCGTCATAACAATGTAGTTTCAAATATGTAAAAGGATTGGAATAGCAATTTTAAATATATGATAATATTCTTTTAAGTAAAACAAATACCCAAAATTGGAAAAATGATCAATTATGCTTAAATACGAAAAATCGAGTTAGATAAATATTTATTTTTTAAATAAAAAAATATAATATATTTATTTTTAAATATTATTTATTACTTATTTTTTATACTTCAGTAAAATTTTAATTAAATCTATATTGATAAATAATTTATTTAAATTTGATATGATTTGATTTTAAATAAAAAATTAAACACAAAAAA
>JBBYHO010000015.1:21258323-21275445 GCA_038382025.1 Adansonia gregorii | reverse complement strand
TTTTTTTGTTTTTCATGTTGTAGCAAATAGTTATTTAAGGAAATTACTGCATGAAATGTCTCTTTTGCAGCAGCAAATGCCGGCAATGTAGGAGTAGGTGCAAGGTACGAATTTCATAATCGAATAGATCCAGCCAGGGGGCACAGCTCTTCTGTAGATAGGTAATAAGCTCTAGCAGCAGCTTTCCACTATTTCTGCCTCTACAGTGATTTTTTTATACAACTTTTTACATAAAATTTTATTTATTTTTAACATATTTACATATTATATTTTTATTACAATACATATAATTTATATTTATTTTAAAATTAATCATTTAACTTAAAAATATTTAAATATCAAATAAAAATAAAAAATAAAAGTATTTAAGATTTTTATCATTGAAAACTATTTTGTTTTATAACAAAACTTTTGTCAAAAATAATCTGTATTGAAAAAATTTTTCTTCACAAATAAATATTTAAGATGAAAAATTTTTATCGCTAAAAATTATTTTTCAACTAATATTTTCGGTCATTAAAATATATTAGCGATAGAAATATTTCATTGCAAATATTCATTTCTTTCAAAATTATCCGTTAAAATTTTTTTCATAGAAAATAATATTTTTAACTAAAAAATATTACCAATGAAAATATTATCAACAACTTCATTTAAAAAACAGATTTTTTTTCAACAACATTTTTGTCCAAAAGGTTTTTTCCGATGGATTTTCAGTTATTTCCGATGAAATATTTCATTATAAATAAGTCACACCCTTGTAGTGATAATAGATTTGGATATTCAAATCCAATACTCATCGCACGTTTAATTTTATATTTTTATTTTTTAAATAAAATGATTTGATAAATTTAAATATTTAATAAATTCATATATTCAAAAAATTTATTAAATTAATTTAATAACTTTAAATATTTAAATCGGATGCAAATTTAAAGACTAATAATTAAAAAATAATTGACTAATAAATAAATTTAAATTTTATATTAAACAAATTTAAATTCAATCAATCTTAATGCTTTTGTAAATCCAACCGATCTCAAGGGAAGAAATAGCGTGCACTGAGCTCTGATTTTAAAACGCGTGAACGGACAAAGACGGATAAGATATCCTAAAATTATGTTGCATTATATTATATTATTAGTTAATTACGTCTTTCATTCTTCGCGGCCAAAACACGTCCAAATTTCCAAGCTTTGGAAATATCATAAATGGCCAAGGTTACGTGTAGAATGAAAGGTCTGATCTACCACGAATTTTGGTGCCTTTTTATTGTATCTTCCCCTTTTAGAATTCATTTTAATACTTCAGTGACTCTTTAATTCTTTATATTGCTGCTATTATTACATACCCTTAATTGTAATACGAGAATTAAAAAATTATAAATTTTAAATTTTAAATTTTAAATTTATTATATATTTTTAAAATGATTATATAAATAGATTAAACTTTGATTATTTTTTCTATATTTAATTTTAGATTTTTTTAAATATATAAAATTGAAAATGTCAAATAAACCTTTGAAGAATATTGCAATTGAGAACTGAATAATAATAATAATAATAATAATAATAATAATAATAATAGTTTGTGAGCAATCATAAGATAAGAATGAGTGGGAATTAGGCATTCAAAATGTTGCAATTCATTCTTTTATATTTATTAATATCAAGTCCTAATCACCTCTTTCATTATCTTATTCAGAACAAACCCATTAAGAGTCTAGTCTTAAAAAATTTTAAAAAAAAATTCTACCATGATGGAAAATTGACTACTCCATTGGGTATCTTACAACTAAGAAGGGGATAAGAAGAAAATATCAATTCAATTTAATTTTTGTTTAGAATGTTAGCAACTTGGCATTTTGTACTTTTCAGAATTGAAAATTAAGCTTTGTTACATTGATGGATATTAATGAATTATTTTGATTGGGAGTCTAAAGTTTCATCACAACTTTTTTCTTATTAACCAAAGTGACTTGACAACTAATCCCATTTAATTAGTTTTAATCGCTTGCGGCAAGCATCATGCCCATGAATTTCAATTTAATTATAACTTTTCTTAGATAAATCCTCTTTATTTAGTAAATAAATCAATAAACATTTAAATGTTACCTACTACTTATGTCTTGTATCCAAAAATATTTTTTTATTTACTCTTTTTTGAATTTTGATTTAGAAAAATAGGGACTCGAATTTTAGCCAATCATTGAATCAAATTTTTGATATTACATTTTAGTGTTTGACTTGACGGCAAATACATCTAATTCCTACTCAAACAGCCGAATTTGGATTTTTCTCCTCTCGATATTGCACTTTAGTATTTGGTTCGATGATAAATACGTATAATCCCTATTTGAAACTTCCTTTTTATGTCATCAATCACATTTCCCTAGCATTTTTGGCAACAGTCAGTACTAGCATCATTAACCTGGACATCAAAAGCAACATCACAATGAATAAGTTCAAAGCACCATACCATTTCCTTGTTGTCCATTACGTCTATCAATTAATCTTAAACAAACTTTTCTTAGCTTTCAACCATTCTTCAACAGCTGCCTTAATTCTGTTTATAAAAGAATACACATTGATTTCCTTTCAACCAATAATCTTTTCACACATGATTTTCTAGATATATACCAGTAAGCATTAGGCAATTAAGATCATAATTTCTTCGTGGCTAGATTTCTCTTAATCTCTTTGCGTTGAATCGGTTTGGTATTTAAAATATTATTTTATATTAATTTTGATATATTTTTATAATTAAATTTAAATAAAAATTATTTTTAATTATATAAATAATAACTTAAATCAATTCAAATTATTATAATACTAATTAAATCTGTCAAACCATAAAACAATCTACACGTTTGAGCTGATTTGATCAAAAGCAGTGATTGCTTCTTTATTCACATTTAACGTTGGCAAACATCAAATCAGATGCCTCTCGTATGGGCTCTGTTGATTCCTCCTCCCGTCGACATAGGTGGCATATAGGGCACTCCACAGCCCTCCTCCTTCATAAATCCAATCACAGAAGGACAACCTTGGCACAAGGTTTCAATAGAAATTTATTATTTTACTTGGAATTTTTAAATTTTAAATAGTTTTCTAAATTAAAATTTTAAATACTAATCTAACATATTATTATGACCACTAATTTTGACCTTTTTTATTAGTAATATTTACAATCGATAATATAGTAATATTTATTATATATAAAGTTCTATTTAGTTCCTCAAGGACTTTACCATACCAAAAAAAGTTTTAACCCCCAACTCTATCTTCCTTGATAATTCCCACAGAAGATTTGATAGAAAAATAACACTCCCATTTGGTTTAGGAACCGTATCTATCTATACTATATATTAGTGTACGATTAAGTGATATCACGAGTTAAAAATACTAACTCAATTATTAAATTTATAAAAAAATATAGATTCATAATTTTTATATAATATTTTTTAAAAAATTAATAACTACTTAAAAAACTACCCCTCTTTTTTTCCAAAATAATATTTTAAATCATTTTTTTTTCAGTTTTCATCTGCATAATAAGTATGCGAAACAGCTACCTGAAAACTGCTTTAGTAACTTTTTCTTCAATTATTCTTTCATAATTATGTTAAAGGGTTAAGAGTTAAGATTAGATTAAAAATTTTAAAAAATAACAATAAAAGTTAAGAATAGATTAAGAATTTTTAAAAAATAACTATTAATTCGATTAGACTGAAGAAAATACAACAAATTAAACTGGATTTTATTCTATGCCGAACAAAATAAATTTAGTTTGGGACTAATGAAGTAAGGTTAGTTTACCATCATGGCTTTTTTGAAGAACAAATGAAGAACAATTCATGGGCCTATACAAATGAAACTCAACCCATTTCTGAAAGTCAATAATCCACTCACAATAAGAAAATGGCCCAAAAGAAAGCATAACCATCTATTTTATTAATTAATTAATTATTAGAGCTAAAAATTGAAATATATAGTTAAAAGAGGGGGAAAAAAAAAGGTAATTGCATTTTTAATTATTGTGCTATATGAAGCTTCAAAAAGGAAAACAAAGTTAGAGAACATAAGCAAGTAGAGCTATTTAGGGAATTGGAAAAAAAAAATAAAGAAGTTATGAAGTTTAAATTGGATTAAAAAGCAATATAATAATCGAATTCAGTTTAAATGTTTAAAAAAAGGCACCAATGTAAACATATAAAAAATTTATTTAAAAATTTTAAAAGATATTGATATTTTAAAGTATTAGCTTTATATCAATGTTACATTTCCATGTAAATTTCTTCGACAGTAGTTTTATACAAAACAAAATAGATCTGTCTATAAGTTGAATTAAGTCTAGATCTTATATTAACAAAGAATATTACCCCAAGCTTAGCCCAACCATAAATAATTGAGACATAATAAAATCTTGGTCTTATACTCTTATTTATTATTGAAATATAACCATTTACCTATTTTGATTTTATTATTAGTGCATACAATTAATTTCTATGTATTCATAATATAAATTATAATGTTTTTAAATATTGAAATTTGAGTTAATCAAATAAATTATTTTAAGTATCAATATGATTAATTTATAATAAGGTTAAATATTTATTTGACCCATGTACTTTGGTTCGATTTTCGGTTCGGCACCTAAAAAAAATAAATTTTCAACCTTTTACTTAAACTTCCATTTTATTATGCATGTTGGCCCTTTAAACTAACATTATTAGTTAAATCCAATGTGGTAAAAAAAATAGAGAAAAAAATAAAGCTTGACATATACAAAAATGCCACGTCATTATTACCATGTCGATATAAAGAAAATTTTCCAAAAATTTTCGCAAAATTTTCCAAAAATTTTCGCAATTTTTTTATTTCAATAATTTTTCTATTTAATTTTTGTATTTTTAATGATAGTGTCACTTTGAGGATATGACATTTTGTCACGTATCATGATTTAAGTAGTTATTTATTGCCACGTTAGCATTTAACCATCGGTATTAGTTTAAAGGGCTAACATGCATGATGTAATGAAAGCTTAAGTACAAAGTTGATAATTTTTTTATTTAAGTACCAAACTGAAAACCAAGCGAAAGTATAAGGACCAGATAAGTATTTAACATTTTATAATATGACATATTTTATAATAAATCATTGAACAAATTAATTTTATATTCTTTTGTGCTACAAAATATTCATTTTAATATATAAATATAATTAAAAATATCATATTATAATAAAAACTTACTTAAAATATTAATAATAATAAATTGGTAATTTATTTTTAAATGTAAACATTTAAATTATGTAAAAATGATCATATCTAATATAAAATAAAAAATCATGTAAAATATACTCGAAAGCAAATTAAAACTGAAATAGCTAAAATCCAAAATAATCCAAAACTAAAATAACCTGACCTAAACCCACCAAATAAAAAATTACAAAAGATTTCATAAGAGAAAACCAATAAGATAAAAGAAAAACGATGCGGTTTAATCAAAAGATTAGTATCAAGTACATTGGTAGTAAATTTTTTTAGCTTATGATTGGGATTACAAAATTGACACATATCTCATTTATTTATTTTTTTAAATACATGTTAAACATATACAGTAATTTTAACTTTGCTAGTGAATTTAAAAAACTATACTATCAGTACTCGATAATAATCTGTTTTCTTTTCTTTGAATTTTCGTTTTATTTACTGTATAATTAATTTTGAAAACTTTATATATATAATGATGATTTAATCCAGAGAAGGTATAACTGTAACTTGATTTAGCTGCATATGAATATGGTAGGTAGAACATCAAATAACAGTATATCATATACTAATAACCGTTCTAACTTCCCACTATATACAAATCGAAAATAATAATAATAATAATAATAATAATAATAATAATAATAATAAATACCCTCAAAACCATGAAGCCCAAGGTTGTTCCATCTACCAAGCAATTAAGACCCTCACCTATAGACTTTTTTACCTTTTTTTTTTTTTCAATTTTTTTCCAGCACACCATTGCTCACCTGAAAGGCGGCTCGATAGTACAATATTCACCTACTTTGATTTTGATTGTTAATATATAATCCGATCATAAATCATTTTTTTAATTTATAATTGAAGTTATAAAATGAAAGGTAATTAATTTTTTTACCCTTGTATATGTATTCCAGTTAAAAAAAAAAAAAAACTTTCATTCGAATATATCAAAGGATGAATTAGTTTGAAAATAATTTTAGATTAAAATATTGGATCAAGCATCATAAATTAATATTTTTGGAATAAACTTAACAACAATTAACTCAAACCTTTCTTAATGGTTTTTATTTATTTTTTAACAAAAGGATTAAATTAAATGTATGGTTCAATTATCCTTATTCCTTTTATTTTGTCCATATGAATGTAGAAAGGGAATATATATATATATATATATAATGGATTGGTTTCTTGTCATGAAATTGGTTTTGAGGTTTACAGGTTGCAACAACATTGACAAGATTTTATGTTAAATGAGAAGATAGCTAAATAGGCCGACCTAGCTCTTTTTTTTTTTTACACAAATGATAAATTCAATTACAGTTCAATTACATAAATTTAATTGATTTATGTAATTATTTTAATAAATTTTAAATACGAATCTTAATATTTATAATTCATTATTATTCTCGTGTCATGATTTCTTCATTTAAACAAGAAAAAGAAGCTTAATTAAAGAACAGAGATGATAAGAATGGAGATATGGCAAATTTGACAAGGTTCTTAAAGGGATGATGACCATTTCAAAAGTGAACCATGAAGGTAGCTAAAATGTCATTTTCACCCACCACTAAATAATACTTAGGCACTCAAAATTGAAGAATGGAGATGTCATTATCTCCTTTTTTTTAAAAAAGAAAAAAATCAGACTTTCAAGTATACCAAAGAAAAACCAACTAATTTGTACTTGACCATTATTAAATATGTAATTTTTTAGCCATAATATAATGGAGTTAGTTTGAATGAGCATGGAAAACAAGCAAATTTATTTCAACAAAGAAATTCTTATGGGTTACTTCACCATATTGTGTTGTATAACACGTCATGGGTATTCTAATTCTAATTCGATTCTTACAACAGATTGATTGATTGCCCTGTTTTTGTTTGTCATCTACGGCTGCTGCAAGTATAAGGAAAAAAAATGCACTCTTTCTTTGCTAGAATGTATATAAATATATATATATATATGTATGATAAATCAATAATAGTCGATTTAATTAACTAGTAAAATCATTCGAATCAGTAATAAATACTTTTAAATACTCTTAAAAGAGACGGTTCTTGTATTTTCAATTGTGTAAAATGTTCTTCGTAATTAAAAAAGAATCACGGTAATAATAATAATAATATCATAATCGAAGTCATATCGTACTTCCTAATATTATTTTAA
Source organism: Adansonia gregorii (assembly GCA_038382025.1). Classification (NCBI taxonomy): domain Eukaryota; kingdom Viridiplantae; phylum Streptophyta; class Magnoliopsida; order Malvales; family Malvaceae; genus Adansonia; species Adansonia gregorii. Next base: position 21,268,004 of record JBBYHO010000015.1, on the reverse strand, counting down.
TAAGAATTAACTATTCTAATTACAATTGATTATACGGTTATTACATTTATCCCCTTCGAAACTGAAGTTGGTATTATAGATGTCAACTTAAGTTTGGAAACCAAATATTGAAAACAATTGGGAACATGTGTGTTTGCAAAGATATCAGTTGTTTGAACCAAAGAAAACATAGAAGTTAGATAAATATTTCCTTGCATAACATGAAGATGTAAAGAATGAAACATTCTAATTATGGTTAACGATACAAATTATTACGTTAATATTGACTTAAATGTGTTTAATTCATAAGAGAGGTAATTAAATAATAATGAACATAACTTGTATCATTTGAGAGTTGAATCGATTTATTTGTCATTGGGGGTGAACTTAGTCAAATTATATAAAGTTTAAAGTATAATTCTTTCCAAGTTAGGTAGGATGAAGGGAAGAAATTGGGCTGGTTTCCAGCATTTTTCCATTCTCATTTTTCCCCTTTAATCCCATGAGCAAATATGCCCTCCCGTTATGTTTCAAAGTAGAAATTGAAGATAAAAAGATTAAATGATGGTAGTAACATCACGACCAACTACCATTGTAACAAAAAGCATTAACTGAGAATGAAAGAAAGTAACCATCTTAACTCAATTTCATTATAGTTATCACAGAATTTTGATATGATTTAATTATGATCACAAATATTAATTCATAATATATAATTTAAAATTAATTTAAATACTTTAAAAAGGAAAATTAATTACAATTAAATTTATTTCATTTTTAAATTTTATAAAAGAATCATATTTGTATAATAATCATTACTGATTATTTTTTAATAATAAATTCAAATTAATTACTATTAAATTACTATAAATCTAAAATTTTTTACAAAAAAGATGAAAATTTATTCTTCTAAAGTGTTTATAATAAATTAATTTATGATCATAATTAAATCATATTAAGATCATCGTGATAATTACCACGAAACTGAATTCATGGTATCGTTTCTCAAGACGGGTAAGATAAAATAGTTTTTAAAGCTATATTATCTTATTTAACCAAATTAAATAAAAAGTTGGAGATTGTACATATTGTTTGTGTTGTGGAATTTCAGTTGGCTTTTGATCTTTCTCTTTTTAAATGCTGAAATTGAATGTAGTTGTCAAGACGATATTGGAGGGTTTGCTTCTCTGGTTTTCTTGGGAACGTGAAGGAGAAAGGTATGTCATGGTTTTCAATACAAGTACATTTGAAGAAAATGGATGTTTGGCTGTGCAAGGAACTGAAATGCTTTGCATTTACGGTTGGAAAGCTATTTCAAACCCTTTTATTTATTTTATATATATATATATATATATATATATAGATTTGTCTGCTTTGACTGAAATTTCAAAAAACATATTAATACGTCCAAATGACCTGAGATAACTCAAATATATGATACCTCAAATTTAAAATTGATTTGAAATTTTTAAAAGCTGAATGGATTGACTCTAACTCAACTTGAAAATATTTAATTAACACATCTAAATGGAAGCTAGCATGCAAACAAACAGACCCGATGTGAAAGATTTACAAAAAAATTGATAAAAATTAAAGGATAATTATTTTATACACCAGCGATGAAAAAACTTAATAAAAAAAGTTATTAAAGTGATATGTATCTTACAAAATATATTTAAAAAATAAAAAAATAAGATAATGTCCCCACAAATCCAATTTATGGAATTTTTTTTATTTCGTTGACGAATATCCAAATTAAAATGGACATGTAATATTTGATTATTTTTCTTCTATGGTAGCTTTTAATGGAGGAACCCTAAACTATAACGAGACTTTTGATTTCAGGGATTTGATTAAGTAGAAAATAGAAATTAATTATGTCAAAATTTGATGTAATCTAATCACAGCCATAAATTCTTATCTTGCAATAAACATTCGAACTCTTCTAACTAAAGGTAAATTGATGGATGAATTGTCAAGAGGGATAGTTGAGTATTTTCTTTATATGAAAAAGGAAGTCTTAGTTTGAGAATTAAGATAGATGAAATGCTTATAGACGTTGAAATTTAAATTTTAAATTTATTGAAATATCATCTTTTAAAAATAACAACAAAAATTAATTAATTTAAACTTTAAGTTCGATAGCATATAGCAATGATCTTTCAAATTAGGCGGTGGTAAATGTGATTAACAAGGAGAGACTCCATGCACATATCATTTTGCAATCATTACTCTTAGAAGTCATTCCTTCTTAAAGTTGCTTAGAGATTCACCAGGCAGTTAGCATCATTCCATCAAGCGCCTCAAGCTGATCTAGTGGCAGAGAAGGATCAATGAAATGGTGATTTGAGCTATATTAATTATATATATATATATACATATATATATATATATATAAAGTCAAGCATAAGAGTTAAAGCGACCTGTTTAGAGTTTGTTCTAGATCAGTAGAAAATTCCTAAAATTGCAATCCACTCAAAAACGTTGTTCTCGCTGTTCATTATACTGATTTGTACATGTAACCTGATCGACCAACCTGGCCTAGCTACCCGAAAACTAATTCATCGTAAAGCAGTCAACAGATGATCCGGAGCAGACATGCTCGTTATGCCAATCATGGATTAAAGCATTAAGCAGTTTGGATGGATTAATGATGTTGAAACTTAAAATACTCTAGCTGGGTTTTTTTTTTTTTTTATCTGCTTTAAGTTTTTTTGGAATCATTGGTCACCCTATTTAATATGATGTCAAAACTATATTTTTTACCCGTTTCATTAGAGTGTCTGTTCTAGTCTATTTTACCAAGTATCTGTCGAGAGGGGTGTCAAAAAATCTAAAATTTTTTATCTCTTGTTCCTCAGTCTAGCTTATATATCCCGATAGACTCTCCACTTTACAAGCTAGCTTTTGAATGGGGTTTGAATATTTTCTGAAACTAATGAAGTGAACATTAATCAAATATTTTCTTCAAATTATATATGTATCATGGCATGGACTATGTATAGATAAACTGGCACAATCGACGAATTAGAATTAGACACCGATTTTATACCTTCCAAATTGACGATATATAGTTTACTTGATTTTATACTGATGATGTCAATGGATAGGGTAGTTTAAGCACATTTAGATGGGATTTCAGATGTTTGATTTCATGGGGTATCAAATCTCAATCACTTAAGAAAAACCAATAATATTATATCTAGTTATTTTTCAGCATAATGTTTCAACGTTTGTATTTGACTTGCCATCTGCATGGAAGTATGAAAAAAGGCAAGACAGTTTACCATACTTTTCTTGATGCTGTCCTTGCACGGCATTTGCATTAACCCCTAAGATTACATTTCCTGATCACATTAATTTTCAGTTAAAGGTCTCCTTTCTCTCTCACAAATCAAAAGCATTCATGACCCAAAGTGAAAATTTATATATCTGCTATCTGATCTTCTCAAACAATATTATTAAGCTCCAACTGTTATTTATTGTCGACTTTTTTTTTTGCTACAACTGCTCTGCATCCATTGTTTTCAATATGCACCATCGGAAAGACCAGACCAGCTTATTCCAAATCAGGGATATAAATACGAATGTATTTTTGATTGCTACATATTTATCACAGTTATCAAATATAATAAATGCTATATAATTTAACTGTAGTAAATATAGATGCGAACGTAAAATCCAAAATAACAACTATAATATCTTCTTACAACTGCTATTTAAATCCCCTTTACATGCTTGTTTTCTCTATCTTTGTTATAACAAGAAAGACAAGCGTGCAATGGCACGCATCATTATTTATCAAATAGAGGACTTTCTTGAAGAAATTACGTACTATTTTTACTCTTGGGGAAAAAATATAATATATGAAAACAAACCAGGAAGTTAGCTTCTTTTGTCTCATTACGCACATAATTATCATTTAAAAATATTAAAGAATGTTGAACAAAAACCATAGGCTAGTTTTAAAGAGTTCATACATTCTAGACAGAAAAGATGCAATTACTTTGACAACTAACTTAACATGGTTTAAAATTAATACTTAAAATCGGGTGGTTTTTCATTGAAAATGGCCGATTTAAAGTTTTGCTATAGCCAAAGAGTGTAATATCTCTATTTAACCCTCTTCTGGAAATCAGAATTAATCATGTCGAAACAAACAAATTAATTAAATCCCTAAATTAGGAATCATTGGATTTAGATGGTGCATGCATGCATGCATGTGCATGCTCTAAAAATGCTAGCTAATTATAATATTTACTTGTTGCCAATTCTGGTATGATAACTTCGAGTTATACCAACTTTTTTGCCAGTGATTCCAAGTTAATTATGTGTTCCAGATGCAATATTGTAAATTAGGAAGCCTCAAATAAGAAGCATGATGCACTTAGAAGAGCAAAGTTCAATAAATGGAACACCATTGTTCACTATCTCCTATATAGTAAATTGATCTACACATTGCTTGTATTTGATAGCAGATATAGGGTGAGTGCTAGAAATATATATATATATATTTGAAAAAAGCATAAGTTTTGCAACAACATAAAAACCCCTATTTACTTTTATTTTATATTTTTAAGGAGAGGTTTTAAAAAGTGTATGAATCATTTTCTAAAATACAACATATTGCTCATTAAGGAGTCCAAATTTTTATTTTTATTTTTTTATAAATTAAACGTTGTGCTTTAATTTAACTGAGTTTGGAATGCAACCCTTCTTGATAATTAGGGATTTTTCAAGCTTAACTAAGTTTGTAATGGATGTACTTCACGTTTAAATCTCTTAATTCATATACGTAAAATTCTTTGTATAAAAGGAAGAGAAAAGGCTACAAATTTTATGCTATAGGCTTTGTTAAAAATAAAATGGTCACTATTAATGGGGCATCCATGCACAATTAGCGTACAACAAAGCAACCTTAGAAAACGAAATAAAAATGGATTAAAGTTGATAATTAATGATTATGAATGATGATCCCTTGTTAATGAATTTGCACCAGGAGAGCTGTCCCTTTAATAAAAACTACTAGCTGCCCTAATCACCAGGCTTTGATTGAACGTAATACCATGGCTTAAACTTGAGAGAGAGAGAGAGAGAGAGAGGGAAGCAATAAAGAAAAATATATGTGTGTATCATAGTTGAGAAAAATTTTGATAAATAGAGTGGTTCATGGGCCAATAGCAAGAACAATTGAAAGGGTCAGTCAGTCAAGTGGTTCTACAAGATACATATAGGCTTTAATATGTGTCGTGTAAAACCAACAAAAGTGACTTCCCATCGGCAACCCTAAACCAACCGCCACTTTCCTTCATTTTTCCCTTAATAATTTTCTCCCTTCTTTATATATCTTCTTGGGGCTTCTTTTTTGCTGTGCTTGATCCCCTATAGCTATAATAAATTAACATCTTTAATTAATTCCATCCATGGGGGATTCAGGAGCTGCTTCTAGTGATGATATAAAGACCTGTCCTAGAGGACACTGGAGGCCTGCTGAAGATGAAAAGCTCAGGCAACTTGTTGAACAGTATGGTGCACAAAACTGGAACTCTATTGCTGAAAAGCTCCAAGGAAGATCAGGTAATTAATTTATATTATGATTAGTATATATACATATTAGACTTTGCATATATATCCGCTCTATCCTCTAACTTGTGTTAACTTTTGATACTCTTTGGGGAATTACTAAAATATGATATTTTTGAAGCAAAGTATTCATGATTAAGCTGATTCAAAACTTTAGATTAAATCAGAAAAAGATGTTACTTCCTCCATGAGTGAGTTGGGGTTGGTCATAAGGAGTTGTTGATTAATGAGTAGAATTTTAGATTTCATTTTTCTACAACACATGTCATATTTCTCTTCTACCTACCTGAGAAACTTTTTTAAATTAATAGTAGTATCTTAAGTCTCAATAGCACCGGAGAAGATCGATATAAATGATCAGTTAATTTGCTTTGGGATCATCAACCCATGAACTGATAATGACAAACCAAAAGATAAATCTCTTCCCTCTCTTTCCCTTCAATTTTCGTATATACTTACCGCAAAATATTATGAATCTGTTTTTACAGGGAAGAGCTGCAGATTGAGGTGGTTTAATCAACTTGACCCTAGAATCAACAGAAGGCCATTTACAGAAGATGAAGAAGAAAGGCTCCTCGCTGCCCATCGCATTCATGGAAACAAATGGGCACTCATAGCTAGACTATTTCCTGGTAGAACTGATAACGCGGTGAAGAATCACTGGCACGTTATAATGGCTAGAAAACAAAGAGAACAATCCAAGGTATGCGGGAAGAGAAGTTTACAAGATGGTTTTAGCAACTCTAAGCTAAGTTCTACTGGTTTTACTCCAAGGAAATTAGCTAGATGTCAAGAGGCTTTTAGCTCAAGAATTGGGTTTGGAGACAGTAGGCTTTTTGAATTTCAAAACCTCGGCAAAGATAGGATTTTCTCAGTTTCATCGTCATCAACTACTTCTTCACCATCTTGGACTTTTGCTTCATCAACAATGATGGCTTCAAACAATTCATCTTCAGCCCATTTATCAAGAAGAGATGGAAAAGATCATTTACTGGCTTCTGGTCTTAGTTATTACTCCATGGACAGCTCAAAGCTTTTAGATCAATCTCTTCACAAATATCATCGGAATGCCTCAGCATATTGTGGCAGCTTCAGAAATTCCAGTGCATTTGGAGTCGCAAACTACAGGAGGGTCGTTCCAAGTCATTTTGGCTACCTTAAACTTGGTGATGATTATGAGAGCAATAATGGTGTGATGATGAAGGAGTTGTTAAGTTTTACCGATAATGCACCCACGTTTGCAAACACTAGAGTGAGTAATTCCCAGCAGGAGCAAGAAGACGAACCCAACAAAGCAAAGGATGTTCCTTTCATAGATTTTCTTGGTGTTGGTATTTCTTCTTGAACATCAAAAAACCATCTTATTTAACTTTTTTTTTTTTCCTCCTAGTAAACATAACAGTTCTGGCTTTGCTTTTCCAAAGCATCATTAATTTTATCATACATGTTGATAGCATGCAAGACTCAAGCAGAAAGAAATATGTTAGCTTTTTAATTAGCAGTTGGGGGGGGGGGAGAAAACATTTTTTCTTCCATACACAATATTTTTAATAAGGCCTGGGCAATTTTTCACATAATTCAGTCAATTATGAATATTAATTTGTCTTACCAAGAAAAAAATAACTTGTCGGACATGGTTTTGATATCCAGGCTAGCTAGTGTTCTCAAGAATCCAATTTTTTTGCCTCTGTGGATCCTTCACAGATTTAATATATCTCTTGTTGTTGCATCCTAATTAATACATCAAAGTGCTAAAAAACAATGATCATTAGCTTTTTTTTTTTTTCCCTGTATTCTTTAGGAAGGGTATTTCTGGAAAAAATGACTTGCAACATATAAATTTTCCTTAAAGTGGAAGGTGGTGGTGGGAAAATGTTAATAATTAATATGCAAGTCCAGCTATATATATATATATATATATTCTAAATTCTCCCTTAAATAGCTGGTTCACCTGAATCCTTACATCAATGTGAACTAAAAGAGAAAAATCGGCTTTTCAATGTTGTTAGAGCTGAAGCTTTCGTAGGGAACTATCATACGAGTGGCTGGTGTAGAAGTACTAGATAAAGGTCAAAAATCATTCTTGTTGAAAGTTGCTTTCAATATATACATATGCTGCTTGATTTAATCAACATCCTTTGGAGTTGGAAGCAAAGGGTTGATGATAATAGCTAAGAAAATGAAGAAATAAAAAAGAAAAAGGGATTATTATATAGGGTAGTTTCATTAATATTATTATGTTTTTTTTTTTTTAATTTGCATGTAGCTGGGGCAGATTGAAGGAGACATGCATCAAAATTCAACTAGTCAGCCACTACATTCATGAAACTATGTTCAAAATTTTAATAATTAGTAGTATTTACTATAGAAAAATATTCATATGTAGACAGATATAAAACATATTTACATGCGTACTAGGGTTTTGTTGTTGTATTGGATAGATTAGATGATGTCTGTAGGTTGTAAATTTTATAGATTTATTATTATTATTATTATTATTATTATTTGGCTAAGAACCCAGATGCCTGAACTACAAACCACCTGTAGAGATTCTTGCAAGATATGCGAATTTAATCGACTAGGATTTATCAAACCCTTATACCCCAAAACTCGAATAAAACTATTCATGAATTAGACTGGGCTAAATTGATATGATACTAAGTAAGGTATTAAAGAGTTATGTGACTCATCTAATTTTTTACCAAGAAGAACCGGTCCTATTGCTTAGTTTTTATTCTGCATGGCAATTGCCTTGTTGGGGTTGATTTTCTTTTCTTTCAACTTGAATTACTTATATTTTTAGTTGTAGAACTTTTTTTTTTCCAATTTTTTCTACTTCCTATTGCTTGTCAGAGAAAATAATAGTATATTACTAGTGTAAGAAATCCTTATTCTTTGCAGATACTTTTTCACATTTCAATTGGTTAGTTAACTGAATTCGTTAATAAGGTATATTTAATGCATATCTTCTTGCATTTGATGATAATAAAGTATTGGACGAAAATTTTCTCTTTAAACAGCACTCTAATTAGAATCAAATTAGGGAAAAAAAAAATAAGAATCAATGGGATTAAATTTAAAGAAAACGCTAACTAGTGTTCTATAGAATTATTTTTCTAATGTAGTTTCTTTTGATTATTTTCAAGTTTCTAAATTTTCAGTTTAATGATGGGAGATATTTCTTGAATAAAAATTTAATAAAATTCATAAATTTATATATCGAAATGACGCATAATCTTAACCTAATCTATTTTCTTTCTTTTCTGTGAAAGGATTTTATCCTAATTATTAGTTACTGCAATTAATGAATTAATAATGATGCTTTCTATCTATCCTTTCATATGACTTGCACATCTACTTGCATTTATTATTAATTAGGCATTTACCTTACACCAACCTACCGTTTAATATTGTGTGGTTATTTTTCTTGAGAAGAATTGCACCAAAAAATAAAAAAAATAAAAAATATCTAGGTCCATTTGTTCTTTATTTTACATCAATGTGTCATTATTAAACTGGTTAATTAGGAATTTGTTGACTTAAATGCTTCCAACTTGAAAAATGACAAGCTTAAATTTTGTCAAAATTCATAGTGTCATCAAGAAAACATATGAATTACACACCAAGTATTTGAATCGGTGTATATGCATCCATATTAAAAATATATAACAAAAAATAGAATAATATATTTAGTAAACTCATAACAAAATCAAGTAATTTAATAGAAAAATAATCACATTTTAAACTTAAAAAGAGAAACAAAATTACTATATATCTATACTATATATACAGTTCTGAATTGATTTTAGTATCATTGAGTTAAGAAATATCAATTTAGTTAAGCATAAATAATAAAAAACTATTATAAAATATTTAAAATCAATGATGTACATACTATAACCTAAAATATCTTTTTTTTTTACATTTTTCAAAACATGATTTTTACTTAATTTTTTCTTCCACTAACGTAATTGGATTGCCATAATCTGTTATTAACAAATCTCATAATCCGATAATAATAATAATAATAATATGTAATTTTCAACAAATTTGTAGCAAAATCGGTGCACTGTGTCAGCATTGTTAACGAATATTATAAAGAGCGTTAGCTATCGCCCT
>JBBYHO010000015.1:21184469-21199310 GCA_038382025.1 Adansonia gregorii | reverse complement strand
TTTTTTTATTGAAAATTTGTATCTTATAATATTTTATGATATTAAATCAAACTATTATTTTTTATTTTAATTTTATTTTCTTGTCAAGTAATAGTTATTTTATTATAATGAGATAAACACATTATCCTATGTTTAAGTGCCTGTGAAAGCCAACACCAATCACGTTATGCACATCGATTTTAATTTTAGTATCAATTTCATTATCGCAAAACCATAAAGTTCATAATACTTGATCGTTGTTACAGCCAAAAATATAAAAAAATAAAACCTCCTTTGAAGGTTGTTACTGTCAGTGCATGTTCATGTAGTTACAATCGACAACAAAATTTTCCAACAAAAATTTCATCTCCGATAAAAATCCCAAAATATATAACCTAAACTCATAAACTCAGCAACAATTCAAAAACCCAGATATTTCATACTCACTATCCTAATTTTACACAAAAAATACGAATATCCAAACTTACCAAAGGTTCTAGCATCTCTTCGAGATTTCCATATAATCTTAGATTAACAATCCAACTTCTTGTCCTTGATGTCCTCGGTTTCCAGATTTCAGCCTCCACAATTTTTTCCTTTTCACTCGATTCTTTAGGCTTGAATTCCCTCCCTCATTTATATTCGCTCGATATCCTAGCAAAACTTTTTTTTTTTTCTAAACCCTCTAAAACTTTCTTCTAGTTTGTGATAATAATTTAGGTTAGGGTTTCTTTTTAATATTTTTTTGGGGATTTCCAAACACTCGATTGCCTTAGGTGAGAGGCACATAAACAAACCGAGAAAACATTCATTTATATACTTAGGAGACTTGTAATTTCTAACCTTCTAAAAAAAATCAAAGCAATACTTAAAAGTAATTTTCGTATAAAATTAATTAATTTTACGTAATTTTATAATTTCTTATATGATTGATATTTTAGTAAATTAATTATTAGATTTAACAATATAATCGTGCTTTTATGTATATTAAATCTTAAATATATCTAATATCTATATCATGTCGATCGAGAATACTGTCTTTTTGATATTTAATGATTGAATTTTTTATATCAAATAAATAGTAAGATATTTTTAATTTACTCCAAATTTAATATATAAATCTACTTGAATAGATTATGAAATATAATAATCATATTAAACAAATATAAATCGAATAAAAAAATACAAAAGCATATAAAATTGAATTAGTGAGTAAATCCTCCTCTTTATTCATATAAACTATATTGTTATCTATTTTATTATATAAAACAAAAATATTTCAAATTAGCTTAGTGGGTGTTGATTTAATTACTTGAATAGCATCTTGATAAGTATTAGAGTTCAAATTTCACCAACAATTTACTTAATAAGTAATCTTAAAGTACCTAACATTGATTTGAAGCTTGTAACATACCTTGATCCTGAGCTATGGTAACCTCCCTCCACTTTTTTTTTTTGGCAAAAAAGAAAGAAAAATCATTGAGTTTAATTGCTTGCTTTTCTAGCTTTAGAAATTTCTGGCATAATCCTTTCACATTCTTTCCCATATATCCAGGATAAATTATCTTCACATTCTAAAATTCTTTGGATGAAGTAGACAGGTCATTGGAATCAAAGCCCTCTAACCTTTTCTTATTGTATAAACATTCATTCCACTTTTCCCACCCGTTTTTCTTCCCTAAAGACAAGTCCCTTCTTCCTGTTCAAGAATCCTTTATCGCCTTCTAAACACTCCCAAAATGTCAACCACAAATTTTGAGATTATGTTAGATTAAAGAGAAAGAAATTTGAATTTCAAATACATATAAATAAATTTTTTATTATTTTTTTTATAAATTTATTGGACACTTATTTAGTAATAAATTTGAAATATTTATAGGAAATTTATTTTTTCATATCCTATCAAACATACATGATATTTACAATTTATTTCCATAATTTACGTGCCCAATTCAAAACCGGTCTGTGGTATTCATTTTTTTTTCGAACATAAAATATTTTCTCATTGACATTGAGCGATGACATGGAGACTGGGTTAGGTTAATCCATGTGCTGCAAAGTGTAACATTGTACGACCAAAAAGAGAAACGGGAGCCTTTGGAAACTTGTACTAAGATGACCGTGTAACCAAGAAGAGGTTGTGGGCTGATCAGGGTCAAGCGATGTGCAGTGGTAGGTAGCTTATTCATGTTCCAAGTTATCCATTCAGACGAAGCTTTGAACATAATTAATTTTTTTTTAATCTAAGTTGATTGATTTGAATTATTATTTTAATAATATAAATTTTTATTTAAATTTAATTAAAAATATATAAATATTTTTATAAAAATAAAATTTTTATTTTTATTAATTTATAAATAATAATTAAAATTTTTAAATTAAATTAAAATAAATCTAATTTAAATTTTAATAAAAAATCTTAAAATTTCTCAGACTACGGGGTTAGTGTAATTTGAATTTGAACAATCTGAAAAACTTATGGACTAGGGCCGAAACTTCTGCTATCTGAGGACCCACACTTGGGTTGCTTTGATTTCTTCCGTCTAAAGGAAATTCAACCCAAGCGAGTCTAAAGAACGCCAATCAAATCTTTTCTATGTTATTGGAAACACGGTTCCACGCCTTTGATTCTTGAATTTTCCTCCGTCCACCAAAAACAAGTCAAAATAGGAAACCTTTCTAATAATAATAACAACAATAATAATAATGTTATATATATTTTTGAGAAGATTTATAATTAATATTTCGTAAAAAAGAAAGATATTAATGATTACTGTAATAAAAATATAAAGTATTTAGTGTTTAAAATAGGTCTGTCTGTAAATCATATTAGACTCAATAATAAAAATTTTATTTATATAATTTTATCTATAAATTCAAAAAACTTAAATTATTATTTAAAAATAATTTTATAATTAAATAAATAAAATTTATTTTAAATTTAATCAAACTAAATCTACTCAAATTTGCTTTAAGTTTAATATCGGACAAGTCTAATTTATAGATTCAATAGCAGTATATGGCATACATGACAGTGTGGAAAGAACTCTCTGAACGACACAGAAAGTAGACGATCCAACGCCACACCAGCTCCTTGTTTTTCGCGACCGACCTTAAATTCTTATTTGGATTAAAAGACTATTTATTTTGTTGGTATATATTTACTGTACAATAAATGATATAATAATATAATAATGATAATATTTTTCAACTATGAATATGCTAACACAAATACCAATTTTGGTTAAGAATAATAATTGTTGAGCCAAATAAAATAAAAAATTATATTTTATTTATTGATTTTCCAATTTATTTTATTATTTTATATAAGAAATGGAATATGTTCTCATTTAACCTAATTTTCTCCTAAAAACATAGATTTAATAAACAAGAATTACCTTTTTTTAATATAATTATTTGGTCACCCAAACCATCATCACAGCCTGTCATAAAGAATTTTTTTAGATTAAAAATAAAAAACCAGAGAAAATTCTGCCTAATTCCATTGTTTTTCTTTTTTTTTTTAATTTCCCAAATTTAAAATTAAAGTGTTTTTTCTTTAAAAAAAAAAAGTCCAATTTGATTCTAAAGTCTAAACAGTACCCAATGGCTGACGCAAAGCCAACGTTGAAAAAGAGAAAAAAAAAAGGGAAGACTTCACGAAAACAAAAGCAAAGCTCTTCAACCACGTCCAACAGAAAGGGCAGGAAAAAACTTAATAAACGTACTAAAAAGTCAATATCTTTCGCTCATTCTTCTTCTTCTTGGTCTTTTTTTGTTAGGTAAAATCTTCAATCCCAAAACCCTTCAAGGATTTCTTTGTTATTCTATTTTTTTTCTTGTTTGTTTGTGTGATGGGGTTTGGTTGGTTTGGTCAATTGGGGCAAAAAATTTTATTCAAGCTTTAATTTTTTTTTAATATCAATTACTATCAAATTTGTTGATTTACTTTCTGGGTTTTTGATTACTGTTCTGGGTTTTCTTGTTTTTCTATGATACGTCTGGCATTTAAGGACATACGGGTAACTTTGGGGTTTGAATGCTTGGTATCCCTTTTGTCTACTTTTTTATTTCAATATAGATTGTTATTATTCTTAGGGAGAGTTGCTAAAGTTTCTTTTAATTGAAAAATTGGATTTTTTGATGATCATGTTCTAGAGTGATTTTTATGAGCCTTTACCTTTCGATGTTTATGGTCTTCAGTTATTATACTGAATGATTTTTTGATTGATTTTTATGTACGCTGTACTTATATAATAAACAGGGATTTAGTAATTCATAAAAGAGGCAGCTAACATGGCTAATAGCGCGGCAGCATGTGCTGAAAGGGCAACCAGTGATAAGCTGCATGGTCCGGATTGGGCTGTAACCATCGAGCTATGTGACATTATAAACATGGATCCGGGGTATCATTATTTTCATTTCTCAGTTTGGCTGCCTTTTTGCTGTACTTTGCTAATTTCTGTTCTTTGATGCATTTTAGCACCTATGATTTTTATTTTGGAACTGGGTTTTTTGATTTACTTGAAGCAAAGGTACTTCTACCAAGATTGTGTGAATTTTAGTATGAGCTCTGCCATGTGGGCTACTTTAATGATTGTCAAACTTGCAAGCCTTGTTCTGAAGAGCGCTCTAATCACTATTTAAACTGTTTCGGTCCACATTTGTGGTGTAAGCCATCTTTGGCTAGCGTAATATATCTTTATAAGAGATTTTAATGCACTTTCGTTTTGACACTTCACTATAATTCAGTTCTTTTCCACTACGGAAAGAGGTGGAGCTTGGAGGGAGATTGCTGGATTAACTTGATTTGTTCTGCCTTTGATGTAGATGAGAGCTAGGCTTCCCAACGTTGATCATAGAGTAGCTTGGCTCTAAAACGCTAATGGCAAGTTGTCAGGACTTGATTTTTCCAAGAAAGTTTTGAAGGGAGGGATGCTGGAAGGGAAAACACTTTGGATCTTTCGAGTATGGTACCTTTTGGGTCTTGTAGGAGGAGAGGATGAGAAATTTTATGGGAAGTTTATATGCCATGAGTGAGGGGTGGAGGGAGAGATTTTTGAAATCTTGTATTTGGGGTGGCTTGGAGGAATGGAGAAGAGGAGTTTTAGGGCATATGCATACTCGTACTCTGCTCTTGGATTCCTTTTAGCTAGACTATGTAAGCAAAATTTTGAAACGTCTGTGACTGGAACGTTAAAACAAATACCCTTGTTAGAATGTACACCTGAATCCATGTAATATACGACACCATATGCTGCAGCCTTGCTGTTCTGTATTCTCTTGGAAGTCTATCATTTGTTATATATGTCCTTGTGGCACTATTAACTTTTAAAAGTATCAGTTTTTCCGGTATTGATGTCTTTCTTGTATGATTTGTGTAACTGGGTTGTTCTTGCTTCCTGGGGTTGTACTTGTCTATTTTACTAGGGAAGGATTCAAGGGTCTAAAGTCTGAAAATGGGTGAAAATGTTTGAATAAGCAGAAACTCTGATGCAAAGGATGTTATTGTCATCTCTTTAATCTTTTGAAGTATTATTTTGTGCTGCTAAGGGGTTCCTGTTATTGGGTTTGATTTATTTCTGCCTTGTTATGACTTGATGCTGGAAAATTCACATTCCTTGATGCATGGTGGACCCTAACTTTTCAGGACTTCAATGGTATTTTGCTTGAGTTGATTGAGATTCTTCATTTGTCTATTGCAGGCAAGCTAAGGATGCTTTGAAAATCCTCAAGAAGCGGTTGGCAACTAAAAATCCAAAATTACAGCTACTATCTCTTTTTGTGAGTTACATGTTTCTTACTTCGTTCATATGTCCTAGATATAGATTGCTCTTTTAAATAGTTTATTCAAAGTCAACTTTTATTGTGTAATAACATCTAAAAGTTGGCTTTCTTTAGTAATTTATTTTAATCATGTGGTCAAGTGACTATTAACTTGGTACCATCCTTTTTCTTCCACCTTATTGGTGCATGATGATAAAGAGGGAATAAGATGCCATATATCTGATATCTTGGTCCAGGTTTTGGATTCTCTGAGCAAAAATTGTGGTGAGCATGTTTTTCAGCAGATTGTCGAGCGTGATATATTGCGTGAAATGGTTAAAATAGTAAAGAAGAAGGTGCTTATCTTCACCTGACCTATGATATCTAACTTCTCTTTTTAAGTTTCCCCCTCTCTGGCACTTATGACTTGTATTCTTCCTTCTGGTTTAACTGTGCAGCCTGACTTGAATGTTAGGGAAAAGATACTTATTTTGATAGACACATGGCAAGAAGCCTTTGGAGGATCTGGGGGAAGGTATCCTCAATATTATGCCGCATATAATGAACTACGGGTAAATGTTCTACTGTGCCTTCATGTGCCTCTTGCTTCTTTTGTTAGCCTCTCATGAGCATCTATTTTTCCAAGCCAGAATATTATCAAGCATGTTCTTTTTATGCTTGAATATGTTAGGTTCAAGGTTGCTGCACTTCAATCCATATAATACATCATTTTAATTTCTTTTACATTATGTTTTTAGCATAAAGAAAAATTGCTTTTATTGTTTCGTTTGGAACTATGTGGTGGAAGACTGGAAAATGGTAGTTTTCTCCTTTCCCCTTCATTTTTTCTAGTTTATCTTTTCTTTAGAGTTGAACCAGATAAGTTTGTTAACAGCCCAGGGTTCAGGTGACAGAAAGTGCTGCTATTATTTTATTTATATAAAAAAAAGGGCAAATTTTATGATTTAAAGTTATTTTTGTATCCATGTTTGAGAAATGCGCTTTAATTATTCAATCATTTCCCATGAAATCCCACCCTCAACAGCAGGGAAAAAAAATGGAAACAAAGGCTAGCAAATGTACTCAGATAGGTTTTGTCCAAATTTAGCTTTAGGCCTTTATCATGATTCCCAGAAAATATTAATTCGAATACCTTGAACTATGCTTCACTTCTCTCTCTATTAAATTTGCATGCGATATAATCACTTTCTGAATGAATTTTGGTAGTTTCTGCAGAGAGGATTTAGGTTCATTGCTTATGTTTGTCTAATACTGACCTCTTCTGTTAATTACATTATTTTTCATCTTGATTTTGTTTTCTTCTGAAGTTGATTGGAGCAATTTTGGTGTTATAAATTTGTATATTGACTTCTTACCCCTTCCATTCCTAAAAATCATTGGTTGCTTATGCTGTTCTGGAAGTCAAACTTTCTGTTTTACGTCATATCTATCCATAACTGTTTCTTGAAGGTTTTTTTTTTGGCTATTTATCAGGCTGCTGGAGTTGAATTTCCTCCTCGAGAAGAGAATGCTGTACCATTATTTACTCCACCTCAGACCCATCCAATAACTCACCACCCTGCTTCAGCATACGAGGACGCTGCTATTGAGGCCTCTCTACAGTCTGATGCTTCTGGCCTCAGGTACCATATGTGCTAAAACCATTATATTCTGGTTGTGGATCATATGGTTGTCTTTGACAGGAAAATTGTTGGACAGGACAAAGATTTTGAAACTATTGCTTCGCTGAATTATTTTATAATATTTGCTTACTTTAATAGTCGCTTAGATTGAAAAAGAATATTTGTTTTTGGTATCTGTGAAATCATAACTCTTTTGCTTGGATCACATCTCTATTCTCTTGCTTGCCATTGTTATTTTTTGTTTAATATAAATTGCAGACCATCTATTTAGAAATAAATAATAAATCATCATTGGTGTTTGCTATACTATAATCATTATAATTTGCAAAATTATCTCACAATTTCTATTGTGTATTCCTTGAAATGTTTTAATATTTATATTTTTATATAAAAACTATATTAATATAGAAAATATATAAAAACTATATTAATATAGAAAAGAATATTTGAATTTATTTTCTTTAATAACTTTAAAACTGATGCAGGGGATTTTGTGAAAACCTTTCTTTAAACATCATTTTCTTGCTAATTTTATAGCTTTGAGACAGAAAGCTTAATTTGTCCTTTTCTCTTTCTACCGGATTAAACCATAATAAACCACTGCAAAGTTACTATGGTGCATCCCTCTTCCATCTTTGTTGCTGACACGTAAACATAAACCTCCATAATTTCTGTTATCATAGCCTCTAAAGAGATTGAAGTTGAACCTTGTGTTTTTCCAGTTTGTCAGAGATCCAAAATGCTCGTGGACTAGCAGATGTGTTAACAGAAATGCTTAGTGCTTTGGATCCAAAGACTCCTGAGGTAAAATCTTTGTCCTGAAAATGGATCATTATACTTGTCACATACCCTAGGCTGTCTAATTTTCTGATTATCCGATTTCTGATAAACACAGTGCTTTAATTTTCTTCTTGTTTTGTATTTTGTAAGGGGGAAGGTTATTGTTCTGAAGGTTGATCTGTTTATATGGGATTGGCTTCATTAATCTGATTTTCCTGTTTCACTTAGAGCAATGTGCTTTCTTAATTCCTTGGCAGCACCAGCTGTTTGGTTGTCCCTATTATTTTTATGTGCCTTGCTGTTATGATGAATAATTCCTTAGTTTCAATCGAGTCTAAATTATTTACACACGCCTTCAAAATATCTTAAAAAAGATTTCCTCATTTTGTCATCAATAGAAACATTATGACTCTTGCAAATAATGAGCTGTAAAAACTGTAATCTATGGTGCTATTGCTTCCTTCTGAATGTAATTATTTCTCCTTGTTAAATGGTGTTATCCAACATCTATTTAAGTATTGGATTTCAAGTGGTCTTCTATTCAAGTTGGGTCCTTCCAATTGTTACTAGTTGTTTTAGGTTGGATGTTTAACATGGTATTAGTTAGAGCCTGAGTTGTTCCCGCCTAATCCCATGTGAGGTTGGTGACCTCCAGAGAGGTTGTTCACATGTAGGTCCTTGTTGAGCTACAAGTGAGGGGAGTGTTGAGTGGTGTTATCCCACGTCTATTAGGTATTGGGTTTTCCAGTGGTCTTAAATTTAAGTTGGAACCTTCCACTCATTACCAATTTGGTTTTAGGTTGGATGCTTTGCACCCTGCTGCATCCTCTTTAATGGTTAACTTTTTGAGTATATGACCAAACTTATTGGATGATCTCATTAATTTATGTTTTGATCTCTTTTTGCATTGCATATGTGTGTCCGGCTGTGGAAAATATAAGTTGAGGGACTTTATTTTAGAATTTTTTTTTTTCCTATGCTTCATTACTTATTCTGCTGCGATAATAGTTTGTAAATAGAGAATCCTAATGCATGCCAGGCAGATGATTAAATTAATAAATATTTTTAGCTAGATGCAAGTCAAATGATTAGGCCTTTACTGTTTTGGATGTTGTGCAGGCTGCAAAGCAAGAAGTCATTGTCGACCTTGTTGATCAATGTCGTTCTTACCAAAAGCGTGTCATGCTTCTTGTGAATAATACCACGTGAGAATCTGTTTGCATCTTCGGTTGATTTCCTTCCTGTTAGATTGAATTATTCTGATGATTGATTTTTGCTTTTTCCAGGGATGAGGAACTTTTATGTCAGGGGTTGGCACTAAATGATAGCTTGCAGCGTGTTCTTTGCCGGCATGATGACATTCTGAAAGGAAATACTGCTACAACAGGAGCAGTAGCAGAAACTCCAGTTGTGCCACTTGTTAATATTAACCACGAGGATGATGAGTCGGAAGATGAATTTGCTCAGCTATCTCATAGGTGACGTTACCATGTCATTCTTCCTCAATCCCTTCTCAGTTTGCTTTCAAACATTTTCTACTAGTTTACCAAAAATATTTCTAGTGAACCAGAGTAGCCTTGCATTTTTAAACGATGGAAAACTCGGACAAAGAAATTTCGACGTGTTCTAATTCATCTGCTTAGCGCATGGAATGAACTATGGTTACTTTACCTTAATGGTGTTGATGTGTTACATTCCTTGATCTCCATTGGAATTTTTGTCTATGTTATTTTTCACTTTTGATCTAATTTAAGGAATCCTTGTCCTCACTTATTGCAGATCATCAAGGGATAATTATCCAGGACAGTACAGGAGAGCACCTAACAGTGAGCTTGCGCGAGCTGGTCCAATTCTTCCTCCTCCAGAGTCATCAAAAAGGCCTTTTGCTGCCAATGCCGGTGTGGTCGATTATCTTAGTGGTGATACCTACAAATCTGAGGGTTCCCCTGAAACGAGAGATCTTACATCTCATTCTGTTCGCACTCGTACATCACCTCCTTCCCATTCTGGTGACTCTGGATCCTTACCTGTTTTTAATGGACAGCCTATATATGATAAACCAGCTTTCTTAAGCAAATCTGGTGATGCTGAGCAGCCACCTCCAGCTCCCTGGGATAGTCCTGTTGGAAACCTTCCACCACCGCCGTCGAGATTTAATCAGAGACAGCAATTCTTCGAGCAACAACACGGTTATACTGGTGGTTCTTCTCATTCCAGTAATGGATCTGGATCCTCATACGACAGCTTGGTTGGACAGAGTCAAAATCTCTCCCTTAATTCGACGACCCCATCCAAACAAGCAAAACAGGAAGATGTTCTCTTCAAAGACCTGGTTGATTTTGCCAAAGCCAAGTCATCTTCATCATCCAAATCCAATAACAGGCCATTTTGATCATCTCGAGTCTGTCAGGCTTTCGGTGGTACAGCTTGTGAATGGTTATTAGATTATCAGATTTTTTTTTTTGGCTATTAGGTTATGGGGTTTCATGTTATTAAATAAACATTGCTTATGGTCTGTCTATGCTGTTTATTGGTTTACGTTTGAGACAAACTTCTCATTGGATATATATTCATATATTTTACATATTTTAATACTGGTTCTATCATTTTTTTTTTTTTCAATTTGTTCTTTCACCTGGCTGGGTGCTTGTTTATAAAGTTTGATTCAATGGTTGGGTTAAGGTAGAGGATCGTTAACTTATAAAAAGTTTGATTTTTATGCTCGGTTTTAAATTTGATTATTTGTGGTTGTGTTTTTGCTTGAGTATAAAATGATTTTTTTATCTTAATTAAAAATAAAAAAATATATATTAAAAATAAAAAAAAGTTCGAATAGGGTCCCTTGTCAGATGAGTCAAGAATTAAGATACTTGAATTAGGTTTTGCTCGATGACTTTGGTTTGGTATGACCTGATCAAGTTATTTTTTGAATTGAAATTAAATAATTTACAAAATATTGATGCCATTAATCTTTAAGTTAAACAAATGAGTTGAACTAAGGCTATAAAAAATTGTATTTTGCATTTATTTTATTTATTTTTTTTTAAAATATAGTATTAAAATATATGATAAACTTTCAACTTAATTTATAAATTTAAAATATTTCAACTATGGGCATGTTGTTGAAAGCAAGCACCTGATTTTCATACATTGCAATTGAAACTCCGATACTGTTGAAATTGGTGTGCATCTTTTGTGATTTTCCCCACTGCTAAATGTCCTAGATTCCACAAGTCTTGCATGTACCAAAAGTTTCAAAGAAAAGAGCAGATGTTTCTGTACTAATAACAGCTAGCTTTACTGTTGATTTACAAAGCAACAAAGAAAATAGCCATCAGTCAATGAATGAACAAAATGGCCTCAGTTGCAGAATAATTTTTGTGCATTTATATTTTCCAATCCAATCAATCACAAAAGAATCAGAACAAAAACCACTTCTTTCATGAAATGGATGCTCTTGGCTTTTCAGTCTTACAATTTGAACTCTTAATTGTATTGTTGTCCACTTTACTTGTCTTTGGCTTTTGTGTTGTAGCCATGAGGCAAGAAATCAGCCTATTTACCGGTACATAAAATCAAAGAAGGCAAACAGAGTTTGAAAGATGGATTTTCGACTTCTTCCCCACTTTGCTGATGGTGTTGAGGAATTTTCCTTATCGTCATTGAACAATCCTTGAACTTTATCTCCCTGTTTTCCCAGATGAACTTAGAAAAGGCTAGCAGTTGAGTTCTAAACTATGTTATTCAAACTTTGGTGTGAGTGCTGCATATGAATATGTTCAATTTTTCTAAATTTTTTTCATGTATTTGAAAGACCATATCCTTATATTCATATCCAAAAAAGTGTCAGACACTGGCAGATATACTTCAGGAAAAATGAACAGTGAGAGCAACAAAGGTTCTAAATAACATTATCTCAAATAATGATAAGATAGCTTTGAGAAAAAACTTAGTCCAATGATTGAGGTTAATCATTTTCCTCGGACAGAAGCCACCACTTGAGAACCGGCATTGGTACCTCCTCTTTGAGAGACCGGTAAGCAGGTTTTAAGTGTATGTGACAAATTATGAAACCCTCTTATATAGGGGCTTGATATTACCTCTGCAGCATCCTTGAGTGGCCCCCAACATTCGATGCGATTGTACTTTGGCAAACTAGAATGAAAGTAAACGCAAACTAAAGCATCTGCTAGCTCAGGGTGATTGGTGAAAAGGACTGAATCTCCATGGAGCACAGCTTTAAGTACCTAGTTTGCATTGCAACAAAAGTTGAACTAAGTATATTATCACCATGAGAGCGTCACCAGCATTGCAACTAAACAGTGCATGCTCAATGAAGGACTAAGTTCATATTCAGATCACAAATATAACATGCCAAACTCAAGAACATCGAAACCGAGTTCTAAATTTTCTAATTATCTTGTAGTCTTATTGTTCTCTGATATGATGGAGGAAAACTTACCAAAGGTAATTCCTTGGAGAAAATGTGGTATCTAAACTCAGCAGCAAGGTCAAGCAAGAGATTCGGACTGCTTAAGTAACAATGCACATTGAGAAACATGGTCTCTTTTACTTTCTTCCACACAGCAACCACATCATCCTTGTTATACCACCCTTTTAACTGCCATCGACGCAAGCAATGTGTAAAAGCACTATTTATTAGATGTCTCAAATAAAAACTTTTCCAACTGCAACTATATTGGACAAAACGGTAACTGGATACTGAATACAAATAGCTAACTCCGCGAAGATTTAACTGTTTATACCACCATCAAACTTTGAGATAAGAGATAATGGTGCAAAGTTCAAATCCTAAGATAGAAACTAATGGAATTCGTACCTGATCAAGGTTGATGACATTAGAGATCGTCAATGTTAAGTTAGCTGTAAAGTCACAGTGGGAAAGGATATAGGTTCTTGGGATTATTGCAGAATAATCATTTAGCCCCTTTCCCATGAAGACCACTTTGAGTTTTGAAGCTTCGAAACTTGCTGGAGGACCCAAAACCCTTGCAACCTGGAAAATTGAAAAATGTTAGTAGTGCAATTCATCCGAGCAATGAAGGACCTTTAAGAAAAATTGTGAACGAATGAGCATACTTTGTAACAAAGCTCTTTGAAGCAACTTAATGCTTAAGAATATTTATTTTATCTTTTTTTACATCAATTATATATGGTGTTTTTTTCCAGTATAATGTTTGATTAATATGGGCAGGAAGGATAATGACATTTTGAACTTTTGCAGGGAAAAGGTGCATGAACAAATGCTAAATGATTTAGGCAGACTTTTAAAGCTACAAGAAAACTGCCATTGTCTAAAGCAAATTCCACACCAAGAATAAACTAATTGTCATAATCTAAATAATTCTAGTGTTACCTAAACCTTTCAGATCCAATATACAGCCATCTAACATTTATATGTAACAATGCCATTAGAAAATAAAAATTTGGATTTGAAGGAAAGATAAAAGAATACCTCAGAGACAAGGGTGTTGTAGGAGGCTCTAGCACTGGGGGGAATGGAAGAAACCTGAAGCTGAAAAGGCCTCAATTTTCTTTTCTTGGCAGCAAAGCCTTTCAATGATGAAGGTGAAAAGGAGGCATAGTAAGCAGAATGGCAGGCCATGTGACATGCATAACCTACAGCAGTTTTCTCTTCTTCATTGTTGAAAGCCCACCATTGTCATTCTCTGAGAGCATTTCAATTTTCAAAGAGAAAAGAAAAGGAATGATGCGATGAGTAAATGCGGAGAATTGATGTTAAAAAAGAGATTTGGTCTTTTGGGGGTTCATGTTGTGATGCATTTAGACCCCACTCGTCCAGCAATCGACGTCAAGCCCTTCTTCCCTCCACACATTGGTTTTCTTTTTTATTTGAATATATTGCCTGCTGTTTTGTAAATTGTGATTGGCTGCTGGAGTTTGAATGTTGCGCCACGTCATCTACTTTTCTTGAAATTTTGATAACTTTCGGATAATGTAACGACGACGTGGCTTTACTTGGGTCAATTGACTCAATTCCCACGGTCGGCCCAGCTGCTCAACCTGCCTGGTGGAGAAAAAAAAGCCCAAGAGTTTTGAGTTCGATTTAGAGGTAGATATAGGTGGACGTTGTAATTGTACGGTCTTTTTGGATTTTAATTATTTGAGTATATGTTATAACAGGTTTGACTATTTTCAGTTCAGATTCTTTTAAGTTAGTATTATTTTATATTTAAATTATTTTAAATTTAGATTTGAATTTTGGTTTAATAAGTTTTGCATTTTTTATGTTAAGTAATTAGATTTTTTTTTGATTTAAGTTTTTAAAAATGTAACATCATAATTCTATATTTATTATTTGATTTTGTTTACAAAAGGTGCATCATAAATATGGGTTTTAAGTCCAATCACATATGCCATAGTTGATATGGACACATTAGTCATTGGGTTTTATTTACAAATGATGCACACAAGTATGGGTTTAAGTCCTACATATATATCATATCCAATGTGGATGTACATGGGATTATGTCTTTACATATATAATACATTCAATGTGGATGGCATAGAATAAATAGAACTTTGATCGCATTGGACATTGGGATTCTATACGTGGCTCTTATTGTATAATACTTAACTTCCATAAGATTCTAGAGGTGGTCTCTTTGTATATGCCATAGTTGATATAGAC
>JBBYHO010000015.1:21145203-21157104 GCA_038382025.1 Adansonia gregorii | reverse complement strand
CTTTTAGTACAAATGAGAGAAATTTTAAAACGTGAAGGAGAAAGATTCAAGCTTTTAAACTTATAAAGAAAGGGATTAACAGCAAATAACTCAAAGCCTGGATTGTTATTTAAGTACAAATTTATGGAAATCTCCCTCGTAAACTTTGGAAACAATTGCTAACTTTTTCCAATTTATTGGAGTCAAATGTTTGATTGAAAATATGCAAATTATATAATAATTTTTTTAAAATATATTGAAAGTTATCTCCTCAATTCAATTGAGGGGCATTTGCTTGTCTCGTATGACAAGCATTTGCAAAGTTAATTTTTCTTTTATCTTATAATCATATTAAAAGTATTATAAAGATAAATTTTTGACATATTAATATTATATAAATTTGTACATTTGTATCGTACAGTATTATTTTTCTCGTGCTATATTTTATTTTAGTTATTTTTTCTTGTTCGTGTTGTATTTGAAATTTTAAAATTTAATTAGCGTTATTTAAATAATTATAAATTTTGTGTCATGTTATCTTTTTGATTTCTCGTTTTAGTTGCTCATCTACTTATGTTGTGTTCAAATTATTTTTCTTGCCATATTTTAATTATTTTTGAGATATCATGTTCATACCAAAATTATTAAGTTTAATCGTTACTATTCAAATAATAATAAATTTTGTATGATTTCGTACAATAATTGAAATTATTATTTGTCTAAATTAAATTTAATAATTTTTGCAATCTATATCTTATTTTAAAAATTTTTAAGTGAAATATTTTTATAATTTATTATAACGATTTAATTTAAATTTTAAGTTTTTTTTTTTGTATTATAATTAAATTCAATTTATTACCGCGAGGATTCAATGCTGGTACTTATCAAGAGTTCCCTCTTTTAATGAACTTGCCACCACAGGATAAGTACTTCAAGCCTCAACTTCTGCGCTCAAGACTTTCATTTGATAGTTTTAAAAACTAATTAATCAAATAATCACTTCATTTCGAGTCATTAAAACAATTTTATTAATTAAACAGGCGAGAAAAATTGTTTTATTATTTAAAATATATTAGAATATTATAAATAAATTTTATAATAATATTTATATATTTTTATAATTAAATTTTAAAAAATTATTTATTAAATAATGATTGAGTACAGTGAAAGTATTTTAAATTTAAAATATTTTTTCTCAAGTTGAATTCAATTCAAGTTGGGTGATATAAATAAAGTTGGGTCATACAAGTAATTCGGTCTTTTGGAAAGTCTAATTGTGAAGAATACTTGTAACCATAATAATGTTTTGATTTAATTATTTTAACCTTAATTAATATTTTTATTAAATTAAAATATTAATTTTTTATTTTTTATTACCACTAAAATCATTAATTATAAAGTAATTTTTTTAATTGATAATTTTCTTATTAAATTAAAATTTACTAATTTTCACTTATCTATTTCTCGTTTTACTTTGAACCTTTAATGAAGTAAATTATTTTTAATAAATAATAATATAGGTTCACTTATCTATTTCTTGTTTTACTTTGAACTTTTGTATCTTGAATTTAGCAGCTATGAGAATAAATGTTGTCTTTAATTTAATAGTATAAGAGACAAATATAGTTTGTAAAACTTTTTAAAAATATAATTTTAGAAATTACTATTAAAGATGATTTGTCGTCCCTAACATTTTTAAAGATAATTTTTTGGAGACAATTATTAGTCATCCTTAATTTTTTTTTAAAATTTTGTAGTAATTTTTTATAATAAAATAATTAAATAAGATTAAATTAAATATTTTCACACTCTTAAAAAAAAATTAATCATCTGAATTGTATGCCAAAATACATTGGGCTTAAGTATGACTAGAATTTGACACAGCCTGGTGTGAAAAAATAAATTTTTTTTCAAGAAAAATTTATAAGTAAAAAAATGGCATAAAGTACATATTTAGGAAAGTGGGTACTTTTTTAAAAACAAATGTGTATTTTTTATAAAAAACATATGTATATAAAATTTGAAAAACATTCATATCCCTATTTATTTTTGACAATGCATTATATTTAAGTCGTTATAAATAGTATCAATGAGTAATATATTTTATATAAATAGATAAAAGTAAAATTTTTGAAAAAAAAAATTATAAATTTAACTTTTTGACACGTGATCGTATTAAATATTTTATATGTATCTCATTTTAGTTCATAATAATCAATCATTTCATTAAAAAAATATCAATTATCACTCTAAATATCTTTTGATAATCTTCATATTGCTTTCAATTTCCTTTTATATCAATTAATTCAAAGTCAAAATTGCAAATCTTATCGTATATAAATATAAATATATATATATATATACCATGAAATTATTACACGTAAATATATTAATATTTTACAAAAATTACTAAAGTGTAATAATAATTAAAAATTGTTGGATTATTGAAGATATAATCACCATGAACTTATTATACTTTAATCATGCAATAATCCAATTTATTAATCTTATTATATATCTTCCCCATGAAATTACTAAACTTAAAATTAATATTTTTTTGTTAATAAAATACAAATTAATATGTATAAAAAATATTAACAAACAATATTTGAATTTGATTTTTTTTTTGTATTAATTATGTTGATGTTTCTTCGTTTTTATATGATAGAATAACAATCACAAATTATACTAAATGCATATATATATATATAATGTAGAAATGAAATAATTAAATGGCATGCATTTTGGTCTACCAATTTCGGTCGTCTAATATGAAATTCAAAATTTTTTATTGTAATTTTATCATAAAAGGAAATATTCTTAAATATTTAAAAAGGAATAAATTTATTAATCTATTCAAAGTAATTTGTTTAATTAAAAATATATCTAATCAAATCCAATATTTTCATTAAAAGATACATGTCATAAAATTAGACTCTCCATAAATGATAAATATACTTTTTCGCGGAAGATTTTAGCTTTTATGCATTTATTTAATGCATAAGATTATGGAAAGATTTGTAACTTTTAAATGACTAATTGATTAAAATGAAATTAGGAACAAAATTGAAGGTAATAATATCTTAAATTGAGAGCAATTTATGATGGACAATTAAAATAGTCAAAAATATGTATTGCAATAATAATGCATCCATTTGATCATACCAAACTTAAATACATTTCAACATTTATCAATCATTTTAAAGTCAACAGTTTGATCATTAAATGCTACTAAATGAACTTAAAATCTATTTACGAATTAACCATACTTACTTACAATTTATATTTTGCCTTAAGTAATTTCTTTCAATCTCAACCTTATAAAAAGTGGAGCCTTGCTATATCAAATTATATATTGTAATGCCTTTTGGTTGTTTCACATTGGTAGAGAGACAACAATTGTATGCATTTTTTTTTTCTTTTATTTTGCTATTCTCTAATCTCATTCTCTTTTTTTTTTTTTTGCCAATTTCTCATTGTCAGTTCATTAATTTAGGGTACTCTTCTAATTACGCTTACTTTTTGCATATCTTTTCAACTTAACATTTGTAAGTATATCGATAATTAAATTGTTAGAAATTTGTTTTTATTCCCAAATAAAAATCAGTATAATTAATGAAACGAATAGATTAGGACGAAACACATTCTTGGTGGCTTAAGACCCTTTTTACTATATGTGTTGATTTTTAAATTTAAATTACTGGTTTTTATTTTGGTTTAAGAACTATTTGTAGCATATGAGAATATTTGTTTATGGACCTTTAATAACACCTTAATTTTTTAACACCAACGAATTTTCTTCATCGATTTTTTTATTTAACATATATTTTAAAAAGCCTATAATTTTTTATCTGACTATCATATAATATTTATTAATTTTTTCAAAAATTTGATTATCCTTGGTTTAAAACTAATTTATAGTTAAAAGCAATTTACATAGGCATAAAGTGACACTTAATAGTCCTTTCTGAGTAATGGCAAGGGGAATTTAGGCAGTTGACCCCTAAATTCTTATCTAAGAAAAGAGTAAGAAAAAGAAAAACTTTTGTTAGATAAGAAAAAAAAAATTGGCAAATTTTAGTTTGGGCCCCCAAAATTCATGAAATAACCCTTCTTGGGTAAGAAAAAATTAAAAAATTTGAATTTGCATCCTAACATTTTTAATTTGACCATGTAAATTAATACATTAATATGATTAATTTGTTAAACTTGTCAATTTTTAACTTTATCATTATAGATTTGATTCTCTTCGATTTCTTACTTAATTAAACTTTGCTATATTTGTACATAATATTTACTTCTTTAAATAATTTTTTTTTTCATTTCAATCAATGAAAAAATATCTTGATATCAATTATGGTGTGTAAAATAATATTTTTCATAATAATAAAAGAAAATTAATTAAAGAAGATTAATTATTATAATCTTTATGCAAGAATAACTATATAATAATTTTTTTCTGATTTTTTTTTAATTTTTTAAATTCTTTCAATTTTTTATGAGAATTACATTAATAAGTCAAAATTATTAACTCATAATTTCCTTATTGTATACATTAATCATATTTATACAAGGCGGCAACCAAAATAAAATTTCTGGCTTCGCCCCGAGCACTAGGTATTTTGTTTTATTTCTTTTTTGGTTTATATTGAATTAGTTATATAATTGTTTAACTTTTTTGTTTTTAATTAATAATTTTATTAAAATTAAATATTAACGTATTTTTTCTTATCTAACATTTTATTAATGTAAATTTTTTATTTAATAAATTTAACCACTAAGATAATCTTTGTTTAAATTTATTTTTTAAAATAAATTTGGTAGTTATGTGTTGGTGCGGCCATCCATTTCCAAGCAACGTCTCAACCAATCTAATTTTGTTGATTGATTAAAGTAAATTATTGTTCATAGTCATTTTGGACGGAATATAAATCCTCTTATAATCGCATTATTTTTTTTTCTAATCGTGACGCTAATCCCTAACTAGGACCTTTTAAGGGAAATATATTCTATACTATACTAAATTTAACTAATAACAATTTAATATTGTATAAGATTCATAAATAAAAATATTATGTGGAGTTCACGTTTAGAAATGATGGGCTCTTAAATAATTATTTTAATTATAATTGATTAATTATAAGTTTTTAGAAGAGATCTGTAAGCAAGATAGTCAATACCATATTGATAGATGTATATTTTTTGTTCTAGTATAGGTGCATACTGATATCGGTATGTTTCTACATATCGATATCGGTATGTTTTTGCATACCGTTTAGGATAATTTGAATATTTTTAATTTATACATATAAATTTTTTTTTAAATATAAAATCAATGAGATTAAACAAATTTTACATCTTAAATATTCATTAATTACGTATAATGTTATAAAAAAAGCTTCATCAAATATAAGAAAATCAATATCAATTAAGTAGTAAGGTTGAAAATTTTTAATGATCGTTAAGTTTATGAATAACTATATCTAATATTCATTAAATTTATGAGTAATTATATACAATATTTATCAGATTTAATATCAATATTGGTTTAACTTTTTTTACAAGCTTATATTATATATCGACTGGTATAGCTATTTTCGATCGATATGATCGGTACAGACCAAAACAAGATCAAAACAAAACTAATTATTATTGATATTATTATATATTGAAATCGATACGTATCGACTAGTACAGTACCAATAACACTAATTGTAAGTAAAATGTTTTTGTTTTTAAATATTATATATACAATAATTGCTCCCATCTAGATAGTCAACAAAGCTTACAATTAAAAGAAATTTTGGTTTCTTATAAGACATTTATCTAAATTTAAGTGATTATTAATAATATATAAATTGAGTTGGTTATTACATTATATGAATTTATAATTCTTGGTCAATTAATAATAATAAATGTTAACAAAATATTTTCGCTAAGTCAAAAATATTATTAATGAAGCAAAAATCTAAGAGAGCAAAGCTCTTAAGATGCACAACATGGAGCTGACCATACCCGGAAATAGAACATACACCCTTGGAACAAAAACCACGCCTCCAAATAAGATCATTTACCCAGGAAAAATAACATCAAAGCTCAACAAATACCAAAACCACATACAGAAACCAACAATGCACCCAGAAGCCAAAAGCAAGAAGTAACATTTGGAGCTAACAACGACAAACAAAAACATTAAGCAGAACAAAGAACAGATGCCATCCCAAACCTAGCTGCCACCCATCACCTCTATTCATGGAGCTTAGCTTTCAATTGCATTAGTTAACTTGAGAATACATAAATGTTAACTTGAGAATACGTAAGAATACTTTAGGGAATTTTTGATTTAGCTCAGAGTGATTAGCATATAACACCATACAAGAAAAAAATAAAAAGTAAGAATCATTTATAAGTGATGAAAAATCTATTACTCAAATCTTATGAATTATGATACAAAATTGAAATTAATTTCACTATTATTATCGTTTTCAATTTCATCAGAGCGAAATGATCCGTCAGATGTTAACTATTTAATCTTGAAATCCTTGCTTTTATATAATGTAATAGACTAATAGATTTTCATAATATCAACTAATTGAAATTGAAAATTAAAAAGATTCTATATCTTATAAATTTTAGAGTTTAAAGAGATTTCTTTGTACGAATGACAAATAGTAAAAGATAAGATAATAATAATAAAAAAAATAAAAGTAAATCTTATCAATGATCTGTCGGTCATATTAAATTTTGTGACTATATTTTAGCTTCATTAAATTTTATCGGTGTATTTTTTTTAACTTCATTGAATTTTGTAATTGTAGTTTCAATTTGATGGAATATTAAACTTAGAACAATAAATAATATTGACCACAATTCATGACTTTCGATATATAATACAACAAACGGGGATCACATTTTTCCTGGGTTCCCACGTTCCATTTTCCATTGGAATGTGAAGTAACTAACATCATGAGAAAAGGAATAAAGTAAAATAGAAACAAGTAACTAACAATACATCTAACCTTGACCTAGAACTTAAATAAACCATCTAAAATAATATTAATTTGTCGACGCAACACATAAATGTAATTAATTAATTATAGAGCTATATAGATGTAGATATATATATATATATATTTATATATATCAAACGAAATATAATTAATGGTTGTCATGAATAGTTTTGGAAGATAAGAGCCATTTGGTGAAGTTACGGAGAGTCTGAGCATCGGCTCTGTAGTGTTTTTGGGTGAAATGGTGGAAATCCGACCATGTGAAGTCTGGATAAACTCTGGTGGCTTCACCTTGCACCAGATCCTCCGGGGGTCTCACCACCATGTCTTCTCGTGGGCAAAGAAAGAATACCAATGACCTTCTGGCCTTCTCGCTGTTCACTACTGCCCTATGCAGGCAACTCTTGTATTCCCCATTTGACAGTGCCTGCAGCAGCGCCATGCATCTGACATTAATATTCACCACTAGCTTAAAGACTTCAGATCTGACTTATTTTTAAATAAAAAGAAAAAACTCCTGCACTATTTCACATTTTTATTTTTTAAATATATAAATTCTTATATTTTTATTGTAATCAAATAAACTTTTATTATTTTGATATCTATACCCAAAAAGATATTTATTTCAAATGAAATATTGATTTATGCAGGTATAGATTAAATGTTAATGACTTATTAGAGTACAAACTTATTTACGTATAAATTACAAATTAAAAAATTATTTATTTATAATAAAATATATAAATTTATTTAGATAAAATGATAAAATTAAAAAAATATTATTTTAACCAATGTAACTTCAACGTAAATGTCATTAGAAAATCACTACAAATTAAATAAACATGCATATATATATATATATATATATATCAAATTACTACCTATTACTACAGCATTCCGCCTTCATCAACATAATTATTCGGACAAGAAAAATCCCAACAGTGATTATTTGTATTTTTTATAAAAAAAAAATCAGTTTAAAAATAAAAAATTATAAATATTATTTGAAACAAATTTATCAAATATTATCTTTTAAAAAATTATACAAATTAATTAATTTAAATTTTAAATTCATTTAATTATATACTTATTTGTCAACAATGTCATTAATGTACCCCCAGAGTTCCCACTACTGCGTATACTTTCTTGTTAATGTGGCCAAACAAAACAATTCTTGTACTTTTGCTAGCTTCTTCAGTGTTTCACCCTATTAGAAAATGACAGAGAGACACTATTACTAATTAAATCTATACATATATAGCGGAATATCACCTAAAGGAAATCTTTTTGTTGAATGAAAATACATGACTTAGTACTATCTCCCAATGTACAGAAGAAAATATATGGGCAAACTCTTTAAAAGAAACAAGCATGGGACAAATTAGGCAGTAACACACGAAGCATAAAAGTTTGTCATGTAATGATAGTGTCTCGCGTACTACTAAAGAAAAAAAAAATCAACTTGGAAATCTAGAATATTTCCATGGATAAGATTGGAAACCCACCGTGAAGGTCTCACCAATGTTGATTACCAGGGCATCTTGACGAGGTCGAACGATCTGCCATTTGTTGTTTGCAAAGATTTCCAAACCCCCAACTTCATCTTGGTGAAGAATGGTTAGAGATGTGGCGTCACAGTGAGGTCCAGTGCCGAAGGTAAGATGTGGCTCCGGGCATAGAGGATAATAGTTACATCTCATTATAGACCGCCCTTCCTGAAAATACTCTTTATAATGCAATCGATCAACTCCCAAGCTGATTGCTAGTATTTCCATCACTACAAGTGCTAAGCTCTTCATTCCTTCACAATACTTTCGATATGTCATGCTACAAAATAGAGAGCTTTTTTGAGAAAAATTTTGTTATTATGTCAACAAAGCACAAATTAGGGTTACGGTAAGTGGGAAAGAACAAAGAAAATAAAAGAAAAAAAAAATCCATTTCTAACTTACCCCATCTCTTCAAAATCATCCCCTAAACTGGATTTGAACAAATCTACTACATTGGATTCCTTTAGATTTTCTTCGAACCCGAAAGTTAATGTCTCCTTCCATGGCAAATTCGAAGAGAAACGGTCAGAATGTGCCCCGGAATATGTCAAGGTGTTTGATCCAGCAGTAGTTGTCTTCCGACTCCTTAATTTCTGACTAATAGGTAACTGAAAGAAACGATTCAGGTGATCATATGCAGCATTAATGAGCTGAGAATCAACCCCATGATTGATCACTTGAAAGCAACCATGGCTTAGACAAGCAGCCCTAATGACTCTGGCTGTTTGTTGAATTGCCAATTCATCACCTCTAAAGAACCGTTCAAGATCTACAAGCGGCTCCAAAAGCTCTTGATGAGCATTAATTAAATCAATTTTGGGCCAAAGAAATTCTTTGGGTACTTTGGTTTGGTTTTCGAGAAAAGATGAGTCAATAGAAGAATTATCTTGATTGAGTACTCTTTGATCTTGAATCTCAGGCGGAGAGGAATGGAGATGCGTTGAGACAGAGGCAATTGAATCCATTAGGAAGATAAGAAAAGGAAGTTGAGTGTATGGACGTAGAAGAAGACGGAATTTTTCACTTTATTGTGACCCAAAATGAAAATTATACAGATTTTTTTTCATTTATTGTTTAAAATTCAAAAATACTCAAAGACAAAAATAAAATTTTATCGCAATTAATTACAATTATTACTAGAAAATTTAAAGAGGGCAATCAAGAGATAATTTGAAAAAACTATAATTCTTTAATTACTTTAATATTCTATTGGATAAGAAAATTAAAATAGAACGTAATTTGGTTCCTATACCCAAATCCAACTCTTGAATCATTTTTTTTAAATAGAGAAATAAAATTGATTCAAAAGTTTAATATAATATTTCAAAATTTACTTTTTATTTAAAAAGTTTTATAGATCTAGAATGATCTAGAATTTTTTTTTATTTTGATTGATGGTTTATTTTATTATAATTATGCATTTTAGTTTTAATTTTAATTTTACATTATTTTTAAATGCTTTCGTCAAAAAAATGGTGTCGTATGGATATTATTTCAAAGTACATTATTTTTAAGATTTCATGTAACACATTCTTAATTTTAAAATTATATGAAAATGTCATGTCCTTCTGATAAAAAATATTAGCAAATTCAACACTTAATTAGCCAATTAATGAGAGAAATCTGACATTTTCAATTATTGAACTTAAATTTAAAAAAAAAATTAAAGAGTATGGGACTCAAATTTATTGCAGAATGAATAAAGTAGTAATTTTTGGTAATACATGGATTAAAGTCAATACCTAAATCATACTATGTCACCTAACTAAATACCACGTTATTATGGTCAAAAGCCACATCAGCAAGTTAACTGCAAATTGTTAATTTCATTATCAATTAGACGTAGGTTACAAATTAACAGGTTAAGGAATTCAATTATGACAAATTGTTGTATAAACACTAAAATCCAAATTTGACTAAAGTCCATGAACAAAAAACATAATTTGACCTTTTGTTTTAATATATCCAAGATGACGTTTTGAAAACTAGCAATTCTTTTTCTTAACTAAAGTTAAGGCTATGTCTGGATAGATAATAGTAAAAGAAAATAAAAGAAAGGAAAAAAGAGTAAGGTTAAGGAAAGTAAAGGACATATACTATTGTCTGGATATTTAAAATTAATAAAAGAAAAGAAAGGAATTTAACCAACGTTGTCTGGATAAAGAGTGAAAAAGAAAAAGGAGAAAAGATTTATTATGATAAAAACTTATATACAATAACATAAAATATTGAAATTATAGTAAAAACTAAAAATAATTATTCCAAACATCAAAATTATTCATAAAAATCATAATAAGCCATTGAAAAGAAAAAAAAATCATAAGCCATTAATAATAATAAGATGATAAAAATTTTTAATTATAGCCTTTTTTTATAAAATAACATATAATATCGAAATTATTTTAAAAAGTAAAAAAAAAAATTATCTCAAACATCAAATTTTCATAAAAATCTTAATATGACATAAAAAAAATCCTAAGCCACTAATAATAATAAAGATGAAAATAATGAGGTCAATTAGATACAAAGAGAAAAAGAAAAAGAAAAAAAATCCTAATTTATGTAAAACAAAAAAAGGTAAAAAAGATATTTTACAAATTAAAAATTATTTAACTTTTCTTTTCTCTCTATTTTTTTTTTTTACAAATTATGATATGTAAAAATTGAGCATTTTAAGGAAAATAAGTGATACTCAACTACCCTAAAAAAAAATCCAAACAAGGGAAAGGTTTCCCTTTGCCCTTATTTACTTTCCTATCCCTCCCCTTACCCAAATCCTAACATAGGCTAAAGTTGATTTTATCCATTTCGGATTTGATTTTTTTTTTTTTAAAAAAAGTGATTATTTATATTTAAAAACAAATAAAAACTTAAACATATAAAATTTGAATCTTTTAATTTGAAAGTCTCATTTTTTTAAGTTAAAACCAAATATTCCTTTTATATTTTTTTTAAATAAGAATGCAACTACTTTTCATTCCAAATATCACATCTTTAGGATAAATAAGAATGAATAGCATTTTTGGTCCTTAAATTTCAAGTCAAATATTATTTTGGCCTTTATATTTGGAAAAATCACTTGTAATCTATTTCAGAAAACCTTAATTTGTGCACTTGAACAAGCTACCTCATTAATATATATTTATGTATTTGCTTCTAAATAAGGCTATCAATCATCATGGTGCACATTTTCAAATAAATATATACATTCAAAATTTTAATCTATTATAACTAATCAAATAAATATATATATTCAAAATTTTAATCTATTATAACTAATAGTCATTGAGAAAAATGATTTTACAACGACTATTACACTGTAGCATTATAAAGTAAGCTCACCCTTCACCTATTGAGGATTT
>JBBYHO010000015.1:21106403-21119932 GCA_038382025.1 Adansonia gregorii | reverse complement strand
GATACAAAGCAATAAAAACATGAAACTTGTCAAAAAGACTATCACTTTCCTTGTGATACAGGATTAAAAATTTTCAAATACATAATTTTCAGCTGACAGATATGAAAAAAATACACTCCGAATGTGACCATAGGAGAAGAATTTGACATATTCATGTCTGATGCTGAAACCTTCACAGCTTGAAGTGTGATTAAGATATACATATTTATGAAGCATTACAAAACTATACATGAGGCCTTGAGAAGATTTGTAGAATCAATTGCTCTTGCAAACAGCTTCTAACACTCTCATTGCTCAAAAAAAGGAAAAAAGATTAAAAAAGAATGACCTTCATTCAACCAACAATGCCATCCCAAAAACCACACGACTTTCCAAATACCATCAACAAATAAGAACTATTCATAATAGTAAGTTTCTAGACAACAAAAACTCGCAAATTTACATCATACTATGAAGTAGTTTTAAACTTAACACGATAGCTTAAAATCGTATTTTATGTACCCAACAACCCTGTCAAATCTTCCGCTCATACTCATAAGATAGCCTTCAAGCCAAGCTTTCCATCTGATTGCAAACAAGTTAATATTTTCATCCACAATCCAAAGCTACAATAAGAAAGCTGTTTAATGAAAGGAAAAAGAAGTCTTGTAACATGAATAGGTGAACAGAATCATAATACGCCCATCTTAACCTTTAAATAATACAACAAAGAAGCATACTTAATGTCAGCCACTTCAAGCATACATATTTAGTTACATTAATCGAAATCTACCTGGTCTGTAGAAGCTCTCCCACAATCTTGCGCTTTGATCTTTGAACCTGACCTCAACTGTCTCCGCCTCTTATATGTTCGAAAACTATCACTTGCCCCTGAACTCCCATCACCAGAATCATTCACAAAAACAGACCCAAACCCATTATTCAATGGTTCACTCTTGAAGCACTTAATCTCCTCCCCACACTCTGCGCCTTCACAATTGCTTGTCCCCTCTTCAACACCCATCTCCACCCTTCACAAAAACAGGGGGCAAAAAAAAAACCTCAGTTTTCCATGCATTGCAGTACAGAGCTAGGGTTCACTGTAATAAACCAACATTATCTTTCAAATTCACATAAAATTATCACATAAACACTTAAAAATCATCGGATTAAAAGAAAAAACCAAGCAAAATCAGTTTAAAACAAACCTACAGTAGGCAACCAGGAAAGAAGAGAAAACCAAAAAGGAAAATTTAACTCCAAATAAACCATCCCCTGCTCTTTAACTCCCCACTAAAAACGATGAAAAAAAAAAACAACCAAACTAAGCTAAGTAATTGAACTGAACTTCACAAATTACTATAAATCAAAAACATTTGAAGCATAAAATAAGAAATTTAAATTATTAAACCATTCCGTTACTCTCTCTCTCTCTCTCTTTCGACCCTTCCTGCATTTTCTCCAGTACCAAACGCCGAATAAATACAAAAAAAAAATCTAAATATTAGCAAAAAAAAAAGAATGAAGAAGCTTTACCTAAGTTAGAAGTCGAGACTTGAAATTGAAACCCTAAAAATAATTTGAAATTTGTTTTACAATTATTTCCTTGAGAAGAGCTTTGGGTTTGCTCTGCAACTCCTCGTCTTATCCGTGTTTTTTTTTTTCCTTTGCTTTTTTACTCTAACAAAACAAAATTTTGAAAATAAATGACTACAGACACAGAAGAAGAGTTTTAGTTTACTTTTGTCTCGGCCCTTTTTGCTTGATTGCGTCGGATCTGAGACCGGATAATTCCGGTTCCCACTGGGGAGAAACCGACAGGTGTCGGTTGCTTTGTGGGTGGTAGGGACGCAAAAAAAAAAAAAAAAGATAATGCAAGATCAAAATCAAGTCAATTTGTGGGCCGGCCTTAGGGAATCTTAAAGTGGAATTTCAACCAATAAGAAAAAACCCAAAGTTCAATATTTGCAAAAAAAAAAAAAAAAAAATAGATGTATTTTGAGTGCGTTTTGCTATAATTATACAAATAATAATATACAATTACAACATAATTATACGGATTCAAGCCTCTCTGGCCCTCTTCGCAAATTTTATAATTTTTTTAATTTAGAGTTGTTCTTTTATCTTTTCTCAAAATAAATTATAAATTTATATATTCATATTATATTTATTTTTTTATTATAATTATATTTAATATATTATATATTTATATAAATTTTTATATATTAATAATTTAAATTATATAAATTTTAATACATTTATATATTTATATCATGATTGTATTATTTTTCATATCATATTATATTTTATGACATGTTTTACTTTTTTATTAGTCAAATATTTGAATTTCAAATTCTCATTTCTAATTAAATGAGTTCATATTTAATGTACTAACACAAGGTTAAGAATATGCCACATGCGTCCTTTCTTTTTTAATCAAAATTTTTAATTTTTAGTCAAATATATTAAGTATGAATAGAGTTAGCAATTTTTGTATCCATATTGTATTCATGCATCTTATTATATCAAAATCATATTTTATATATTTTATATTCATATAAATTTTTATACATTAATAATTTATATTATATAAATTTTAAAAAATTTATATATTTGTACATGCCTATTGTCGACCGACCATCTGTTATTAGTTGCAATGGTAGTTACTTCCTTCCTTTTAAGCAAAGTTTCAAGTTTAAGTCTTGTGTATGAAAATACTCTTGCTAAGAAAACTTTACTCTTATTACGAGACCTTAATTTACTTGAGCCAGATTAATTAAAACCTAATAGATATTTAAACACTTATTATATTTAATACTATTAAATTTAACTGTAAATAAGATAAATTTTTTAATTTTTAAAATAAATTAAAAATAAAGTATTCAACGGTCTGATTCAAAATTTGAAGGCTTTTATTTTTCGGAGGGATTCTTCTAAATTTGGGTTTTTCACAAACGAGTTTTTTGACAGCTTGGGCCCAATTTGATCGGGGGGTCCCTCTGATAATCCACAGCTTGAACCCTATGCCGCAGGGGAATTTCGAGTTTTTAATAATTTTTTTTCTTTGGTTAAATTTCAGTTGGACCCAAACCAACGGTTGAGTAGACCTATTCATGGAGGGCTTGAGTTTAGGTTGAGATTTAGATATATATTTTTTAATTTAAATTAAATTAATTTGAATTATTATTTAATAATAAATATTTTTATTTAACTTTAATTATAAAAAATAATAATATTAATATAAAAATAATTTTTAATTTTTTAATAATTAATAAATAACAATTTAGATTTTGAGATTAAATTGAGCTTAATTCGAGTCTTAACAAAAATATAATAAATTTTGGGTCACGATCATAAACGCTTCTAATTTCAAGCTAATAATTCAGATATCAAATAAGATAGATTATAATTATATCTTAAGTGAAGAAAAAAGAAACTGGAAAGATTACATTATAGCACCTCTCAGCCAATCACCACTTGAACATATTATTAGAGTATTTTAATTAAAAAAATAAAAAGAAAAGAGAAGAAAACGTTTCTTCGATTAAAAAAAATCTAAACCATTTATTGAAGTAAGTTTACAAAACTTAAATTACTGACTTTTTAAACTCCTTAAGTTATGACTAATAAATGTTAAAAAATTAGATGTCCTATTTCGTTTGTTTCTCCCGTCCTCTGCTATAAACAGAAATTCTATTCTTTACTTCTGGATATATATCAATTCAAAAGAAATTTAATTTCTTTTAATATTCCTTTCTTATTTTAAAAATTTTTCTATGTCTTTTAAGAATGCTAATTAATGAAGAAGAAAATATCGATTTTGATAGAACTTTTATCTTTTAATTTATGCAGGTTAATAAGATATATAGCAAGTGACTGGACTTGTTATATCTTAAGAGACGGTGTGCAATAAGACCTCTTTGCACCGATTCTTATTGTCGAGAGGGTGCATATCGTCTCAAAAGAATGACCTAGTCCATGTCCCAATCTTTGTCACCCTCTTTTCAATTGTCAAATTTGTGATAATTTTAGAAGCAAGAAATTGATCTTACAATCTTATATAAAAAAAAATGTTGTGCAACATTCTCCAACACATATTGTTTAATCCTACAATTTAGAGTTGTTATCAAAAAAGTTTCATTTAAAAAAATCTATTAAAAATTATAGTGAAAATGTGGCTAAAGAATTTTAAATGTTTAGTTTTATTTTGAAAATAAAAATAATGATAAATGGAAAGTTAAAAAAATGCATAAAATAATAAAAATTTATAAATACAATAATAATAAAATCATTTTATTGTAAAAATTAATTTTCAAATCATATTAACACTACCTTCCCATCTATATTTTAAAAATCATAATTCCTATCGTAAAAGCCAAAATTTTTACTTATTTTATATTGTTTAGCATACTTTTATAAAACATATTAACTTATCTAACCAACTTCTTAAGAAATTTAGCACCCGCTAGCCACCACCAGTAGTGTTAATTTTCTTAATACTGTGCTACTGTACTACAACATTTCATTATCAAACCTTAAAATTATGTCAACATTTAGGCTTTACTTGGTAGAGTGAAAAGAAATTTAGAAAGATGAAAAATTGGAGGAAGAAGAGAAAAATGAAAAGATAAAAAAATATTTTTTTTCTTCCATTAATTAGCTTGATAAGAAAGATAAGAAAATGAGAAAAAAAATAATTTTTTTCCTATCATTGTTTGGTATAATTGAAAAATGAGGAAAAAAATAAAAAATATATTATTTTACCATTATACCTATTAAAAGTTAAAATAAAAAAAAATAATAGACATAACACACTACTCTCATTTTCTTTCCTTTTTCTTTTCTAGCTTAGAGTAATTTGTTTTTATTAATAGGTGTAAAAAATAATAATCTATTTAATTTTTTTCTCTCATTTTTTTTTTCAACTAGGCACACTTAGATTTTTTTTTTTTAATATTGTCACCCTTTTTCTATACATGCTTTACTTTTCTATTGAACAAAACACACCTTTTTAACTCTGAAACCAATCAAAAAATGGCATTGATAGATGTCTTGATACCTATTTCACTGACAAAAAAATAATGATTGTATTAGTTTTTTGACACTTGGCATGTACTTTAGCCATGAATTGGTAATTGGGCTAAATTTAGCTAGTAAGGTTGATCTTAGGTTTCATCTTCATTCCTAGGTCTTGTCGTGGATCGAGTTAGGTCATAATTTTAAAAAAATTTAAATTTTAAATTCAAATCCAAATTTGACTAGACTCGAACCATCCATTTACGTCCAAATTATTATTTACTTTATTAATATTTATATTTATATAATTAATTTTAAATAATATTATTATTTTCATTTAAAATTATTATTTTTAGGTTAAGTTGGGTGAGCTCAAAGTAAAAAAAATAAGACGTAGACTTTGCTTGATCGAGTCAAGTCAGATGGGTTGCGTGGCCCTTATCGAGGTCTACCCATCCGCAAGTTCTTCATGTCCATTTTTATTCTTCAATTCAATTTTACTGATTCTAGGCTCTGCAGAGTTCACAATTCTTGCACTTTTATCATATTATAATTAAGTTTTAAAATATTTTATATTATATATTGATCATATTATATAAATTTTAAGATACTATATTTATGCTAGTTTTGTATAGTGTCATATTTTAGATAATGTGTAATTATTTTTGTTCTTGTTGTGCTCACATAGTTTCTAATATTTTTAAGTTTCCTTGTACATTACAAAAATAGATTAGTTTTATTCCAATTTTTTTTTTCAATTAATTGTCGATTCAAACGTTTTAAGTAGAAGTGCTCATAGACAAAGAAGAGTTTGGGTCGGATCTAAATATAGTATTAATATCAAACATGTTTGTTCCCGTTCGACTTAGAATATGGGCCTAGAATTTTGCCCAAGCCCACCTATATTTATAAATTGATAGTCCAAGCCCATCTAAGCTAGTCTATTTATATTTTTTTTATAGTTTATTTTTTTAAAAATATATATTTGTTAAAATTTTATCTATATTAATTTAATATTTTTCCTTTATTAAGTATAAAATATGAAAATTTTAACGTAATTTTTAATGTTTACATTGTAATATTATAAATATTTTATGTATGATAAAAATTACATATTATATAACATTAATATATATATTATGTAATAATAAAATGCGCAACCTGAGCCAAGCTCGGGTCTTGGAAATTGGAGGCAAGGCCTAGCCCATTTTATAATCAAGCTTAATTTTTTTTCCCAATCCCATCAGGCTCAATAATTTTGTTTAAACCCTCTCAAATATTGAACAGATCTTCAGACTTAGAAAAATAGCTAAACTCTTAAGTAGGTTTAGTTTTAAGTTTTCACCTATAGAAAATCGTGTTACAAGGTGTAAAAAAAAACATATTGACTTAGTTTAATCCCTTCTACGTATAAGCTTGGCATTTTTTCTTCCTTTTTGTATTAAAATAAAAAGAATGAGAAATTCAAACTTTTAAATTGTTCTATTTATTGGTTTATTTTTTCACTTAAGTCTAAAAATTCATTCAATATTTAAGAATATTTAAATAAAAATATTAAATTTAAAAAATAAATTTTAACAAAAATATGAGATCTGTTTTAAAATGATTGATTTTAATATTTTTTTAAATGATCAATTTTCTATGTAAAAATTTAGATTAATTTATATAAATTTAAATAATATTTTACATATACAAATTGAGTTTGTATCGAATTAAACCTAAATAACTATCAAATTCCTTAATTAATATCTTATCTAAATTTGAATGTAAACCAATGTGCCTCGACCCACGCGGAAATCTACTTTCCAATGAGCTTAAAAATAAGCACGGTATTCCCGTTGCCTTAATAGCTTTGATTTAATAGCGTGTCACTAGAAACTTACTAAAAACTAAACAAATATATATATATATATATGTATAATGAGTTAGTTAAAAATTGTCTTATGTGGTCTATTGTAATCTAGGTTACGACCCATCTACAAAGTAAGTTAAATAAA
The DNA here is from genome assembly GCA_038382025.1 of Adansonia gregorii. NCBI lineage: Eukaryota > Viridiplantae > Streptophyta > Magnoliopsida > Malvales > Malvaceae > Adansonia > Adansonia gregorii. The sequence goes on along the minus strand of JBBYHO010000015.1, from coordinate 21,112,940 downwards.
AAAATAGATGAAAATAAAAAATACTTCAATTGCACATAATTTTATTTAAATGGTAAAAAAATAATTTTATTTAAATGGTAAAAAATAAGAAAATATTTTTTTATTTTTTTTCAAAAAAATAAATTACTCACAATTCTATTAATATACTATATTTTAATTTTATAAAATTTTTATATTATTTTTTAATTAAGTTAACATCATTTAATTTGTAACATTAAATTCAGTTAAAAATTTTATATTAATGAAAAATATATTGGGATTTATAATTGAAAATAAAAAAAATTTTTAGATGTTCTTAAGAGTGCCGAGGAAGTTCGAAGAACAGACAAAATGGTACACTTACCGTACTAATCTTTAGTCCTTTTCAGTTATAAGTCATCCAAGTATTTAAAGTATTTTAATTATATTTGTTGGAGAATGATTTTATTTTCTTGATAAAAGTAGAACTTAGAAGGGAGAGATTTTATTAAATATTTCGAGTCCGGACGAGACATATTTTATATAAAATTACTTTTAATTTAATTTTAAAAATTTTACTAAAAAAATCAATTCATCCCGTTTTTAAATTCGACTTTCAAAAAATAAAAAATTAAATCGAAACAAATCAAATCAAAATTTAATTATTTTAAATTATTTTAGCACTCATACATTTAGGATGATCAAAGTTTGAAGCACGTGGGTAAGAAACATGAACCCAGATTTACTAAAATCCATGAATAAATTTCAATGCAATGGGCAGGAAATACAAGGCAATTTACTTTGTTGACAAAAAGAAAAAAAAAAATGACATTGTCAAGAGTCATTGCCTCAGCCTGCAGCTTTGGTTGGGGTTATCTGAGTTGAAAATTTTAAAGCCTTTGAATTTGATGCTCAAATTCTCACAAATATATTATATATTTCCTAATTTCTAAGTTATGGCCCATATAAGAATAATAGCCAGCCGACAAAGATTAGTATCATATCCTAATGATGGATATTTTCAATTATTATAGTACTTTTGGACGTTTCAAAATACGGTAAAAAGCAAGCCCATTATGATTTTTTTTCTTATATTTTAAATTTTTTTTTTTGATCGGTAATGTCAATTATATTTATAATGTTATAATTATATTTAAAAATTATATATTTATATAAATTTTAATATATTATTAATTTGTAATATATATTTTAATATATATATAATACTTATATTATTAAAGAATTAATTTTTTTCTTAATCTACTTTTAATCTTCATCTCTATTTATTTAGCTTATCCACAAAAAAATTATGTGTTAAAACATGTAATTTTTAGACTTAACAATTTAAATATTTGTATTATATTAATATATTTTATCATGATATACTTATATTTAAAATATTTTATAATTATATAATTTTAATTAATTAATAATTATATTATTTAAATTTTAAGATATTGATTTCATCATCTTATGTACATGTTATTTTTTATCCTATCATACTTTTTTTCTTGCTTTAGTTTTTTTATAATATTTATATTATATTTTAATTATTTTTTATCATATATATATATCATATAATTATATTACGTCTAATATTATCAATATACTAATTTAATTCCCCAGAATTTATCCAGCGTTCATACTGGGTTAATATTCAATTGACCGAAAATTCGTTTGAAGTACCTTATTGCCAACAAGTACCTACCGTACATTGGCTGTACATTTTGACCAAGGTGACCGTAAACATCAAAAGAATTAAAGGAGGAAGGAAAATTAAAAAGATTAGAAACTGGTCAACATATAATATAAATATAATAAAATTAGCTTTTGGCTTGTGCATTGTACATGATAATTTTGTTTATTTAAATATTTATTAATATATATAAATTATTATTTTATGAAAATTTTGTAATTAACTTTTAGAATTTATAATATATTTAAATTCAAATATTGAAATGATATACAAAAATTAGTTTTAAAGAAATATTTATGATAAATAGTATTAAAATTATACCAAATGCACAATTTATATGAATATAATATATGTGCTACAATGAAGAACAAAGTGAAAGACAATAATATAATACATAAAATTTTCCTTACAAAACCGAGCTATAATTTGGCTGAGGGATGAGGCAGGTGCCTGGCATGAGTTCAAACAGGAAATCAAGGCGGGGCTGATTTTGATGAACCCTAATTTTCACACCACTTGAAATATTAGCTTTGAAACTTTAAGAAGAGATGGTGTTTGACATCATGTTTTTGAATTCTTCAAAATCAACCATGCCGTCCAAGTTGGTGTCGTAGAAGCAAATCATGCTCCTGCAATCTTTGCCACTACTTTTATCCCATAAACCCAGTCTACCCAACACGCTTTCAAGCTCTTCGCATGAAATGAAGCCGTCGCCGTTTGAATCAAACACCTTGAAAGCCTTGGCGAGGTCAGTATCTTCTTCGTTATCGTCATGGATGATCACTTCTTCTTCTTCTTCGACCTTCTGCTTGTTGGCACCATGATCAACATTCGAGATAGAATCATAAAACAACAAGAATTCATCGAAGTTTAGACATTGTTTCCCCACCAAGGGCTCCAATTCTTCGAGGCTAAATTGAACTCCAATTCTCTCCAGGAGCCAACTGAGTTCTTCCAGGCTAACCAAGCCATCTCCATTCTTGTCAAGCTTCTCGAATATGCGTTGCAGGTCGTTCTTGCTTAAGGGAGACATCATGTTATTAAAGAGAAAATCACCATTAACATCAACTGCTGACGCTTTTGTTAGTAATTTAGTGTTTCTTGCACGTATGATGACAGCATAATGAAGGGTTCTTTATATATTTACGCAAATGGCTGAAGAAAGTAGTTAATGTTTTGTAGGGTTTAGTGAAATTTGTGACAATTCCTTTTATGGTGAAGAGAAGGGTGAGGAAGCTTGCAAGAAGTTTCCTATGGAAAAGTACTACTATTATTAATTGTTTAAGAGATATAGAATTTTCTCCTATTTCGATTTATTTTTCTTTCTGAGGAGCTGAAGATCTTATCAAGCAAATTGGGTTTATGAGATTCCCTACATCAATTAGGTGGTCTTAATTTCTTGTCTTTTTCATTGGTTTTTAGTTTTAATGTATTTTGCCTTTGTTTTTTCGAGAGCTGATTGATCAATATTTGTCTTTAATAATCCAAAATTTGTAAAATAATATGTATCTCTTTTAATTATTATTTATTTTTTAAATATATTTTATTAAATACAAATCACGCTCACAAACCTACTTCTAAAATTTTTTTGACCATTGATATGGAAAATAATTATTCCTATTCTAAAACTTACAAAAGTTTTGCAAAGACATAAAAGGAAATTTCAGTTTACATGTGTGTGTGTGTGTGTGTGTGTGTATATATATATAAACTTGTATGAATCAACTATATAAATATAGTTTTCTTTTCTTTTCTTGTGTCATCCAATTATTCTGAAAAGGGGAAATTAATATAACGTGTATTGTATGATAATACTAAATTGACAAGACTATGATAACCTACTGATTTTTTAAGTAATTTTTATAATTATACAATATAAAAATAAAATTTATATAATATAAATTATAAATATTTTAAAATTTATATAATATAAATTATTAATATATTAAAAATTATATAAATATAATATTTTAAATATGATCATAATACATAAATATATACAAATATAAATTATTAAATACAACAATATTATTTCGATTGAATTGGGCAAACATTCGTTTAAACATGTTAAAATAATAAATTAGTTAACTTATTTAGCATAATTTTAGTATGTCAATTAATAATTGATTTCTATTTTCTTATTTAGTTTAGCTCAATTATTTTTATTTCCTTATTCAGTTTAGCTCATTATATATAAATACTCAGTTGTACTAATACTTTTACAACATAACAATAATAGAAGAAATATAAGAAACTTTTTATCTTCTCTTCTCTCTTTTCATTCTCGTCCATCAATCTAAGATTTCAACATGGTATCAAAGCCTCTTCCTTAAAAAAAAAAAAAAGAGAATTGAAAGATTTTCGGGCTTCCTCTGTGTAGGGTTTTATTTTTCTTTTTAGCTAGTTTCCAAGATCTTCGATCCCTCTTAAAGCAATTTGGTCAATGCTAAATTGTTCTTCTTTCCCTGAAGTTCACAGCAGATGAAATCTTACTCCTAAGAAACCTGTCCACATGCTTTCATGCGATGTTGAAATCCGCTGCTAGCAAAACACAGTTTTTCAGATTGTGAAAGTAGAAGATAACCAAAACGATATCTTTTTGTCATTCAACAGTCATGTCAAACAGTTGCATCATCATCCATGTAAGCAATGAGTCCAAGTCATACTCCACGTCAGTAGGCTAGACAACATACACGTCAGCATAAATGAGGTCCAATCATCGACACGTTATCAAACACGTCGGCACATGGTGGTCCAGTCATTGCCACTCCATCAGTAAAAGTGGCTGCCACATCATCCCATATAACACGTGTCCGACTTCTATTTCTCTACAAGTTTCTCTGTCATTACTACGTCATCATCTCGATTAGCGGCCACGTCATCTTTGACTCATATGTGGTATACACGTGTGACAATTCTATTGATACACGTGTATTGCAGCACCACGTCAGCTTTTTTTCTCTTCTAGTCAGATTCAGTTTGGTTCGGTTCAAAGTTTTTAACCATAAGCCGGTTCATCCCCTTTTCATCTGGTTCCTAAGGTTTTCGACAATCCTGAATGCTTTCAAAATTAAGTTTTCAAACTCTAGCTCTCATCTTCTATGCCACCTTGAGTTTAAGGGGGGCGTTAAAACAATCGATTAGTTAACTTATTTAGTATAATTTTAGTATATTAATTAATAATTGATTTCTATTTTCTTATTTAGTTTAGCTCAATTATTTTCATTTAATTATTTAGTTTAGGTCAATTATTTTTATTATCTTATTTAGTTTAGCTCATTATATATAAATACCCACTTATACTAATACTTTTACAATACAACAATAATAAAAAAAATATAAAAAACTCTTTTTTTTTCTTACCTCTTTTCTTTCTCGTCCATCAATTTAAGATTTCAATAAAACATTTCACGTTGAAGAATGTGATTGCTCTATTATCATGTATACCTAAATGAAACACGTGTCTGTCCATGCATGCAACAACTAATTCATTATTATGGACCATCCATTTTATATATCCTACGCTTAATTTGTTGCTAAGCCACGATTGTAATTTGAATAATTATAAAAAATAATTAAAATATAATATAAAATATAAAATAAATTTATAAATAAATTTAAATTTATATAATATAAATTGTTAATATATTAAAAATTATAATATTTTAAATAATATTATAATATAAAAATATAAATATAACATAAATATATATTATGTATTTTGCATGATCAATCGGTTGCAAACGTGGAGGAGCAAAAACCAAAGCATACCAAATCAAATAGTTTTTTTTTTTTTTTGAATTTGAAATTTAATTCAATAAATTTATATATTATTATTAAAAGTTAATATTTTAATAAATTTAAAATTTAAAATTTAATATTGATAATCTTTTTTTATTCGACGTACTTTGTAATAAAAAAATTAAATAAACTTTGCATCAGCCTCATGCTTTCTATTTTTGTAAACTTTTTAGGTGGCTTAAATAAGGAGAAAGACTAATCCTCTTCCTTCTAAATCTCAAAAATCTAGTAGTAAAATAATCTTCTTCTATCTCATTAACCGTTTTAAAGTTAAAGAGTTTGTGATAGAATTTTATATGTTGATTTAATGATTTGTATACACATATCATGATTATTAATTGTTTTAAAAATAAATATTATATAGAATCTCACGTAGAAAAAGTACTGAACAGAATTTCTCATTGAATATAACTAAGGAAACGATGTTAATGTCTCTAATAAATGATTTGAAAATTTGTATATACATGTCGTAGTTGTTACCTATTTTAAAAATAGCTATCATATAAAATCTCACATTAAAAAAAAATTAAATATCGGGTATAATCTTTCATTGAAAAAGAAGAAAAAAAACCACGTCATTGATTTAATAATTTATGTATACATATAATTATTAATTATTTTTAAAATAATTATTCTATAAAATTTTATATTAAAAAATATATACGGAATAGAATCTCATCTTAAAAAAAGGAAAAAACAAAGAAACGATTTTAATGTCTTTAATAATTGGAAGTATTGACTGGATCATGGCTAACCTTTCAAAATGATCTAGTAATATATTAATTTAATAATAAATATTAACATACATAAACATTTAAAGTAAATGTTTTTTCGAAGTTGGATTCTGTCCTATACTTATTTTTTAAAATATTCAATAATATTTTTCATGTAAGCATGAATTTTGTATAAATTATTAAATATATTAAAATTTTAAAAATAATATAATATATTTAAATATATAATGTCATATTTATTATTATTTACATATATTAACTAAACGTATCATATCTGTATTGTATGTTATTTTATATTTGAAATCGTATTAGACGGCTTTTATATTTTGGTAATTTAAGGAGGAATTT
>JBBYHO010000015.1:21091228-21106303 GCA_038382025.1 Adansonia gregorii | reverse complement strand
GTTGTATCGATACAAATGGAGACATTTCAAATTTTTGGTGTGTTGGAGCATTGTATCGATACATGAGAACCATGTATTACATTTAAGTAAAATTATAAATTTTCTCAATTCTTTTGTCCCCGGGTGCTTTGAACTCCATCATTTGATGCCACATCTTCGCATTTACCTTTGATATGATCCCTATGCCTTCTTGATGTCCTCAAAATACATTTTCGCTGGATGACATCACCCCTTCTTACGTTCATACTCCAGATTGCTAAAAATTAACCCGGACAAAATGAGGCATCTACAACTGGATATGAGTCACCCCTATAAACCTCTTTTATGGAAATTTTTTTCATTTTATTGCTACTATATAGGATAATTATCCTATTTACAAAGAAAAATTACAATAATCCTCTACAACCTTGGCCATTTAAAAGTACTTCTCTATGCCTCATACAAAGTTGTTCACATCCTTAACAAAGTGACTTTTCATGAACAGCTTTGGCTTGTTCACCTCTATCCTAAGACCCAAAACCTGACCAACAACCATGGTAGCTTGCAACAAAATGAGCTTGCCCTTAAGTTGTTCAAGCTTTCCTTTTAAGAGCACGACTATAGCCTCTGAAGCCCTATTTCCTTGGATGAGCACATCCATTACTTCATGTAAGGGACCTTTATCTTCTTTAAGGTCCTTTTGCATGGACTTTACCAAATTGTTCTCTTTTGGGTGTACTCAAACCATTGTTGCACCTTCCTCCATAATTAATTACACATTTTGAAGATGGATTAACATGGATGACAACATATCCCTTAAGCTATCTTTCCTCATTTAGCCAAGGTGTAGGGCCTTATTGGTGTATGCTCTTGAACCAATCGAAGGGACATTGGATACATAGTTAATTAATTCCACACATGTTACTAGTTAAAGTACTAAAAGGTTTTCCATCATGTTAATGGCATGATTGACTGTCATGAAGACACTAATTAGACAAAGCCCTTAAAACTTAAAAGGCTTTGCAAAGGAATTATAATGAGTTGCAATTATGAGATTCTCAGCATCAAAGCTTAGTTCCTCAAAACATTCTTGGTCATCATATTGTCAAAATGAGGCACTAGCAACACTCAAAGTCCAACTCATGTTATGCCTTCTTACTTTGAAAGTAGGCAATCGATCTCATAGGATAAATATGTGAGATACTTAAGATGATATGGAAGTTCTTGTTTTTGTTGAAACAAGTTTACTGGACATGGCCCAAATAACATTTCCATTTGGTAGCCACTCAAGTGTCTATGGAATATATTCTCATGTGCTTATCATGTATACTAGTCCTTAGACTTATGGTATTTTGTCATCTCATATGAGAAGTGTTATGCTTAGAGATCAAAACGAATAAGTCCACAATAGATGGATGCTTATGGTAATGTGGTTTTGGGTATGGCATGAATCATATTGTAGATGGATAAGGGATCCAGAAAGGATTCATCACTCCTAATGACCATTGAGGATATATCTCAAATGATCTTAACTATAGTTGATTTGATTAAAGTTTCTGGCCAGAGCATAGTGAATTATGAGGAATCTTTCTTTGTACATTCATAGTCATTAACCATAAGTTGTGAGATCTATCATGGATTGAAGCATAAATAGATATTGAACCATGCTCATGCTCAATTCGAGATATATGGTGAAATGACCATACCATATCGATAGGCAGGCTAGTAAAAGGTTTCAATAAGGTCACATTAACTCTTCAACATATGGGTGGTTACGATAGGTTGTTAGATCCTACTCTTGACCTATGAACATAATTAATTATGTTTATTGCTAACATATTGGGAACTTAATGGCCACACACAATAGGATGGATTTGTTGAATTAAATCAAGGATCCAATTATGACTTAATTAAATTAAAAGTAATTTGAATTGAGAACTTAATCGAATAGTTCAATTAAGATATATGTTAATACAAAATTAGATGAAATCTAGAGTTTGTTATCTAATTAAGACATGAAAAATAAGATTGTTTTATTAAAAAAATGTTTAAATTAAAACATGTTACATCAAGGTGGATAAATCTAGTCCTAGTTAAAATACGATTTCTTCAGGACTAGGGATTTGACTATGAATCAAATGTTTCTATCCCATTTCTTTATCTTTTTCCCTTGGATTGTAGTAATATTAATTTATATTAATTATTTGATAATTAATATTAAACAAAATTAAAATAAGTTAAATAGTTTTAACTAAATTAAGGGTTTTATATACATATAAGCCATAAGGATGTGTATATTAGCAAATTTAGTTTCCAATTTATTTATCTAATTTTATAATTATTAGATAATTTATGTTATAAATATTATTCATTTAGATAAATGCAAAGTTTAAATTATAGAATTAAACTCAGAGAAACATAGTCTAGCCCAATAACTCCTTATTGTGCCTAAAGCTTGACTTGTAGTCCAAGTGTATTGGGCCAAATTCCATGGCTCAATTAGGACAAGGAGTTTCAGCCAAGACAAATGGAAAGGACTAACCAATTTATCTGCTTGAAATAAAGGTTGGTTAATTTGAAACACTTAGAACAAGGTGAAAATGTTTCACTTGATTTTGAAGTTTTAACTAGTTAAAAACTCTTCTATCCTAGGTCCAATTGTGAGTTGGATTAAGCCAATATATAAAGACATGGTGGGTTGAAAAAACTACTAATCTCTTTTGATCTAATTTTTTAAAGAAACTATTTTTTAAAGTTCATAAAATATTTTCTCAAAATTTTTCTTCCTGTAGCCACCATTATTGCAAAGACCTACCTTAGGGATCCTAAGTTATTACACCACCTCTACTCTCGATATCTTTGGTTCTTGTTTGATTGAATATGTATATTTACTTTCGATTGAGGCTTAACAAGGTTTCTAACTAGCACTAGAGAACCACTAGACCTCAAGAAGGTTTCAATAAACATCTATATAGATAATTGTTAGAGGCAGGACAAATATACTGCTTATGATCTTGGAGATCTTTTTTAAGAAGCCATCGTTGCCACCTCAAAGTTCTTTTTGGTTATTTTTTTGTTTCATATCTCAACATCTAACATGAAAATAACCTCTAAATATATGGATGTTTAAATCTTTTAGAAAAATTTTAAAGTTTACTGCATATAAGTCCTTCTTTAAATATCCGTAAGAATGTCTGGCTATTTCCATTTTTTATATTCCACTATTCTTTTTTTGTTATTATATTAATTTTTGAAATCCAATACATGTATGGGGCCAGAATTGATTAGGATTTGCATCCTTTTAGGATGTCTATCACATGACTAATTTTACTAGGATGATATTCACTTGCCATGCTTCTATGAACGCAACATCAATCCATAATGCACAATGTGAACACCAACATTTAAGTGAGTCACAAGTTAGCTCCCAACAAAACACCCATCACAAGCTGTCATTGAACATTAGCATAAGCAATCCCAACACACCTACTATATACTAGCAGTATTCATCCAAGCACTAACAAGCACATGAGTAGAGATAACATAATCGTATGCCTACACACGTTACACTAAGGAGCACACTAGCACACCATTACATAACACTAAGAGGCATACTTAAATCTATGCTTTAATACCAACTTTCATAGGTCAAGGCTCAAGCTCAAGCTCAAGCTCAAGCTTTAGCTTAAGCATGTACAACTCTTGAACCTTACAATTAGCACTTCAAGTGTCTAAGATTAGCCTTCACTCAAAGTAGGTGCTTGGTACCATATGGTCCAAGACGTATCAAGCCAAAGTGCTGCACACACTCAACTAGCACAGTAAGAGTTAAGAAAAGAAAGCTAGGAGAGAGAGGCAAAGCTAGAGTATGCGTTATTACTTAATGGGTCTTTATTGTACAAATGAAATAAATGTAAATAAAAAAATTCAAAATGTAAATAGCAATTATATCAATCAAATGGCAAATGAATAAATAAAGTAGTTAAATGGAAAATAAATAAAGAAAGCAATTAAATCGTACAAAAATAAAAAGTACTTAATGGATAATAATTTAAATAAAAAGTTCCAATAAGGAGCATATGAATGCCCTGAGAAGGAGGCATCTGCTTATAGAAAGGCATCCGAATGCCTTAGAGAATAGATTGCTGAATCAAAAAGGGAATTGGGCATTCAAATACCCAATTTAGGCAAAAAAATTTAGTTTAAAATCCAAAGAGATTTAAATTTACCAGAAAACATCTACATGCCTATGTCAAACATCTAAATGCCCCAGATCAAACCCAAACCCTAATGTAAAATCTTAGTAATTTCCTTAAAAAAATAAGGCATTCTAATCCTATAAGATAGTAATCCGAATACCCTTTATCGTGCCATCAAAACAACTATGAAAACATCTTACAAAAAATCATTTGAAATCAAATTTAAAACATGAATCCAACAAAACATAACCTTAACCATTTGTAAGCTAAAATAAAGTTTTATTTTACTAATATTTGCTAAAAGCAACTTAAAAAACATTTATTTGCTTTTTAAAAAGCATCTTTACCCTTTAAAAACAGAATCTATTGATGTTTCTCTTACGAAAGGTCGAGTACGACCCTGTGACACAAAAAGGGTTAAAAGGGCATCGTAGTTTGCGCTTTGGAGGGCCCTCTCTAATGGTTAAGTTAGTATACAGGTATTTGGGGATATAGCAATGGAGATTCTAAATTGGGAAAAAGATATGCCTTACCTTTGGGTTTGCTTACCCTTTTATAGGTGTTGTCAAGGGATTCTAAATGGGCCAATCTTGTGGTCCTAGTTTTGGGATATTTCCAGTGTGCTGTATCGCGCGATCAATAGATTGGGTGTTTTGGTGATTGGTTTGGGAATTGACAAATTGTGCTAGTTAAAGCCATGATTGCTGGATAACAGCCAGCTTACTGGCGGTGGCTTGGCATTGGGCTTGGTAGTGGGTGTGATAGTCATGTTGGCCTGATGGTAACAGTAAGGCTAGCAACATCATCGCATGGATTTGTGGTGGTATAAGTGTTTTGGGATGAGTAATTGGGCGCTAGGGCGTCCAAGGGTATGTAATGCTGTTTGTGGCTTTCGGTGACGTGAGAGGTTTTATAGAATAGCATCAACATATTGGTTAGCCATGGTTTTTTGCTCTTTTCCCACAGACAGCACCAATTGTTGATGCTTTTCTTACAAAAGGTCGAGTGAGGCTCTACAACAGAGAAAGGGTTAGAAGGGCGTCAGAGTTTATGCTCTGGAGGTCCTCTTTGATGGTTAAGTTAGTATGTAGGTGTTTGGCGATCTAGCAATGGAGATTCCAAATTGGGGAAAAGACAAGCCTTACCTTTAGGTTTGCTTACTCTCTTATAGGTATTGTCTAGGGACATAGTGTCAGGTGATTTGATGGGAGGGTGACTAGCGCCAAGCTAGTTATCAGGCTATGGTGCCCTGTGACCGGTTCTGTCAGTCAGCCATCATTCGAGAGGTGTTAGTCCTGAAGTCATGCTATTGTTAAGAGGTCACATCGTTGTCTACTGTTATTTTGATGATTGTTTGGTTATACGATCATCCAAATGGTGAAAGCTGACTAATAGCCATTTGGGCGATCTAGCTGATCAATAAATTTATCTCAACTGAAATAAATCCACCGATTTTAAAAACATTTAGATGTTGACTAGGAGTGAAGCCTTGTTTGGTATTCAACCCAATGAGTTCGAAGCCCAATCGAAATAGGCATTGATGTGCGATTGATTGAAAGCTTAACTCAAGCCTCTTTGATCTAGAAACTAGCTTTAAAATAAAAAAAAATGGAACTCAGAAACTCAATCAACAATGATTAAAAAGAAATACAAAAAACTTACGAAAAATAAAGGATAAATGCTAATAATGGAATGTTGAAATCACCATAAGAATTTCGGCGATCCCTTTCTTTTTCTTTTTTTTTTCTCTCTTGAATTATTTTATATGAGGCTAAGTAAATTGAAATTTATTTATATAAGACAATAAAAATGTATATTTTAAAAAATAAATCTAATTAATTTTGTTATACCTATAAATGGTGGCTCATATGTCTGGGCTCATATTATCCAATTGGCTAAAAGCTTATCCAAGAAAAGTCAACATTAAGTTATGAAACCTTAGGTCAAACACTTAATCCATATAAGGTGGAGTATTCTTTGTAAACCTTAAGCTAACCTACTATTATACTTTCATTATTTTATTGCTTTACCTTCATTTCCTTACTAACTTAAGTATTGAAGTACGTTTCGAAATATAAACTTTGATGCCGTCCAACTTTTTCTACCTTGCAGATCCATCATTGAAGAACCAATCGGTCACTTTTAACCTACTGACCTCGATTACTGCATCAACAAATGTAATCAAAGTCTTTTTAAACTAAAAATGTATTAAATCAAATAAAGTGCATTAATTGGAAAACGCATAAAACTAAATTTAATTATTCACGTATAGAAAGATAGTCAAATTGATCATCCACATAAAATTATTTTTTATAAAACGTTTTTATTTTTATACGCTTATTATATTAGAAACTAGTTATTGAGCCATGCTATGCATGGGTGGGTTAGTTTTATTTATTTAATTATTTAGTATGTGTTTCAATTTTATGCTCATGTGTTATGATTTTATTTTTATATTATTAATTTATTATATAAATATTTATATATAAAAAAGATAAAATTATGAATTTATTGAAATTTTAATTTTGGATTTGAGAATCTTAGATATGAGTTATTTATTGCGTGAAAAAAGTTATTTTATTTTTTGACTAAATATTGAAACAAATTTTAGGATTCATAATAATAAAAGATTACACATTATTTGCGAGTTTTTCTAGTAAACTAGTTGATAGACTTTATATTTTAATGAAGGCTACCATTCAATTTTTTTATCGATTTAATTATAAACGTTTATCTTAAAATAATTAATTATAGTAAAAAGTTTATTTTATTCAAATATATAGCTAATAAAATAGTTATTTGAAGTATTTTAGGAGATGATTATATTTTAGTAAAGATAAGATAGTTTATTATAAATTTCATTAATTATAGCATATATTTATTGTAAGGAAGAATTTTTTTAAAAAAAAATATAAATACATGATATATATATATATATAATATAATAGTTCTAATTACAATCAATGCTTTAACAATCATATATTGTGAATCAACACCTCATTAAATAAAAAAATAATATTAACTATTTAAAGATTTAGTTTAATTAGTTGATGCATGTTTTTTTTATTGAATAAGTAGAATTTCAATTCTTTTCACCTAAATTTTTTAAATTTTTAATTAATGCATTTTTAAATTATGCCTACCTACATGTCAAATAAATAAGTTGCCTATATAAGTTGTCGATAAAATATATACGATTAACATATACTATGTTATATTATATATACAGTAATTAGTGCTTGTATGCACTAGGTTAAAATTTAAAATTTTTTATAATTATTACAATATTTTTAAATTTTTTAAAATTATTAATTTAATGTAAAATTTTTAAAAAATATTTATACAAATATCCGTTAACCAATTTAATATATACATATATATGTATATATGCCACAGAGTGATCCCCGCCTAGTCCGTGGGTCGGTTCTCAGCACGGGCTGCAGCCTATGACGATGCATAAATAAATGACAGGTCTTCTTTCCAAATTAGAGGCATTGACGAATATAATAATAAAAAAATATTTAAAATGTAATGTAAAATATAATATAATATATATATTAAAAATAATATAAATATAATAATATAATAAATTTTATATATTATAAATTATTGTGTTAAAAATTATATAAATATAAAATATTTTAAATATAATTATAATATTATAAAATATAAATACTCATATTGTAAAGTCTAGAATATATCACATGATTGATTTGTTTATTTATTTTATTATAATCAGGCAGGCGGAATTGATGATGTCATGCATTATGCAACTTTCCCTGACATGGTTTTGGGTTTACTCAACTCTTTGGTTATGTGGTGGGCCATGGATAGTCAGGCCGTAGTTTTATGTGAAATTCCCATACACGTTTAATCAGATGGAAAAACGGCCTCCCAACGCAAGTGTCACCACCCTCTTTTGCTCGATTTTTGGCTCCCAAAAGAAAAAAAAAATCTTCTGGCTAAGTTTGTGGCTAGTATTTTATTTATTTATAACTATAATATAAGATTTTAATTTTTTTTAAAAATTATTTATTTAATTATTTATTAATTTTAATAATTTCATTTAAATTAAGCTTTTAAATTAATTAATAATAATTTATTTTATTTTTTAATATTTTTATGTTTAATTTATTTACGTAATTTTTTAATATTTTTAAAATTAAATATTTATAATTTAAAATTAATTTTTTTATATGAATATATATCTAATAAAAATATATTTATAAATATTTATTTTACTTTCAAAAATAAATTATATATATAAATAATTAAAAATTTAATAAATTTAAAATGATACATTAAAATATCCACACCGATACATATACTATTGCAATAAAAACAATATAATACGGTAAGGATACCGACTAATGTAGCTAACCCTTGGCCATTTCAAAAGGCGAAAACTTTGCGGACTAATTATTACCCCCTCACAACTTGGTTATGTCATGCCAAACCAAATACAACGCTAGAGAGGCACCGTCCACCTCCCACTCTCCTTCCCTTTTCTTATTTTGACCTTCCTAAATTTTAGGGTTCCTCTTCATGTCCATGGTCCACCTTTATTAAAAAAGAAATTGCCTCTGACTTTCTCCTTCTTCAACCTATATAAGCTCTTCTTTCCATCCTCTTTCCTCACTTGTCACTAATTGCATATTTGATTTCTTTTCTTCAACCTCCGTTAGACATTGATTTTATATATTTATTGGAATGATGAGTGGTGCAGTTGAAGAACGCTTTGGAATAACTGGAAGCAACGCTGAAAGGAAATACAAGGGAGTGCGTCGTAGAAGATGGGGTAAGTGGGTGTCCGAAATCCGAGTTCCAGGCACACAGGAACGCCTTTGGTTAGGCTCTTATTCCACCCCGGAAGCTGCTGCCATCGCCCATGACATCGCTTTCTATTGTCTGCGTCGACCATCTTCCTTAAATGATCTCAACTTTCCTTCCATGTTACCTCCAACTGTCAATGCACACATGTCCCCCACGTCTGTGCAGAAAGCAGCATCGGATGCCGGCATGGCGGTCGATGCCCAGATGATCATGACCAGCAACACCAGGCCTATGATCAACAATGAAATCAAGCCAAATGGAAGCAGCAGTACTGTAATCATGGAAATGGAGAGAGAGTCCTGGGCAAACGATAGCAGTAATGGCTCATGGGAAGGAAAACAAGGGGAGGTTTTGAGCATTTCCGTTGAAGATTATATGTAGATTTTAATCCATTGTCTCTGGAAGAAATGCCATTAATTTTAGAGGAACCGTGTACATATAAATTAGAAGGCATTATTACAAACAGTACTAGGTTAGCAAGTTTAGAACATTTCCTGGAGCCTAGGAATGGGATATACGTATATATATATATATATATATATATATATATATATGCACATATGTGTGTGTATTGATAAGTGCACGTGAGGTGGGCGATTGGGCATTGTATGATTGGTCAAATGAGCAAAATATGAAGCCTTTTGAAATTCAAATCCAATTTGTCACTTTAGTTGACTGACTATATGCAACTTTTGACCAAAAAGTTATAAATGGACTTGGTAAAACTAAATTTAGCAACTTCCTTCCCATTTGGCCGACATGCAGACTTATACCAAAATGGAAAACTCAAACTTCACCATTTCATTTGAGAATGTTTAATGACACTAATTATCTTGATATTTAAGAAAAAAAAGTCCAATTAATTAGTAGACCTAAAATTATTTCCGATGAATAAAAATCCAAGCTCTGACATTCACCGGTTCCATTGAATTATTCAATTAAAAAATAAATTAAATATTAAATATATTATTTTAATATTAAATAATTATTAAATATAATGATTAATTAATAAAAATTATGTAAATAACTTAATGATATAATTTTTAATATATGACAAAAAAAACTTATATAAATCCCCAGTACCATTCAATGTCCCAAAAAGCAAACACAAGTGGAAACCCAAAGTAAATCCCAATCCACGCCAACAACTTAGAAAACGATTCAAATACAGTTTCTAGTATTTCTAACATATATCACTAGTGGAAGCATTTATATGCACAAGGCTTATTCAGCTAACTGGCCAAGTTTCCTGAACCCAACACTTACTCCTAGCAACGCGTGCCAAATTGAAATCCAAAACTAATTAACAATTTAACAGGACAATTGTAAAAAGTCAAGAAAGTTTAATCAAAGTGATGGCAGCCAGCAGCCAGCCATAGATGCTGCCTGCTACTCCAAATTGGGCTGGAGTTGCGAGAAGGTTATGGGACCAGCAGGAAGCTTCCTAGGAGAGGTGCTCTCTATTACATATCTGGCAGCAGTTCCTTCGGAAAGCGGTTTCCCAACACCAACTATGGAAGTTCTCCTAGTACCATGAGCTGAAAGCAGAAGTCGGAAAGTCCAGTTAAGTACACTGGGTGCAAAAACCCGAAACAGGAGGAACGTGTCGTACCAACTCGGGTACTTCACGTAAGCATCTCCCCGGCAAGCACCCGTAACGATCAGCCTCGCAAACTCTTGCACAGGCCCACCACTCACTTGTACCTGTAACAAATATGTACATTACATACTCACATTGCAAAGCAGATACATAATTTTCATCGATTGTTGTTAAGCCATAAATAGCTAGCCAGGCTGCAACTATTCGAATATGATTTGATAGCAATGGCTTAGTAATTATCATTTTAATCGAAAAAAAGGAGAGGTTTACGTATAATTAACTGAACCCATGACTTAATAACTTGGTTCATAAACATTTATCAAAGTTGAGATTAGAATTCAAATTCTAATATCTGCAATGCTTTTCCTTATTCTTAGGCTAAGAAACTTTAGTAATAATAATAATAATTATAATTATAAACTTGATGATTTCTTGTACATGTTCAACACTCAGGACAGGATATTCAAGAATGGCAACTAATTTAGACTAAGAAGATTATTGAGGTTGGTTCAGTAGTCCCAAAAGAACAAAAGGTCAATTGGAATTAAATTATTACAAGCGGGATTTCAATGGGAGCAGTTACAGTCATTATTTTATGCTTTTTGATCTCGATATTGTAAATATTCACTGTTGAAATTAACCACAATAATATTTGTTATGTTCGTAACCAAACGCGATATGAAAACGCATCCACACCGGCATTTTAAATATCCGACTACAAAGTTTTCATATGTAAAACCACTCTCTGTTTTCTTCATCACCCTACACTAATACTGTATCCTTATCTTTCTTTTTCTTCCAGTCCTTTTCTAGCTGAGCAATGCTACGCTTCACTGTGCCTTAATTTGTAATAAATTCTATTATTACTCTTCATGCGGCAAGCTATTAATGCCTAATATTCATTTCAACATTGCCCTAAACACAAGGAATCCAATTAATTAAGGATGAGCCAAGGTTCAATAATCATCTATTAAAGACTTTAGGTATAAAGAATAGGGAAAAACTTGTTGGACAAAGAAAGCACTTTTTTAACTAACTATTTATCTCTACTTTCATATAGTTGGAAAGAAAAATCTTAGGAAAAAAAAAGACTACAGGTGTTCATTTGACCTATTCGGGTAAAACCATAATCGAATAACCATCAACTAGATTAACCAATTATCAATTTTTACTACCTTTATGTTGAATGAATTGGATATAATTTAAGTTATAAGAAACTCAAGTATTTCGATTCATTCGGCCAGTTTTCAAATTAATCAAATTTTAGTCGTAACATCTTCAAATCCAAGGTTTCTAGTTTTGTGCATGATTCAAATAAACATAATTATCCAATAAATATTCAAATATCAAACATAAATGAACAATTTTCAAGTTTTTTCAAGTTCCTAGCGGTCTTCCTAATTGTTGGCTTAGTTTGATGATTAACACGAACAAATTTAGTGGTACTCAAATAACAAAGAGGAGAAGAGTAGAATGAAATTATTTGGTCACCAACCAACCAACCAAATTAATTCGGTTCAATCAGTTAATTGGCTTAGTTTGATGATTAACACGAACAAATTTAGTGGTACTCAAATAACAAAGAGGAGAAGAGTAGAATGAAATTATTTGGTCACCAACCAACCAACCAAATTAATTCGGTTCAATCAGTTAATTCAGTTTTGTTAGGATTATGCACGCCCCCACAAAAGACCTTGATATCTATTTGTATGTTACCTTTTCACGTGAACTTCTAATATACTAAAGTTCATGTTGAAGACCAGGGATGTGTATTGAAAACATAATTCAGTCTCCTAAGGTGTTGCAGCTAATTAATTACTACTTACTTCTCGTTCTTCCTTCCACTGCATCTCTGCTCCTTCTTCTAGCATAAACTTTCCTCTTGTCATTTCACCTCCGATCCAACCATGTGTTGCAATCGTTATTCCAACCTCATCATTTACTTCAAATCTGAGAGTCTCGTAGAAGTTTACGAGAGCAGCTTTTGCAGCCTAACGCAAAAGGTAAGAAAGGCTTGGGGTGATACATCAAAGGAAAAAAATATTTTATTTTTTATATCGTGGAAACTGCTCTGCGATCAGGAAAACAAAGGATTAAAGCACGAGTTGAAACTAATGCATCAATTATTTTAGATATCTTTCACATAAATAAAACTTAATAGTTCATGAAAATTGAAGTGACATTGCGTTGTACCGTGAGACTCTATATGCAAAGACTAATGGCAAAGAAATTCTAATTCCAATTTTATTCATCCTATAAAAACTACGATCAAATTGAATGCTCATATTGGTGCTTGTTAATATTGAATATGTACTCACAGCATACAAACTCATTCTTGGCAATGGTAACCAGTTTTCCACTGATGCGTTCACAATGACTCGACCGTTACTCTGATGTAGGAACGGAAGAGCAACAAATGTTGGATAAACATTTCCCCAAAAGTTTATGTCCTGGGAATTAACAGAACCAACAAATCCTCAACAGTAGTTCAGAGAGATACTCGAAACAATTGGGGGGGCAAAAATCTCCTCAATATTCTTACTAGAGGAGGTTCGAGCCTTACCAACAAATGGGGAAACACTGAGGTGTCCGTAACTTCCTCAAAGTAGAATATATGTCCCAAACTCGCTGCGTTTACCAGATGGTCCACTGCGAGATTGAATAAAGCACCCGTCAGAAACAAAAACTATGAGCATATAGGATCTTAAAGTTGATATTGCTTGTATGCACGAAAAATAATAGTATGGCATTTAACTTGCCAGCTGATATACACTAAACTTGAAGAAGATAAAAATAATATGAATTTGGTAGAATTAATGGAAATTTATCAGACAGATGTTGCAAATAATTTGCCGTTTGGAGCACGTTATGGTAATTAGCGTTAAATGCCATACCAAATTGTAGCCAGTCATCAATCTCTGAAGATGGAACTTACCACGTCCATAGATGCTTATGGTTTCATTAACAAATCTCCTACAATCATCTTCCTTTACAACATCTGCAGCAATTACAGTGACATTGTTTGCGCCAATTTGTCTTGCTTTCTCACTAATTGCTCGAAGTCGTTGTTCTCTCCTTGCAACCACTACAAGATTTGCCCTCCTCTTTGCATATTCATATGCAATTTGCTGCAATAATTACAAACAATTTGTAACAAACGCAATACTTCATGATATTGGTCTTCAATCAATTTGTAACAGAACAACGTGAAAGCCCCGTAGTTTCATTGAATTGACCATTGTTAAAGTTCATCAAGTTATGGCTACTAATCCGAAGTTATAATTTGCAATGAAATTGAATATTCTTAAACGACTCCACCCCCTGAACTAGTTTATAGCTGATAGGTTGAAAAGGGCACGTAAAGCGTGAACCCAGCTTTTTCAATATGAATGCATAAATGCTGACTCCTAACTGAAAGTTGTAAGAAGAAGAAGAAGTTAATATATATAGATATGATTACCTCTCCAATACCGGAAGAAGCTCCGGTGATTATAACCACTTTGCCATCCATATTCTCAGTAGTGTATAAGGTGCTGTAAAGCCATTCACAGGCATGGATAAAGCACAAGGCTGGCCATGCAAAGGCCAGCATCATCATGCCTCCAGGCGGCACCACTAAATTTAGAAAGGAGTTTACCAAATCCATCATCAATTTCTGAAGAAGAAGAAATGAAAGTAACGAGTGATAAAGGGGCCAAACTGGGAAAGTAATAAGTGATGAGATGAACAAACTACAACTGCCATTTACATGCAGTAAGCTTTAGGGAAGGGAAAACACGTGTTAGGTGTGATACAGCTTCCTTGTCTACTGTCGTGACAATTGGTAAGGAGTTTTGCACGTCGTTTTTTACTTTGGGTAGGGATTCTTGCTCACGTATCTATACCATATAACTTACAGATATAAGTGATGTAATGAATTAAGTGGCATTAATTTATGATATACTTGATTAAGTTGACATCAACGAATGAAATAATATTAATTAAATTAATAAATTTAAAAAACAATTCAAATAAAATTATTATAAAATATAAAATTAAAAGCATATATATCTTAATATCATGCAACTCTAACCATGTAAATATATTAATGATAGATCCAGTTTTTTAAATTCTTATCAGATTCTGTGTTATTATGTATGATTAGATTTCAATGACACATGCAAATGCATGTAAATTTTTTTAAATTAAAAAATAAATTAAAAATAAAAGGTAAATATGTCTTCAGTGAAAAATTAAAAATTAATCGGTGCAAAGTTTAGAACCTGAATATTTAATTAATAGATTCTAGGCTGGTAAATTACATGACATTAAAAATTTTATGACCATAGTTTTACATATAAATTGAGTTAGGAGTAACATAAAACTCAATCACTTCTATTATATATAGTATAGATATAAAACTAAGACTATACCACACCCGCTATGCGGGTGATTAAAAAATATATATATTAAAATTTTTATCTT
>JBBYHO010000015.1:21027117-21048239 GCA_038382025.1 Adansonia gregorii | reverse complement strand
TGTATATATGTATTCTGATTTCTAATTTTAACAGTATAATGTCACATCCAAGGACAAATATACAAAAAAAAAAAAAATCTTAAATTAATTTACATAAATGAATAATCATAGAATCATCCCCTATAATATATTATGAAATATTTCTTGTTTGGTTGACAATCTTTTACTGAATTTGATTTGAAAGTAAAAAGAAAAAAAAAATTTAAATTGTTTGATGAAATTAAATGAAATAAAAATAAAGTTCTAAATGCAAGTTCAATACCATATGAATTATTGTTTTATACCCAAATTATTATCAAACATCCACTCTCACTAAACATTTCAATTAGCCAAATCTTCTATACAAGTTGGTGAATTGTGTTATATTAATTTTGATAAATTCATATATATGTATCGTATTTATATATTGATTTTTTGTATAATAGCTTATTTTTTCGTATCTTGAAATGTATTGTATCCAAAACTATCAAATCTGTTAGGAACCAAAAACATCCTTAAACAGCAACCTTCAAGAAGATAGTTGCTACAAATGATTATAAATTAGTTGTTTTGTTCAGTGTTTATCTTAAGAGTTTGACAAATAAATGAATATTTGGTTGTGGGGGTTTGAACTTTGAATCCATCTCTCAATTATAAACAATGATATATTAAGATCAAAAAGACCGGAGTTGGAGTTGGAGTTGGAGTTGGAGTTGCCCTTCTAATCTATTGGAAGGAAAGGGAAGCTGACAAATGGAAATCCCAACCTTTGGCTAATTATTTAACAGTATTTTGACTAAACCCGACATCAAAACTTTCAAAATTCTTTTATTAGACTAATCATCTTGTCGTTACCTGGACCTAGAAGCACATAAAACAAAGAGTAAAGTCAGAACAAAAGTTCTTTTTTTCAGGATCTTATGTCCCCATTGATGAAGACTTAAACCATAACTACTACAACATGTGAAGTTTTTTTTCGACCATTGGATCTATTAGTAGAGTGTTAAATTTTTACCTTTTTCCGTATAAAAAAGGCTGCAATTTGAGAATAAAAAAATTGTAAATGTTGAAATTTGAACTCTAGACTGATTAAATGCCACCTCCTAATGATATCTACATAAATCAATTGAAATAAGTTTCGAATTCAACTTAAATTTTTATTTTCAACCATCAAAATTCAATCCTTAGTCATCTACAACTGTGAACTACCAAAAAAAAAAAGAAGTTTTATCATTGCAAATTGCACCCAATAGCATTAATTTTCTACTCCTATAGGTCTTTGATTCTGCTTAGGCTCAATTGGACTTAAAAAATGATGACTAATTCAAAACAACCAGTCTTTTTCTACCAGCGCTATTTAAAAGACTTGGATTGTTTCCTTAAATTGTCACTTAAAACTAAAATCACTATTTCATAGCTAGTTTTGGCTTAGTATATGTATGTTCAACATGGATTTGAGAGATGAACATGTTGCAATCAACCATACAGCCATGGAAATGGATTCTGGAGAAAAGCGTCTTAACGAGCTTGGATACAAGCAGGAACTAAGAAGAGAAATGGTTATTTTATAGTATATTACTTCCGTCAATGCAATCCTGTTTTTTTGGTCATTCATTTAGTTTAGGAAGTATCAAGATGTTTGGTAACATGGAAAAACAAGGAAAATAAAGAGGATGAAACCAAACATCCATATGTTTCTTTTTTCAAGCATTTTTCTGGGTGTCTGATGTTTGCAATTTTTTTTTCCCTTTGTTTGTCAATGGCAGACCTTGTTCAAGACACTTGCAATAACATTTTCAAGCATGGCGGTTTTCACTGGAACACCCTTGTATGGGTCAAGCTTGAAGTATGCAGGCCCTGCAAGCATGATATGGGGATGGTTGGTCACCACATTCTTCACTTGGTTCGTTGGAATTGCCATGGCTGAGATCTGCTCGTCTTTCCCTGTGCTGTGATTTAAGCTTTCTCATCCTTTCTTTTTACAAATATTTTTGTTTTTTTTTTTGACAATTTAATAAAAATATCCCAACACATAATCTGTAACTGGTCATATGCTTTCAAGTAGACTTGAAAATTTGCGTATTCATATTCTATTCGTGCTAATAATTTGTCTTATATTAGATTTTAGCATGTTTGTGTGTCCGTTTTATGTTCGTCTTATTGTTTTGATGTCGTATGTGCTTTATATTATGTAATCGTGTCGTGTTCAAAATTACTTCTTGAGTTCTGCCTGGTCAAGGCCTTCGAACGATATTAATAAATTAAAACTACTATTGGACCTTTATCTAATCGCTCACACAGTTGAAAAACTAGAAGGTTGGAGTGATTCTCGAAAGATTCTTTCTTTAAATTACCCCAAAAAATGCAATAACAGCGTGCCTGAAAAGTGACAAGAACATGTTTGAAAACATCTAACAGACAACTGGTTCGTTGTACTTTTGGGCTGCACATCTGGCTGGTCCTAAATGGGGGCCATTTGCATCATGGTGCTGCGTTTGGCTCGAGACGATTGGTGTCATTTCTGGCATTGGCGCCCAGGTAAACAACTTCCTAATCCTCTGGCTCTTTGGCTTTGTTTTCTTGTATGCTTCGATACAAGGACCTCCAAATTCCAAAAAAATGGAGTTTGTTTCTCATTCATTGATTGAAAACTAGGCCTATTCAGGGTCACAGGCATTGCAGATTATCATACTTCTGTCTACTGGAACCAATAAAGGTGGTGGATACTTTGCTTCTCGAAGTGTTTTCTTGTGTTTGTATATATGCCTCACTATCATATGGGCACTTCTCAACACCTTTACCTTGCGGGTCATCGCATTCCTTGATGTAATTTCAATCTGGTGGCAGGTTTGCATTTTGTTCTCTGCATCAGAATTACCATTACATTGTAAATAAACAATGAAGAAAGCTATACATATGCATATACATGTACATATGCTTTAATAACTTCGTATCTGATTGATATTTTAAGTCAATTGTTAAATTTACATAAAAAAGATGGTATTCTTAAGTGATATGATATTAATATTTGGATTGATTCAAAACTTTATATGCATGACGACCACGATTATATTACTAAACCTAATGGTTAGTTTGTTAAAATATCAATCATACATCACGTTATAATAAATTTTATACCGGTGTAAGTTAATCACTCCTATACATATGGTTTTCATTATTATATATGTAAGCTAGTTTAAGCATAAGTTTTCATTGTAATTGTCGCTGTAAATGCAGGTGATTGGAGGCTTGGTTGTGATCATAATGCTTCCTCTAGTGGCACGACCAACGCAACCAGTTTCTTATGTATTCACTCATTTTGAAACATCTCCCGACTCAACCGGAATAAGCAGCCAACCTTACGCAGTGATCATGTCGGTACTGCTTAGCAATTACTGTCTGTATGGCTATGACACAGCAGCTCATTTGACCGAAGAAACGAGAGGGGCTGATAGAACCGGTCCTATTGCCATACTTTCTAGCATTGGAATCATATCAGTATTTGGTTGGGCTTATTATTTATCTCTTACATTCAGCATTAAGGTAAATGGTTTAGACTTGTGGAGTTTTACTTCTGTTTTTGGAATTTCTCGTACGATTATAATAAAGTTTTGACATTCCAAATTTGTGATTCTAAGTGCAGGATCCGAACTATTTGTATGATGTGAATAATGAGACAGCTGGGGCACTTGTGCCTGCACAAATAATCTATGATGCATTCCATGGCAGGTTTCAGAATTCTTCTGGGGCAGTAGTTTTTCTCTGCATTATTTGGGGATCTTTCTTCTTTTGCGGACTTTCAGTAACTACTAGTGCAGCCAGAGTAGTAAGCAAAACTTACCTTTGATTTTTTTTTTCTTTTTTGATATAAAAAGACCGCAGTTTGAGAATAGGGTAAGAGATTACAGATATTATGATTCACCCTGACCTACTAGGTTACGTCCCGGGTTTAAATTATCTTTGCAGCAAAAAATCACATCTTTTTTGCAGTTACAAACCTTCATGATCTCAAGAGCAAAAAGTTCTTATCTGTCTCATTTTTACATCTTACTCTCTTCTATACAAATCATGCAATGATAGAAAGTGGTTTTTGGTTTCTTCTAGGTTTATGCCTTATCAAGGGATAGGGGGATCCCATTCTCACAAATTTGGAGAAAAGTTCACCCAAAGCATAAGGTTCCAACAAATGCTGTGTGGCTCTGTACAGCAATCAGCATCATTCTAGGCCTACCGATCTTGAAACTTGATGTCGTGTTCACCGCCATTATATCCATCAGTACGATCGGATGGGTTGGCAGCTATGCCGTCCCGATATTTGCGAGGCTGGTGATGGATGAGAAGAATTTCAAAGCAGGACCGTTCTACTTGGGAAGATCAAGGAGGCCAGTCTGCTTAGTAGCCTTCCTATGGATATGCTATACCTGTTCAGCTTTCCTGCTGCCAACCGTTTATCCAATCCAATGGAGAACTTTCAACTATGCACCAATTGCCTTAGGTCTAGTTTTGTCAACGGTAATGCTTTGGTGGGTTCTGGATGCAAGAAAATGGTTCAGAGGACCTGTAAGAAATATTGACATGCAGATGCAGAATGAAGATGCAGTCTGATAACATGGAATACCATAGTGAAACTAAATACAAGTCACTCAATTAAAACTTAATATGTTTCCAGGAAAAAAAAAACTATGTAAAATGCATTGAATCCAATAATTTTTTTTTTCAGATTTGATTCCAGTGCAGCAAGAGGCAAAAATTCCATGATCTCAATACATATATACAAGCCAGGATGAACTTTGAGATATTTTGATGGTCTTGTACATCCCAAAATAACCGAGCCTAGGATACTACTAAGCGAACAAATAAATAATATTAGGGCCAAACCCAGACATAACCGAAAGAGTTCTAAAGCATGCCCATCTAGAAATTAATAGCAAAGGCAAACATAAGCAGAAGCAAACCTTTTGCTTGACCAACATCTTCTTTCATGCCAAAAATAGCTCCTGGGGACTCCATAGGCGATGACCAATAATGCAAGAGTGGTTCTACAGTTAATCTTCATGTTAACACTGAGCACTGAGATGCAAAATTAACACTCATCAATTTTTATATTCTTCAACAGTATTTCAGTGCCCAAAAAAAGGTTCTTACATTTACCTGCGAGAGTGCATCTAATATTTGATAATCGAAGAGCAGAAAGCAACACATTCAGATTAAACACAGCAGCGCTCAGCCTGTTCATGTTTACGAGATGGTCCTTCCAGAAACAATCCAGATTCTTGAAGAGAAGTGCTCTCAGAAATCCAAATAATAAGAAAATTAGCAGCAAAAGGAAAACGGAGTGAAATTTTCACTGTAACAGGATCGAAACATGGATTGGAGACACAAGTTACACAACTATTAAACTCAGATTAAGTCAAAAACACCACCAGCGCCTCCGGGATCAGCTACGCGCTTTTGTACGGCCGCCAGAACACCAGCCACTCCACTAACTACAGCGACTCCAATACTCCATTACCCGACTCTGAAAGAAAAAATAATTTTGCCTTTTTATAAACGTTGCCCCACTAATACGCAACGTTTTAGACTAAAATGCTTACTTTGACATTTTCACCCCCATATGTTTGAATTAATACCAAAATTACACTTTCCTTCTTTGGTCCTTTTATCAGTTGGTTTTAAGTTAACTAGCATTTTACTTCCCTGATTACGCCTTATTTCTCTAAGATTTTAACGCATCGGAAAGAGGATCAGCCTAATAAGGGCGTAGCTAGGTTTAAAAGGTACGTCCTTGGAAATTTTATTTTATTTATATTACTTGCATTTCTTCAAAATTTTTTAATTTTGATCTGGTTTTATCGGATTGCGAAGCTGATTGCCAATTTTATTTGAAGAGATCCGAAACTTGACATAGACAAGATTATCAATCAATTAGGTTTTATCTAAATTCGACATTTCAGTTTCGCGTGTTTCTAGATTGTTAGTTATTTCCAAAGAGTGTTCTGAATTTTTTTTTTTTGAATGCAACGTGAAGGCCATGGCAGGATCAGGGAGTTCGATGCTGTATTCATTTCTTTTATTTACTGTGATTTTCTCACTCCAAGAAATGTATCGAGGGAAGTTAGCGTCCTCGGAGTTGTTTACAATACTTGGAGGATTCGTCAGCTCCCTCTTGTTTCTTGTGTCACTAACAGTGAGTCCCTAGAGGCCCTGAATCGACTCCTTTTTCTTCTGTATTTATCACCCAAATTCGCAATCCGCTGTTTTATGTTCTGAATCATGGTTTTAATCTGATTATATGATGCATCTGTCAATGTCGTAGATGCCGACGAATTACAATCTGAGATCTGAAAACCGAATAGCAGTCTTTTGTGTGATTTGCATTACTTGATTTAGCTTAATGATCTGTTTTTTTTCTTGCCTTCTGCTCTTTCAGTTCATTGGGAATTTCCAGGAAGTATGTGGGATGAGGACCGGCTCGGACGGTGGTAAGCATATGGAGACCTTTGTTTTTTTGTTTTTTTTGGGTTAATTTTATCTGCTTTTATTCTCTTTTTAATTAATTATGGGGAGATATTATTAACAAAGGTCACAGAGAAAGAACCTTTAACATTTTATATTGTTCTGTTCATGCAACTTTCCTTGGTGAAAATATGGCATGCATGGTGGATCCATGTCTTAAGAGGTTTGCTACTGAAATTAAACACTAGTAAGAAAATCAGAGGTTTAATGTTTAAAATCAATTATTTCCTAGTTTTATTAACAGCTACTTTAAAGTTCATTAAAATCTGACAGTGACTTTTTTCTTTATGGGAAGAAACCACTATTTATGTTCTATTACTCAGGCATAGTTTTTCATGGAAAATGCAATTTAAGGATCCATCTTAGTAACTAGCACATCGTTCTAACGAATTTTATGATGCACTGGATTGTCTGCTGCAGAATTTATCATTTGATAAAGAGATTATCTTGAATTGCTCTTATTCTTTCCTTTGGCAGTCATATTAGCCGAAGCTGTTGAACTGATTGCTGCTAGCATTGTTCACCGTGTGTGTATCACACATGGTAATGTTAAGAAGTGACTCATTATCTGCATTTTACTTCATGTTCGTACCAAGCTAGCTTTATGAGAAACTTTTTAATTCATTAACAGCATGGTTTGTTAAGTTCAAACTATGTGGAAGGAAGAATTTGTTTAAGGAATTCCACTGATAATTGAGGACAAGGGTGTAAATAAAACACATGTGCTTCAAGCTACTCTGGTTTGGCTCGAAAAAAGTCGAATTCATCTCAGTCATTGTCGAGCTTGAGCAACTCGGGTTATCGAGTGAGCCGAATTTGAGTATTCTTATCTTGACTCGAGTAGCTTGCAAGCATAATTGAGCCTTTTTTTTAAAAAAAAATTTAGTTAGCATTGAAGATTCTCAATTTGAACTCGAATTCGAGCTTGAACATAAATAATCGAGTTTGAAGTCGAGTATGACAATCGAGCACATTTTTACTAGCTAAACGAACCTAATCTAGCAAGCTCAAGCACTTCGATTTTCATCTCAAATTGAGATCGAGCTTTAAAAGTGAAAATCGATCAAGTTTGAGCCAAGCTTCTGGCCCTGAGTTTTGAGTCGAGCTTGAGCTTCTTGCTGTTTGAGTTCGGCTTGACTTGATTACTCCCCTAATTGAGAACCAAACCAATGTTGGAGAGAAACTGGCAGTTAATGGTGAACATGTCTCTTATAGAGTCATAGTGGAGCCAGGGTGATGCACTTGAACCTTGATACTTCCTTTTGACAAATTGTAGGCTTATAGCTACACTCAAACGTTAAAATGAGGAAAACGATGATTCCTAATAAGATTGTTCCACGCTGTGGAACTGAGGGCCAGTCTGAGGAAAAAGACCTGAAATGCTTTTGAATAGGAAACAAACACACAACTTGCTTAGCATGAAACTTTCGGTTTGTGACAAGAAGTTTTACAAGTAACGTGGACAGTTAGTACAACTAATGGCAAATTGGTGTTTTGTTTTACAAATAGTCATACTAATGACTGCTTTTATATTTCGTCTTCAATGCAGCTTCTTGTTCTCAGCGGGATTACTTTATGAGATCAACCAGATTTCTGGTGTGACTGTTTTTAAAAGTTAATCGAAAACCAAGAGGCACTGAATTGAAATATCATTCCTTTTCAGCTTAAAAGGATATTTTGATTAGAATGTTAACTGTTTGTGCTACTATGACTAGATCAAGAGTGCAAATTTAGAAATTTTCTGTTTAGATGCTACTGTTGTTCATTTTGTTATTGGCTTCATGGACTTATACAGATGACAGATGGATCTTCTTCCCACTCGCTCCCTGACCCTTTATTTCCTTTGATTGAAGAGTCTTGAGAATCATTATTGGTTTCATGTCCATTTTTCTTTGGTGCCCCACTTTGTGCTAGGTAAATTTGGCTTTGGTGAAGTATTTTGCATGCGTTATATTTATGTTAAAAAATGACAAACGAGGGGAAAAGCCTTATGGATTGTTGCAACTAGGTGTCAGTAGCCATTTTCTTCTCATGGAATTATGTCCGGTGCTAAGGGTTGTCAGGGATTTTCTTTATGATAATCAGACGGTTGTGGTTGGTGTTGGAGATCAAACAGATATCAAAGAAGCTTGAGAGGGATAGGAAGAATGATGAATTGATGATAAGCAAGAAAGTGGAGCAGTGATTTGCAGGAATTTGCCAGGGTGGATTTTATGAAGCCTAAGAAGATGGAATGGTGGGATGATCAACTCAAGGGGTTTGGGTATCAACGTAACCTTTCAAAGGTGATGATCAAATACGCTACTAAAATGGGATCAAATCTGTTGAAAGATCCACAGTATGTTTTCCAGTTTCTTTCCCTTTCTTGATTGTTTGCATGGCATTCAAGCTAATAGTTCTTTTTCGTGACTATTCACCTTAATGTGTGAGCCAGTGTAATCTGTACTGTATTGATATCGGCTGTATGACTGGTATGTATTGGTTTTACGCAATCAGTAGCCCACTATTTCATTTTCATAATGATTCAAATCGACTTATACCCATCGGTACTAATACATATTGGTCTGTATTGGTTTGTATCGGTCAGAACCATTTGGTACAAGTTTTTAATTCTTTATTAAAATTTTTTTTTCACTTATTTTATTTTTAAATTAATTTTTAATATTTGTTGCCTTAATCATTTTTATTTTCTTCGTAACTACATATAAGAATAAAATATATTTATTAAATTATACCATTAAACTTAATTAATAATAATTTATTTTTTAAGTATTTTTATATCTATTTATTTGATATTTAAAAATTTTGGGCATGAAATATAATAATTTAAAATTTTATATTTGCACGTAAACATATTTACATGTATACAATAAGATATATTTGCATCTATAAATAATATATATTTTATTAAGGAATTTGAAAATATAGTATAAATTTATTTCTAAAAAAATATTTGACAAAAAGTAAATTCGAAATGATGTGATAAAAATTTTTAATATCGATATGTACTATTATCAGAACAAGAATATTACATTTATGGGTAGGATACGTGAATTAGCTAGTAACATGCTTAGGTTACAAGAAATGCATGTGTTACCTCAAATATGTAGTAGCCTCACTTGATTACTATAAATAATCTCTTTTATTGAGTTTGTTGTTATAAGTGAAGTATGTATCTATGTATATATAAATGTATATTAAGCTTTGAATTCTTATATTTATGGAAGCCGACCCGATGAAATCATTAGTAGATTTCTAATAACTCCATTTGTCATAAGGAAAAAAAAAAAAAAACTAAAATCAGAATTGGGTTCTCAGAATTAATCAGCAAACCTTATTTCCTATTTCTTATACAATAATTACTTTCATTTGTTTATCAAAGAAAAAAAGTTCCATTTGAAAATTAAATATGAAATAACAGAATAGAGAATCTCCCTAATCTTGGAGATTCTGCTTTTAAACTCCATAATTACCTGAAAGTAATCAACAGGTGGTTTCAAAAAAAGAAGAAACTTAAAATTTCTAGTATTATTAGGCGAAGTGGGTAGGCCACCCAAGCAGACCCACTACCGATGACTACCTAACCCACTACTCGTCCTGGTCCTACCACTCCCACGGGCTCCTAAAAACCTCCGCTCAGCGGCTGGGCCGCTACCTACATCATCTCCCCACTCCTCTCACTAGTCACTATCGCCGCTTGACTTTCTTCATCACCGATTAACCAGTAACTGGAACTTCAAGTGCACATGGATGATCATTTTGTGCGTATATAATGGTAGTAGGTTTATAGGGAATAGAGATCAATTCGTGGAAGGAAACAAAAGCCAACTTCTGCTCATTTAGAATCAAAATGACGACCATTTAAGATCCATTTATTTCTAAAAATAAAAAAATTAAAAAAATTGCTATTTTTTCTTATTTGAATGATTACCCATAAAACGTCATTTGTTGATCGGTTGTTTTTATTGATCTATACACTGAAGGGACCAACCTTTTTGGTTTTTTTGTTTTTTTTTTTTTTCTATATCTAGGATTTAACCTTTTCTATTTTGTTTTAATTTTCGAAAAATATCTTTTCCTTATAAAATATTTAAGGAGTTTTCAGAAAAAAAAGTTAATTTTATGTTAATCGAAAATATATTTTTTAATCATCAAGTTAATTTTTACAAAACAAATTAAAGAATTTTCTTAGAAAAAATAGTTAATTTTATGTTGACCTGATATTTATTTTTTAATTAATCAAATTAATTTTTACGAAATAAATAAAACTAATGATCACTAATAAAGTAACTACATAATAGTGTAAAAAGCTTATAAAATTGTTTGGTTTGGCATAATTACTTGTAGCATAACATGATAAAAAATCTCCAACTTTTTTAGTTACTTAGTGAACACCAAAATTGGTGGCTTTTCCTAGGATTGAAATGTTCAATGGATCTTGTTGCTCCTTTTAGGTAATTGTGAGCTGCTTTCAAGCCTGGGGGAAAGAAACAGATCTGTTGAGTACCATTGATAGTGAGCTTCTTTTTCAGTTTCACCACCTGGCTTTAAATTGATCCCTGGTCACAATAAAAATCTGATCCTTTTGGGCAATTGACTAATAATAATCACCCAACTCTTTAATCTTTAACCCAAAACAAAAGAAAAAAGTTTGACTCAATTCTGAGTTTTTGGTACTCTTTCTCATCTCACTTAGACTAAAATGGATTTGGATGTAATTCGAATCAAAATTAAGCTGAATTTAGATATCTGATAGTTGAGAATTTTTATTCAAATTCATTACGGATAATAAATCTAATATTTGAATTCAAAAATTATTTGAATTTATAATAATAAGATCTGCAAAAAAAAATTGAATATCCGATTTTTACCCGGACATAGAAGGGACACTTTGTCTCTGTTTGCACATAAGATAAGCTGGTGTCCCGGTTGAACAGAAATGGGCACTTCCAATGGTGTAGCGGTTAATGGAGTTGCCATTTTGCAAGAAGCAGGTTAACGAGTAGTTCCCTTTTCAAGTTTCAATCATTCCAAAACATAAATTAGGGATTTCCCACCACACATTTCAGCAATTTTAGCATGGTAGTAACATTTTTTAAATTGCTAGCTTCAATCGTATGATAAAAGCTTAATCAACATTAGGGCAACACTGGCCTACAGTACATACTATTTTGTGCTCATTTTTCTTTTTTCAATTTGCATTGAGTGATGGGGAGAGTTACAAGTTGAATTGGTGACCCATGGTCCCATTTTTGTTCAACCGTAAAGGAACTGCAAATGAGTTATCGTAATTAACAACTGCTATTCAAGCTTGACATGAACATGAACAAGAACCTTTTCAATCCTAAAAAGATCAATTTTCCTTCCCTTTTTGAGCTGTCCATGAATGGCATAAATACCAGTTCAATTCCACTGAACTAGTAGCCCATCGAAAATGGCTTATATGATTTGAGATCAAGAACAACCCCTGCAATTGAACCAGCAGCAGCAGCTATGGTGATGATAAGGCAAGCAATGCTAAGGATTTGTAGACAAAGCCATCTTGTGCTCCACTTTGGGATCTTCTTTTGTGAAATGTACATCTCAACTGGGAAATAAACTGTGAGCGGCCAAAATCCAAGAGCCCCAAGGAGTCCAACAATATCATTAAAGAATGGAAGAAGCATGGAGATCAAAGTTGTTGTGATCACAAAACTTGTCCTCCAAACCAATCGGAAGAGGTTGAGTTTGTAAGGCCTGAACCCCGGGATAGGGATCTTGATATCTTTGGAAATGAACTCACTGTCTGGGAACTTTTCGGATGCTGATTTCTCGATGAAGGCGAACAGGGGTTGACAGTAAACTTGGTATGCACCAACAAGGTGAATTACAATGGCGGCATTGGCAATGTCAAGGAGCCAGAAAGGGTTATAGAATCCAAAACCAGTTAAAAGGTTTCCAGGGGACATGTCTCCGAAAGCGGCATAGCCCATGCAACCACACAACATGTAGAAGAGGGTTGTCACTCCAACACTTATCGAAGTTGCCTTTTTCATTGTCTTTGATTCAGATGGTGGAGCCTTGAGGGTGTCCTGTAATAAATACCATATTGTTGAGTTCAAGTTCTACTGGCTTCATCCAGTAAACAAGTTATTAGCTATATTAGTTGGATTCAGGTTGAAGTGTTAGATGTGAGTACATTCAATTTTTTCTTATTTTTTTAATGTATTTGAAGGGTTCTTGAAGGATCATATTCTCACACTCATTCTTGAAAATATAATGAATACAGATATTTTAAGAAAAATAAAAAATCGGAGAGCAACAAAGTTTATTAGAGTTAGATAAATTAGACAACATGAAATTGTATACCTGAATTTCGATGAGTATAAGGGAGTAAGAATAGGCAAAAGCTATGTCTCCAAGTGCTTGGAAACTCCTCCATATTTTCTGGGTTTGAGTAACAGTTCCAACACTTATACCAGTCAGGCTTCCCCTTATTGTTCCAGTTTCTGGCAAAATTAATCAAATGAAAAACACCTCAAATCAGCTTTCATAATACCAATCTTATTTTCCAAAAGTTCAAGATTAGAATGCATTTTTTTAAGTTCCTAAGCAAAGCTGTTAGACCTGCGACTTTAGCAATTCCAAGACCAAGTCCAATTGTTGAGTAAGTGAAGGACATGACAGCAGCAACAATGGAAAGCCACCATAATTGATCAAAGTCAGGAATTTGAGAGCAAATGACTTCAGCAATGCCAAAAGCAATCATATAAGGGTTACTATTCATGTGGCATGGATTTTTGCCACCGCTGGCATGGAAGCAATTAGACCTTTTGATAGCCCTGTTACATCAATAGAAAAAAAACCCAAAATAAAAAAACAACTATTAGCCCAACCAATGCAAAAAAAAAAAAAAAAACACACACACACACACACACACTAATTAAATTAAAATTTTAAGTTGGAAGCTCACATCATGCTAATTGATGAAGCAATTGTGTATCCAATGGCAACTCCAAAAAGGTTAAGGTATTGAACCCACCCACAAATCTTGACTTTAAGCCCACCTGAAAAAGTCCCAGACAAAAAATGAAAAAAAAGATGTTTAAGCTTAAAAGATTTAGAAAGAACCCATTTTGCTAATGGAATTGAAAGGTTAATTGAATATTTAATTACCAAGATTTGATCGAACAGCATCCATGTAAGTATAATTTCTCTTGCCATTAACAGGGTCACCAGTGCGGTAACAAGCAGCCAGAAGTGTGGAGGTGTAGTAAGTTACAAAAGAGAACATGAACATCACTGCTGGACCAGCAATCCATCCGAGCTGAGCCGTGGCCCAGGCCAGAGACAGGACACCGGAACCAATCACTGCTGTAATGATATGAGCACTTGCGGTCCATACAGTTCCTGGAAAATGAAAAACAGTAACATTAAGCTAAGTTGGTTTGATCTTCATTTTATAAGTATTTGTATTTAATATCTGCGTCCGATATATTTTAAGGGTGATTATAAAGATACGAACTTCATACACTCACAACCGACTCAAATTTGAGTCACACGCATGTTATTTTGTTTATAAAAAGTAGAAGCCCAAGTAAATTTACTTTTCGACAAAAGTAACAGAAAGCAAAACAAAAATGCAAAAAGAATCATCATGTCATAAAACTTCCTGGAATTTACCCGTTCGTTTGAGACGGCCGTCGTCATCAAAGCATTTGGAGCCGCCTTGCGGAAGCACATCAATGGAAAGGCCAAAAACTTGGTTGTTGTTTTGAAGGTGATTTCTTCCAGCAACATCCTCTCCCATCTTTGTTAAAATAAATTAAAAAATAAAAACAACATAAAATAACCTTGTTATTTCCTTGCGTGATAGACGAAATAAGGTTCAACAATTGCCTTACAAATTTCCTTGCCAAAGTTTAGGCGCAATATCTAACAAAATCAAAGAGATAAGTTTGAAGCTTTTATGTATCAAAGTCTAGTTCAGTTTTATGGCTGTGACTGCTGTTTTCACTGACACTGAGTGAGATTTTCACACCTCCAAATACTCACAAAAGAACCCAAATGGATTCAGATTTCAGAGCAAGGAAATATCTTTCCAGGATGCTTGAATGTAGGCTGAAGAATGAGGCATGGGGGTGGAGTATATATAAATGCTGTGGGGTTAAAAAAAGGTAGCACAAAGTAGCACGTGGTCTGAATGACATAAAAAAGGCTGCTCAGCAACCCCAGTTTGGCCCCAGACCACTAACTTTAGTCAAATATTAGCGATATAGCATGGGCTATCTGTCTATCTTTCTATGTTTATGAAGTACAAAAGAAATATCACAAATCTTTACAACCGATCTTTGGGTTACCTCACAAAGAAGGCAATAGCACTTTCCTGCAAGCTACAACTTTCCCTTTTCAGATTTCAATAGTAAGGCATAACTGCACTTTCTAATTTCTTGTAACAGTCTTTAACACATATTCAGAGACTCCCTGGTTCACTGTTTTGGGCTGGGAGAGGGTTTATAGTTTTTTAATGTTTGTCTTTTATATAAAAAAAGGATACCTTAGTTTTTGAAAAGAAAAGATATAGTGAATAATAAAATTTGAATTTTTAATTTATTAAATTTAATCTTTTAAAGGTGATTAATTAACTATGTATGTAGCCGACTAGAAGTACTATATTTTTAATGAATTTTAATTTTTTTTCCAACAGTGTTAATGATTTTTAATTAATTTCTCACCAACCATTCCTCTTTCTTTTCTCTTCTGAATTACCAATCTCTTTGTCTATAAAAGATGATAATAATTTACTACTAATATTAACTATTTGTTTGTACCTTTTGGTGGCTAAAATTGATAATCAATTATTTTTTAAACCTTGTTAGGTGCACAATATGCTTCAGATTGTTTGATGAACAAAGCAAAACTTGCAAAAAGTTTTTTGAGTGCATAAAATTTTGGAAGATTATTGATGTGGATGTTTTCCAAAGTGCAAAGCTTGACTCTGGGTTTCCCTGGGAGTTTTTCTTCTTCACATGAATAAATTATTTAACGAATTTCATGCTTTTGCAACCCACCGATTTTTGCTTCAGGATAGATTTAAACATAACACAACTATACAATATAAAAAAATATGAAGCACGATACTACAAAAATACGGCATAAATATATAAATATATTAAAATTTATATAAACATATAATACACCTTAAAATGATATAAAAAATATAAATACGATATGAATGCATAAATTAAACCACGTACATGCTATTATAATATAATATGTATATAGATACAAGTTAAAAGCATAGAATTTATTCACTCAATGTATTATGCATGAATTTGTGTTTTTTTTTTTTTTGGTTTCAAGAACTATATATATAGCTTCAAAACAAATGATAAAGTTACATGCAAAAAGAGACTTACGCTTTATTTAATGGAAAAAATAACATGATAATTAACTAATAATACTATAGTAATTACTACTTTCAAGTTAAGTTAAAAGGAAATGCTATCATGTAAACAGAATGAGCTTTATTCATACCTTCATTATTGTGCCTCAGATGCAAAAACAGCAGGAAAGAGAAGAGGGGATATTGTACGAAGTCTTTTTTTTCGGTTATGAGTCTCCTTGATGAAATTTGGGTTGCTTATATAGTGGAAAAGGGAAGAGGTTGTACAAATAATTAATAATTTAATTTATCTCTTTAAAGGACCACCTTTGGTTCAAAAATTCTCTTTGTCATTGCCTCTCCTCCATCCTTATTGAAGGGGTATAAGGTTCCATACCATTATTTTCATTTTATTCATTCAATGGCAGTCAAATGCTCTTTTTCTTTCTAGTTCATTTATAATATAATAATCCTAAACAGTAAACAAGGCTCGACCAACTGGGCCTTTAAAAAAAAATCAGAAGAAAAAATAAAATCAGTGTTCTTCAAGTATTAGAATAATTAAATTATCTAAGGCACATTTTTTAATGTATAATTCTAATAATAAACTTTAAAGATTGATTCTGTTTATCTTTTCTTTTTTGTTGGTTAGTATACATAATTTGTTGGTTGCTTTATAGTCTCAGTTGTGTTATTGAATGCTCAAACATTGAAAAATAAAGAGTTTTATGTTATTTTTTTTTACTATTAAAAGGTACAATTGATAAAATATTTAAAATTCATTAGCAGATGATTTGGCGAAATCCGGGGTTAATCAATCTACCGAATTTGTTGCTATGTTCTAATCTTTGTACCGGTTGCTATGCTCCTACTGCTTCCTACTGCTTTAACTTTCAATTTCAATAAACTTTGCTTTTCAAAAAAAAATAAATAAATAAAATAAAATTAAAATGAGAAAGAACTTTAATTAAACTTCTTAAATAGATGTTTTCAAAAGTTCCTAATCAAATGTGTCTCTTCTGAGAGAATAAAAAGGACTTTAATTTTTGGGTTTAAGAACAATGTGAACGTGCAAGCCCTAAAGATGCTAAATAAAATATTTGTGAATCCCGAGTTTAATTTAGATGATTCATATTATTATTCCTAAGAGCTGGAATTTAGCATATCTAAGATTAGAATCCCTGATATATCCTCGAATCGGACATCTTTTGTTTAAAAAAAAAAAAGAATTGCTATTCTTGAGCGGACAATCAGCAGTTCAGCATCTAATTCCTGTCTTTAGTTCCAAATGAAAGAAAGAAAGGTTATTTCTCCTCTTGTGGGAAAGGCAGTCAATTCTAAATAATTAGATGCTCTTAATAAGCAAAAGGTGCGTCCTTTGTGTTTTTGAACGAATGTGCCGACATATTCTATTAATCTTGGCTTTACTTAAAAAAAAAAGCTATATTTAGGGGTTGGAAAATTCTGTTAAAATTGAATTATTTGATTAAATTTGAATTAATTTGGACTAATTTGTTAATTAATAAAATTTCAAATATAATTTTTTTAAAAAATTTGGATTATTGGTTAATTCTATTTGAAAATCGAAAATAATCAAATTATCTAAAATATATAAAAATTATACTTTTAATCTCTATTAGATATGTATTTTAAGTTTTATATTATTGAAGTTTTTGACTTATTGAATGCAAATTTTTGTTATGTTTAACTTTTGAATATTTGTTGAATTTATTATATTTATTTAAATTATGAAAAATTAAGAATTTAAGATTAGAAATATAATTTTAACTTATTAATGGTGTAACAATTAAGTTCGTTTAAGAACCAAAATATTTTCAGTCATTTTTGTACAATTTTATTTTGGCAGTTAACTAAGTAGTAAAATTTTTTAATAAGGATTAAAGAAATTTGGATTTACTTGAGGGATTCAAAATTGAGAAAACAAAAAGCCTTGTCTTTGTCCTGCCAAAAGATTGGTGCAAATTTACCAATGATTAGTCTGAAAATGTTATTTCGCCGCTTAACTTTGATCTAGTTTGGTATTATAATAATTTATTAGTTTAATTTTTATTAGCCTTTTTTAGGGTTTTTTTTAAAAAAATTAATTTTACATATTGAGTAGGGGTAAGCATGGTCTCTGTGAGTGGTCCTGAAACTAAAACTATAGATTATTCATGCAGAATCAGTCCTAAAAGTTTTGGGTTATGGATTGATTTATAAACTTTTAGGATTGATTTTAGGACTAACCCTACGGTCTGGGGTCAACCCTAGATATTTAATTTTTCAAATATAAACAAGCAAAACAATAATATTTTAGTGATGTAAATAAAAATTACAATCTTATAATCAAAATTCATAAATATTATAAGAAATCTCAGATATTCACCACTCGCTTTATGACCTTTATTTACAATTAAACATTATAAACTAATGAAATATAAATATCAACAAGATTATTCCAATATGAAATTGAAAGAAGTCTTCTTGTTGAAACGTGATTTATCTTAAAATTGATAAGTCGATCTCAATGTCTAATTCTATGATTTGAGCCTTCGATTTAAGGTAGATGGGTATATGTTTGAGACTACGTACCATCGTAAAAGTATTTATCCTAGAAAATTAAGATCTAGAACCACCTATTAGATCACAAAACCACCTTAAAATAGACCAAAATCCATTGATCCAAGAGACCCCAAAACGTTGCTCATCCCTAATGTTGATTGACTCTATAATGAATTGGTAAATTTCTCTTTGAATCTATTAATAATAATCGGGATAGTAAAAATATTTTTTTGTCTAAGGTTTGGTATAAGTCGTCGAGCTTGAAAAAACTTGTTTCATAGTTTAAAATATACTAAAATTAATTTGTATTAATATATATTAAATTTAAATAAAAAATTATTTTACCAATCAAGGGTTGGGTCCAAGCCTAAAATATCAAGAACAAAGGTGTACATCTATTAGTATATTAAATATATTTAGGAGATGACCAATGGCAAATTGAGAAGGAATTCTATTATTACGATCAAATAACCCTTTTTTAGTCCGAGAGTACTGTTTAATTGAAGTTTGAACTCATAGTTTATATATTAAAAAATAAAGAAATTATATATATATATATTTATAAAAAAAGCCGTTATTGAAGATAAAAGGAAAGGAATTATAAATAATTGAATTTAAATTTTTATACTTATTAAATATTATCTTTCAAACGTGATTGTATAAATTAATTGGATTAAATTACAGGTTCAATGTAGAAATTTTATTAATTTAATTTGAAAAAAAGATCGCATTTGTTCACTAGTTGATTGTGATATACACCCAAAGAACCACTTTTAACTTATTGTTGCCATGGTAGCGATTGATGATTAGAAGAAACTCAGCATATTAGCATCAGAAATTGATGTATGTTGCTACTTGGTAGTTAAGCAAAGGTTGCCAGTTTTGACCATCCCACTACTAAGTAGGTGCTGGAATTCAATACAGAAATGTTAGATTAAGATGACTCAAAATAATTAGACGGAGAGAATGCGACAGCTTTCCAAAGATAAGTTTCAAGTTTGGACATTCTAAATTAATGAAAAAAAAAGGAAAAAAAAAAAAACCTAGAAAAGATAAGCTTTTAGAGTCTTAAAATTCAATGAATCGAATTGATAAAAACTGATGAAATTTGATTTGAGTAGGTTCAATTAGAGATATTATTTGGCTATGTTTAAAATATCAAAATATTACGCAATTAATATATATTTTATTTAAAATCAAATCGAATCAAATCGTTATAATCTCAAATTATTCTTTGGATTTTCCTTATAGGTTGAATTTTCTAAAAAGTTCTATCTTAATATTTTGGAACATGTATTAATTACTGTGGAATCAAATGGTGGAATTTATAAGTGGCATTTGTTGATCAAGCGACCTCTTAGTTGTTGTAGAATATATTAAACAAAACTTTGACTTATGCATTATGTTATATAGATATGAATTACGATTTTAGATTACATAATAAGATATAATTTAATTTTCTCATTGCATAAATTCACTGAATTTTAGTAGCTAGTAGTAATCCACTATGGTCATGCACTGGTATTACAATATTTAATTTTCTTATTGATTTTCTAGATGAAAACCATTTTATATAGCTATTCCCAAAAAGGAAATTAAAAAAATAATAATAACAAATAAATTTTTGCATATGAAATTTCCAACTCAAATTAAATGAATCATGAGTGGAGAAAGTTCAATTAGGTTAATTTGGGTTTACAATATCCTTTTAGATGAAATGGGAAATGTATCAATAATTAAAGCTTGAAGGTAATGCATTAATTAACTTAATAATAGTTGAATTTTATAGTTTAATGCACAATGTAAAAGAAAAAAATTTAGCAACCTAATTATGATAACGACATGGAATAATTTTCTTCCAAAACCCTAGTCATTATTAATTGGAATTATTTTATGCACTTATTGATCAGATGGTATAATATTTCATTTTCTGTCCACATTCTGAAATTTGATGTATATATATATAATGAGATTGACATGGAATAAATAGCAACGTAAATCGAAATTTGAACTTAAAATTTAATTTGAATGGTTCATTCAATTCTTTTAAAAGATGAATTTTTATAAAATTGTAGTTCGATGTTAGCACTTGTAAATCTCTTTCTAATTTTTTTTTTTTAAGGTTTGGACCTCTTTTTGTAAGTACTCGTAAAATATAAGCATTTTAGGCAAGACCCATCATCCATCAATGGGAAACTTCCAATTTGAACATTAGATTCTTTTGAAAGATGATCAATAATAATTATGCTGATAAAATTATGCATGGAATAATACTAAGGAGAGAGGGAAAGAGAGCGACTAGTTCATTATTTAATTGGGTTGAGATTTACTTCTTTTATTTCTGATTTTTTTTTTTGGAGAGGAAAATGAAAAAAAAATCTAAATATAAAAAATACATGAAGAATTCACTAGTCAAAAATGTCTACTAGATAGAGCTGAAATTGTTGAATATTTGGCTTATATATATATAATTTTTATTTTAAGGGTGAAGAGAATGACTTGACAATCTCTCCGAAAAGCAGAATTAGAATAATTAAGTGGTTGTCCCACACTTTTTAAAGCCCTTG
This sequence comes from Adansonia gregorii, assembly GCA_038382025.1. NCBI lineage: Eukaryota > Viridiplantae > Streptophyta > Magnoliopsida > Malvales > Malvaceae > Adansonia > Adansonia gregorii. The sequence continues at coordinate 21,027,251 of JBBYHO010000015.1, read as the reverse complement.
AAAAGCAAATACTTTGATCAATCTCGGTTGATTTTAATTCCAAAATGAGGGGATATATATCAAAAGATAGTTTGAGGCCATCCTTGTCATGGAAACAAAAGGTGCTAATTTTGATGGCTATCTAAAAGTTCTTT
>JBBYHO010000015.1:20932097-20946973 GCA_038382025.1 Adansonia gregorii | reverse complement strand
AAAAAAAAAACTAACTAACTATCTCATTGGATGAGAGAGCTTGATTTAGAGTTTTAAAATCCCTTTTTCTTTTTGTCACGTAAGTCATGACAAGAAAATGGTTTGGAGATTAATTGTGGAATCCAACTAAAAGGTAGGGTAGATTTTTTGGATGTGATGTTGGGGTTAAGTGAGTAATTTTATGTTCTTTAGTTTAGTTTTGTCTTTTTATTAACAAAAATAAGATATTTAAGATTTTAGGTTATTCAAGGTTCGAGTAACACCGATTTTGCATATTTTTTAGTTTGTTTCTTCTCAATGCAAATAATTTAAAGTTTCAAAATTTTAATTCAAACTCAAGTTTGAATAACCATATTTAAGTTTGATCTTTTCGACTTCAATACATTTTGGATCTAAATTATTTTTGGTTAGGGTTCGAATTCGAGCTACCACCACATAATTTAACTATTACCTCATTAGTGATGGTATTTGTATCGTGTTTTAAGTTTCCACATACGTTACTTGATTTATCATAATAATTAAATTTAAAAATTATATGTTCGAGTTATTTTTTTATATATTTAAAAAATTATAATTTTATATAAATTTTTATATATTAATAATTTATTTTATATAAATTTAAATATATTTATGAATGTACGATTGTGTTTATGATATTCTTTGCATTTTGTATATATAACCAAAAGAGTAATATTTTCCTTTAGTAGCTGTTAAATAGTTACGTCAATTTCTCTCCAACTTTCAAAGTACAATGACAATTTGCCTTTGCCTTTGCCTTTGCTTCCCTTTTTCCAAAAAATCACATAGCTTACTTTACCTATATATCTTTTTAAATAAAAAAAATATATATACTATTTCATTGCAATTTGCGAGCGATGCACATGCAATATTTATATATGGCAACTAAAACACATTACCTTACCATATTAAAAACATGTTTGATATTGGTAAGTGTATAAAAAAAATTGACTAAAAAGAAATTAGAAACATAAATGAAAATAATAAACAATAAATATACTAATTAACAAATACACCGTGGAGAAAAAACAATACCATAAAATCAAGCAATCATTTTTATTATTTTTTTATCAACATTCTTAAGTCATATTTACAATACATTGAGTCCATCCCATTGATTTTTTTTGTTATTTCTAAAACTAATTGAAAATAAACAAAATAAATTGCAAAAACATAAATAATAAAATTATTAACTAAACGGAACCATATTTACGAGAAGCCTTTTGTCTTTTATTTTGACAATAATGTTAACAAGAAATTCGTAAAAACATTTTAAAATTATTTTTTTTTGGAAAAAATGCAACGTTAAATTTTGGATGATGTCATATTTTAAAAATAGTTATTACCAAATTCAATAAAATTTTAATTCATCATTTTATTTAAGGTGATCCGTTAATTATATCACATATTTTTTAAAAGTGAAGTTTTATCCACTATAGTTTTTTAACTTGATAAAAATAGTTAAATGTTAGATTGTTTTTTTTTTAATATTTGTTATAAATAACTTATAATTATTTTAAAATAGTTTTAAAATGTAGTGATAAAATTATAGTTATTCAAATTAATTATAATTTGATCTACTGTTTTAAAATGGGAAGCTGGTCGAGGATTGCCAACCAAGAGTTTAATAAGAAAATTTTATATTAAATCAATTAAAAAAAAGTAATGTAATACTTACATTTTTCTTTCCTTGGTTAAGCTTTCCCTTATTTATTTTATAAGGATAGGTTTTGAGTAAACTTTTTTGCTTATCGTTCAAACCATGGTGGATGTATTGATATTAGTAATTTTTGATATTGTTTTGGTTTTTGATATATGCCTGTTTCAGTTATACTATTAGATATTGATTTGTTTTTTATTGTACTTATAAAATATATATTTTTTAAAAAATTTAAATATAATTATTCGTAAATTTAATTAATATTAAGTAAAATTTTTATTACTCAGATTGATGTTGAACTTTTTTATATTTGATGTTTTTTAGAATATTATATATAATCGATTAGTATTTGATATAAAACTTTTATTTATTCATATTTGAATATATTTTTTACATATATAAATTAAAAATATTCAAAATCTAATAAACTTGAAATGATATCCTAAAACGTACTATACATATTAATATAAAAAAGTGATACATCTATTGGTATAATACAGATTACTTTTATTCAAACACTAAAATCTATTTTATTATTTAAAATATATTAAAATAAAAAATATTATTATTTACATGATTAAATTTAAATAAAATTAATTATTATTTAAATAATAATAATGTAAATGAAATCAAATTGTAAAATATTAAAAATATTATTTTAAACGTAACTCCAATTTAAATCAATCGAATAATTGGTTGAATTTACAGATTTATTTCACGAACAACCAAGCACATGAAACCCGAAAAAAAAAAAAAAAAAGAGCTGGTCGATAGCATATTTGGTTTTCCAAAGCTTGAAAGCGTGGGGCGAAAAGAAGAACAAAATTAAAAAAAAAAAAAAAAGTTCACATTTGGCAACGTAAATAAAGGTAGCATTTATGTTTTCACCAAATTCACCTTTTCGTATAGGCCAAAATAAATAAATAAATAAATAAATAAATAAATATAACAAGTTCTGACACAAGGGGCATATCTGACAATTCCTTAAATAAGAAAATTTTTAAAGTGAAGATGCGAAGTTTCGCGTTCGGACAAATTCAAAATAAAAAAAAAACGTAAATAAATTAAAAAAATTAAAATTAAAGCCTCGTTTTTGGAGGGAGTGAAGGGAGATAAAGGAGGGGGAGACTTAAGGTAAAGGATGGCACCGTCCTCTCTCTCTCCTCTCGCCGCCGGCATGTGAAGAAAACCCCTTTCTTGTTTTCTTCTCTCTCTCGCTCTCTCTAAACTTTGACTTCCCATGGACTATTTTCTTCCCGTGAAAATGTCTAGTAGGTCACATCGATCCTCCATCTCGCCGTTCCGTTCACGCAAATCTACCGTTCCCTTGCCTTCCACCAAAACGACCGGTCGTCCGGTGACTCCTTCGTCGACGACATCGTCTCGTCCTCCTTCTAGACTCTCCTCGTCTCCAGCTACTTCTTCTAGTCCCAGCCCGGGCCCAAGCCCATCCATTGTCGTCCTTGAACGCCTCGAGACCTCCAACTCCAAGCCTAAAGAAAATGTCACCGTCACGGTTCGTTTCCGTCCTCTCAGGTACTCTTTCCATCCCTTTGGCTGTCTTCTATGGGTCCATTATCTATATGCCGTTGACAGTACGGGAGCTTTGCTGTTTCATTTCAATATTTAATTTATTTTCTCTGTTTGCGAACAGTCCGAGGGAAATTAATAAAGGAGACGAGATAGCGTGGTATGCAGATGGGGATTATACAGTACGGAACGAGTTCAATCCTACTATTGCTTATGGCTTTGGTTAGTAAAACTTTTTCTTCTTTTACATTTTTGAGTTTTAAGAGTGCAATAAATTTTCATTAAAGTAACAGAATAATGTCTTTTAATTTGTAATGCTACCAATTGCTTTGAATTTTCGTACTACGTTTTTTTATTCATTTTCTAATTGGGTTCAATTTGTCTTCCGTGTTAATGCTGCTGCGCTGAGTAAATTAATGGTGAACAAATATTTTAATTTTAGCAAAGATATTTTTTTTTCTTTACTTGGTATTTTGGAGTGCAAGAGTGAAAAAAAAAAAGAGAAACCGATTAATGTATATATTTTTGTTTCTAAGATCCTTTTGTTTTGTTTATGCTCTACATGAGGTTTATGTTTTTCTGACAATTTTATGAGATTAGCTTTCTGGAGCTTCAATAAGTGCCACTGCTGTTGTTGTTTGTTTGTTTATTTGTTTTGTTTTGTAATTTCTTATGGTCATTGATTTTTAGTTGATTTTCATGCATATATTACAGACAGAGTGTTTGGTCCGGCAACAACTACACGCCATGTATATGATGTTGCCGCTCAGCATGTTGTAAGTGGTGCCATGCAAGGGATAAATGGTAACTTTCTTTATCTTTAGATGTTATTTTCACTGTACTTTGAAGTACTGTTTGGAGAAGTCTGCAGTGAGTGTATTTGAGTGATTTATGACCGTTTCTGTTTGATTGCAATGTATGGATGGGATATCTTAAATGTCCGATGACCCATTACAATATTATATGACTATTATAATATCACTTTGTATGAATTTTAATTCCCACAGTTGGTGAGGAAAGAGAAAGAGAAACCAGCCTTAGCTAATACACAATTAAATCTTGCTAAACAGAATACATCTCATGCAAAATACATAGTGAAAAAACAAGATAATCATTTTTTTGCAAACAGCCAATAATGTTAAGAAGGAATTAGGAAGAAGACGCCCATGTTCTTTGAAATTTTAGAAAACTAGAGAACGATAGGCAGGTGGGCCATAGTTGTCATATTTGTTTATCTAGAATACGGAATAGTTAATAACTTAAGTCAATTTTAGGAGAAATGATGGTCTTCTAGATTAACGTAAAATGCTTTTTTCTTTATGGTGGAACATTAAACTGACATATTATGTGTTGTTAATTTTCAACAGTGAATATTTGATTATCAAATTTTCAACTTGCAAAACGATGTATAATTAACAAGTTTAACCATTTTAAGAATTGTATTTATTGAAATTAGGCAAGAAATAGTAATCTCTCAATAAAGTGGAAAAAAGAGACAACTTATACAATATCACTAATTTGGAAGGTTTTGGTTATAATATAAGGACTATTTTGTTTCTTAAGCTGGTTCTTTAGTAATTCAAATTGAATGGTGATGAAGTTTACATGAGAAGAAAATGGTCACTTCCTTATGAATTGTTAGATGATAATTATTGCTGATCTCATGCATGCAGGCACCGTTTTTGCATACGGTGTTACGAGTAGTGGGAAGACTCATACAATGCATGTAAGTGTTGAACAAGAGATTCTGTCACTCATCACTTGTTATCTCTTCCCAATAAATTGTATATATACAATGAACATGTTTTTTATAGGGTATTAGAGCTTCTTTTTAGTGATTGATCTATGTGGTGGATAATGGATGCTTGTGGAATGATTTGATTGAAAATATTTCTTTTCTTGAAAAGTACATCAAACATCACTAAAAAGATGCTCTATTAGTTGTATATATACCATGAATATGTGTGAAACTGTTAATTCTACTGTTTGCTGTTTTAACACTTGTCAGATAACCAATTGAATTTTAGTAAAAAATGAAGTCCCTCAGTGTCAGGGATTATCTATCAGCATTGAGAGAATCACTTGGGGGGGGGGTTTAGGAGGCTTCCATGGGATGTATCATATGTATCCTATCTCTGCTACTTAAGTATTATGGTGCAACCTTGACTTATTTCTTGATGTAGGGCGAGCAAAAGTCACCTGGAATCATTCCGTTAGCTGTTAAGGATGTATTTGCCACCATTCAAGAGGTAATTGGTTGATCTGCCATTTGATTTATTGTGTTTTTACATTATCTTTTAATTTAGTAACCTTGTTTTTGTATTTAGACACCTGGGCGGGAGTTTCTTCTTCGTGTTTCGTATCTTGAGATCTACAATGAGGTTGGTCGTGGTCTTATTTTCATTTATGAAGTTTATGATTTTTTTTTCATTTATTATCCTTAGATAATAAATTTTCCTTGAACTGGTGAAAGTTAATATTTGGTGGCTTTGAGGTGGGAATTTTAGGAGGTAAAGGAAACATAAAGATGTAGCCAGAAAGCAATAAGTGTTTTTGATCTCTGTTGTAGAGGATTTTATTCTCTTGTCTCTTAGCGATTTAATTACAGTTAGTGCCCATTGAAGAGAAGTTTACCTAAAATTTAGGTTGTGATAGTACGTATTGGTCCTATTGAGTACTCTGAGGGATTTCAGAATGTTTCATAATATCTAGTCAGTTTAAGAGCATCCTTTCATATGGCTTCAAAAATTTGCTTAAACTATGTTATGCTTGTTAAATACAAAATGTAGAAAATGTGAGGGTAAGCATTAAGGAATCATTACTTGCTTTTTGGTGTTTCTAAATTCTTTTCTTTCTTAGCATGTTTAGTTTGGGAGGAAAGGTTCTAGCACGTAAGGCATTAGATGATTAGATCAACCATGCTATTTGGTCTTTATTAAATAGTTTTCTTCGACTGGAGATGGCATTAATGAATTGAAGAGATCAATTAATTTTCTGAAGATCTTAATTGTAGCCCTGCTGTAAGCATATTCTAGTCTGCCTGGTCTTGTCCAGAATCCCTGCTCACTCTAAGTAAATGCTTTTTCAACTTTTTGCTTGGTGATTGCTTTAATAAAACCTTTTGCTTTTGCCCTCTTTCATCATCAGGTTATCAATGATTTACTTGATCCAACAGGTCAGAACCTAAGAGTAAGAGAGGATGCTCAGGTGAACTACCTTTCCCTTTACTTTTCACCATGCTAAGTGCATATCTTTTGTACCCTCAATAATTTTCTGTGGAAGTTCTTCTGTCATTGTCCTTTGTCTCATGTTATTTGTTTTTATTCAAGCATATGCTCTGCTTTGTCGTAGATTTATGTTTAACATGTAGACTTATGCCTACTATATTACTGCAACTGCTGCAGCTTGATTCATGTTCAGAGCTTAATCTCTTTTTTATTTTTATATAACTTGAGCAGGGGACTTATGTTGAGGGAATCAAAGAAGAAGTTGTTTTATCTCCTGCTCATGCTCTTTCCTTGATAGCATCTGGAGAAGGTATGGTAACATTTACTTTCTGTATTCTAGACTTTTATACTGAAATATTTCTCCTTTGCTACATTTGTCATGTATTTTCTTGTTGCATAAATTTCATTTTTTTTCTATATCACCTTATATATTTCATGTGGAAACTTCAATACTTGATTTTTTATCTTTTGGCAGATTTTGTGATTTCTTGCTTATTTTTGCTCTCTCTCTCTCTCTCTCTCTCTCTCTCTCTTTTGGTTTTGCATTTCTACTCTTTATCCTTTAACGTTGTTTTTCTGTTGTAACAGAACATAGGCACGTTGGTTCTAATAATTTCAACCTTCTTAGCAGTCGGAGTCACACTATATTCACCCTGGTACTTATATTTTGTTTGAATCAGAACTCAATAATTTCTTATGTGTTTAGAAGCCTAAACCTTTGTTTGAGCTGAATGTCTTAAATTATATAATTTCCCCGTATTAAAGAAAGTCAGAGGTAGCAAATCTTCTTGTTGCCATATTTGATTGAAATAAAGAGATTTAGTTGGACTGGGCATTCTAGGGGCAAATGCACTATTTTTAAAAGGGAAGAAGATGTATGTTTTATGGAAGCTTTTTTCTTGGTTGTTCTAGATGAATGATTCTATCTTGATTTCTTTTTTGATTTTCTTGGACAATCTTTTTGAATTTGGTATTCTCAATTCCTTATAGCCATCATGAATGATCACTTTGATGACCCTACCTAAATTTATTAGAACTATAACATTTCTTTCACAATCAAGGTTTTTTTTTTTTAATTCCTGTCTTACTTCACTGAAATATTCTATTAACTATCAGACAATTGAAAGCAGTCCACGTGGGGAGAAGAACGGGGAGGAAGATGTGACATTATCCCAACTGGTAAATACCTTACTCATTTCATTATTAGAAGTTAGGATATCTGCTGGGTTTACCTGATCTTTGACCATGATGCTTTTTTTAAATACAAACACCCTGATGTTGGTATCTACGCTGACTTGTTTTTTTGGCAGAACTTAATTGATCTTGCTGGATCTGAAAGCTCTAAAACTGAAACAACTGGATTGCGGAGAAAAGAAGGCTCATACATAAATAAAAGCTTACTGACTCTAGGAACTGTATGACGTCACTGCTCTTTTCAATCCTCTCTTTCCTCATTCTTTTACTTTTGATGATTAGGTTATAACCAATTCTACTAAGTTGCATGATTGCTACCTTTCCTTCCTTGCCTGTGAGATGTTATTCTTACGTATTCTATATAGTGCAAATACTTGTAATTATGAATCTTATGAAGAGCTATTTTTGCCAATTTCCTTTCGGATTACCGTTTGCTGGCTTTAGAGCTACTTATAGTGTTGCACTAAAATTGATCAACTTTGGAACTTGTCATTGTATTATTTTGAAGATTTTGTTCAACCACGCATATCCTTTACCATGTCTATATGGGTATATGTTGCCAATTAGCCAGCATATATCTTGGTGCAAGTTTAATCTGCTGCTCTCAAGACTTTTTGCTTTTTGTCTCTCGTTCTAGGTGATTTCTAAACTGACGGATGAAAAGGCAACTCATATTCCATACCGAGATTCCAAGCTTACCCGTTTATTGCAGTCATCCCTTAGTGGCCATGGACGGATTTCTGTAAGTTCAATTTAGTATCAAAGGAATTTATTATTGCTATTGTTAGCGTTTTGTGTGAGACCTTTGTTTGTTACTTTTTTGACAATAATATTGGTTGCGGAGCCATTGTTTGCTTTTTGTTGTCATCATAATTTTATTGCCTAAGCATGTTCATCAATGTTGTTTCTATTCTGTTGTAGCTCATCTGCACAGTGACACCTGCCTCTAGCAACAGTGAAGAAACACACAACACATTAAAGTTTGCCCATCGAAGCAAATATGTAGAAATCAAAGCTTCACAGAATAAGGTAAATGCTAGGCTTATTGTTTATTTGTAGTGTTGGATGATGCTTATTGGACTTCCTTGTGATCCGTTTTCTTTACCTGTTTAGATTATGGATGAGAAGTCACTTATAAAAAAGTACCAGAAGGAAATTTCCTCTTTAAAGCATGAACTTGAGCAGCTAAAGCAAGGAATGATGGTAAGCCCTTACGGGGCTGCAACTACACAAGAAGATCTGGTTAATCTAAAGCTTCAGGTTTGTTGCTGTTCCTTGAAGACTTTTGATAGTCATACTGAATGTTTCTACTAAAGGCTTCATCTAAAGTAAAAAATTACTGATATTAAGCCAATAACTTGACATAATCATTTCATTGTGATGGAGTGTAATATATTATTGGTATTCTTAAATTCAATTTAGCAGGATTTGATCCAATTAAAATAAAATAACCCCAATATAGCCCTGTAAACACCAAAATACCTGATTTTATTATGATGTGTGTTTTTTTCTTGTTGTTTGTATCTAATATGGATTTGCTGGTGTCAAAGCTGGAAGCTGGTCAGGTCAAACTACAGTCACGATTGGAGGAAGAAGAACAAGCAAAAGCAGCCTTGATGGGAAGAATTCAGCGATTAACTAAACTAATCTTGGTTTCCACCAAGAATTCTATGCCATCGAGCATTCCTGAAAGGTCTGGACATAGACGGAGGCATTCTTTTGGGGAAGATGAGGTGTGTGATCTATCCTTTTAAGCATGATTACATGAATCATAGTTTCTTGGTATTTCACTATCCCTTGTTGATAACTAGAATTAGGCTTTTTGGCAGTAGATCATTTCTGTGGTATAGTTCTCTTGACAATTTGAGTTCTGGGTATTATTTTCTGAAATGTACGTCGGACACATTTGATGATGCAGCTAGCATATTTGCCAGATAGGAAAAGAGAATACATAATTGATGATGATGCTGGAAGCTGTGCTTCTGAGCTCTCAGTGGAAGGAAGGGATGAAGTCACAAATCTGGATGAGTTGGTTAAAGATTATAGAAAGAACAGGAAGCGTGGAATGCTTGGCTGGTTTAAACTAAGAGTAAGTTCTGATTTGTATCTTCCTGTTATTTCTTCTTCAGTGTAGTGTGTGAAAGTGGAGTTTTACTAATTGACAAGGTAGTTGTCACAGACTCACAATAGAAAAATGTACAAGTATTCTTAGGGTTTGTTTGCAGCTGTAAATGCTTGCAGGAAATACTTTGTTCTGGTGTCAAAAAACAGTAGAAAGGGGGCCAGTTATCAAACTGAATCTGGCTCTGATACCATCTAAAGAATAGATAAGATTGCAGTTTTGAGAATGAAGTCATATTATTCATTAGCTATATAGATACAAAATAATAAGTATGGGATAAATACATTATAAGTACCAAGATAAGTATAAGGATTAAAGTACTTCAAATGCTTCAATTTAATCAACCCAATTATTCAAGCTTTCCAACATTTTTTGTTCTTTGCACCATTGATTTTGTACCTATAGGTTCAACTAACTAAACTAAGCTAAACAATATTTGAGAAATTTCCCAAGCAGAAACCTGAGACTCTGGCTGGACTGTCACCAACTGCTGATAGTGGGAGCTCGGAAAGTGGGTCTCCTGCATCTTGTTCAAAATCTTTGCAAGACAAAGTTTCATTTAATGATATGAAAGATGGAAGGAGAAAATCAGTTAGCAGGAGAGGAGATGATCCAGCTATTATTGATTCATTTCCAGAAAGAACTCAAGCTGGTGATTTGTTTAGTGCAACTGTTGGAGGTCATTTGCCTCCGGTAAGAACTATAATTACTTTTGGGTTTTTGTTTTCATATATAAGCATTCCAAGGTAACAAGTGATGCAGCATGGAAAGAAGTTTCTGGAAGTTGAATTTTTTTAGTTTTATTTAATGAACTTATAGTAATCAGTGTTCTGCTTATTTTCCAGGTATTAGGGCTTTAGGAAAAAAACTTGGCACTTTGTGTTTCTATTTTGATTTGGGATTTAGCTTTAAGTATGTACACCAAATTCCCTCTGGCATATATAACTTCCATGCCAAGGTCAGTAGTTGAAATATAAATATAGATGATAATTAAATAAAGACGTGAGATAAAGGAGCTAAAACTGAAAATTGAAGTTCAATTAATATTTGAAAACAAATTTGACTGCACAACCTGATTGTTTATACTTTATGATCTATAAAGGGTCTATTTGACCTAGAAATTTAAATCTTGGGCTTGAGCGTAGAAAGCTTTAATAGAATAAGTTGAGAAGTATGATGAGATCTAAATTAAAGAGAAACCGGGATTTCTTGATGGATGATATCATCTTCTTTTAAAATATGTTCAACTACATTGTGCCTAGGAGAATTTCTTGTCCTTATTTGTTCTTTTAGGTTTTCTACACGTGCATTTGAGGTGTTACTTCTAGGATATGCTTTTACTCAAGTTCACTGCCTTCTTTTACCGTGTTTTGCTAAGATTATGCATGGCAGTGCTAGAATTATATACATCTAAAATTGTTTTGGATTTTCTAGGGAAAGACCTAGCTGACATTGTGTTATTTCAAATACCTTGTTCGGTAGCCGGTGTTCTGTATTTTTGCATATTAATGTTTTTTTTGGCATGGTTTTATTGGTTCTGGTCCTTGTGTTTTTAAGTAAAGCTGTTGCTTGCTTAAGTTCTTGTAATAAGTTTTCTTGCTCTCATAATCCGTGAAAACTAACAGTTTGTTTGCTCATGTTGTGGGGTTATTGAGAAAACATGTGAATAAGTGCTATATTATAACTTATTGCCTGAAAGATTATATTAACCGAGAGCCGAATGCACTTTCCAGAGTGGGACCACTATTACAGATCAAATGGATCTTCTTCAAGAGCAGATGAAAATGCTAGCTGGAGAAGTAGCATTGTCTATTAGTTCTCTGAAAAGGCTGTCTGAGAAAGCAGCTAGCAACCCTGAAAATTCACAGCTTAGAGTGAGCTACACTCTATTAAACTTTGCAACTTGTGCTAATTTCCAAATTTAATTGGCAATGATTGATAACATGTGATGTTCATATTGGTTAATACAGGAGCAAATGCAGAAGTTGAAGGGTGAAATTAATGAAAAGAGACATCAAATACGTGTTTTGGAACAACGAATGATTGGATCGGTTGAGAAGACTCCTCATATATCAAATAATGCTGAAATGTCTCAGGTAAGCATGCATCAACTAATAGGTTGGTTACTGGCCAAAAATAATAATAATAATAATTTATCAGTTTGGATAAAAATGAGACACTTTGATATTACATGGATGGAATCAAAAAATAGAAAATTAAACTTTAAAAGTGCACAGATGGCTAATCTCACAAGTTTTGGTCAATTGAGAAGACAAATTTGACTACTGTCAAGCTTGGATTTGTCCAATTTAATCCACAAATTTCCATATCAGTTGATAGAAGAAATGCTTAATATTATATTAACCCTGTGCTGTAGTATGAATAACTACCGCTTTTGATATTGAAGATCTCTGTCGAAAGAGCTTTTCTATCTCACTCTATTTTTTCAAATAACCTTTCAAGTTTTCGTGGTTTATTTTATTTCAAAGTTTCAATAAAACTTCCTTCTGTCTTACTGTAACTTATTTATGGTGAGGATATAAATTCAACATAATAAATTACAATGCTTTGAGTTTTGAAAAATAAACTGCTGTTCTCATTTTAGTACTTTTTTTTTTGGTGGGGGGGTTGGCTAGGGGGTTGATAGCTAGGAGGGAACAATATCTCATTCGATTGTAGCTTATTTTCTGTTAAGACTTTTTTCTTGGCCTCACTTTCTTGCTGATTCAGTCTAGTACTCTCTAATGTAGGCTCTGTCGAAGCTCACAACACATCTAAATGAGAAAATATTTGAACTTGAGGTTTGTTATCCTATTTACTTGGTTTTGAGAATGGTATTTCAATGTCAAATATTGAGAAAACTAATTTGAGTGCATTGTCATGGAATGTGTATTTAAGATCAAGTCAGCGGACAATAGGGTACTTCAGGAGCAACTTCAAATGAAGGTAGAATTTCAGTTGCATGCCTTCCCCATGCTTTATTATTTTAGAGCTTGTATTCTTAATAATTTTTAATTCTCCTAGTAGATATCAGAGAATGCTGAGATGCAAGAAACTATTCTTCTACTAAGGCAACAGCTGAATAATACAAGCTCCAGGAATCCACAAGAAAGTGTGGATGATGTCGCTACCCCAGAAACTTGTCCCATACAGTTATTAGAGAACAGTGATGGGAAGGATGGAATTGGTTCATGTGAAGAAACTAATGGCGATGATAATACACCGACGAGTGTCATGAGCTTGAATAGAGTATTTTCCCGGGAGGACTCCAAAGAGTGTGACAAATGTACCTCTCTAAATTCCCAAGCTCTTATTCAGGTTATTCCTTTTTCTTCATTAATCCTGGAATCTTAAACAATTTGAACTCAGTATGCTCCTTCTGTTGGTGCTTACCGAAGGAGGTGTATTACTCTTCCAGGAAGGGTTCTGCTGATGTGTTCAACCTGATTTTATTTTCTTAGGCTGCTGAGATAGAGAGCCTGAAGCAAGAGAAGGTGAAATTAGCAGAAGAGAAGGATGGGCTTGAAGTTCACAGTAATAAGCTGGCAGAGGAAGCTTCATATGCAAAAGAGTTGGCGGCGGCAGCTGCAGTTGAGCTTCGAAATTTGGCTGAAGAAGTAACCAGGCTTTCTTATGAAAATGCTAAACTGACAGGTGAACTGGCTGCTGCAAAAGAGGCCCGTTGCAGATCCAGCTGTTGTCAGAGGACTACTTCACATGATTTTAGACAAAATAACATGAGTGGTGCTCGGCCTGAGGTACGTCACAGGAAACAAGAGGATGGGATTGTCATTGAAGAGTTGCAGAAAGAACTTAACGTGAGAAACCAAAGGGAAGCTGCCCTGGAAGCTGCACTATCTGAGAGAGAGCTAATAGAAGGTGATTTGCGGAGAAGAATTAATGAAGCAAAGAGACATGAGGAAGATCTGGAAAATGAACTGGCAAACATGTGGATGCTAGTGGCTAAGATGAGAAAACATGGTGCTAATGCTGAGGACATATCATCAAATATTGGACAAACAGGAGAAAGAAATAGGCCTTTGCCTTCCAATGGTCACTCATTTAAATTATTCAAAGAGGAAGAAAACTGTGAAAATTTAAATGGGCTCAAAACATATGAAGAGTTAAGAGCTTGCTATCAAGAGGAAAGGAGAAGATGTGAAGAACTAGAAAGGCTTGTTTCCAGAATGAAGGTATTCTACTTCTTGATATGCTACTTCTTGATTAGTTTTGAATAAATTGGAACTCATATGTTTCTTTTCTCGTACCAGTTTATTATTGGTGTTTCTTCAACTATGGATCTATCTTTTTGCTTGTCAATGAGCTTATTTTAAAGATTTAATTTTTCCGCCCTAGTATGAGTATAAAATTAGTGTTCATATCATCATTAGGATGTAAGACTTCTCCAAATCATTGAGGAAGCTATAAGGTATGCAGCTATGGTTCGTATGGAAATTGATCCTGGCATAGGATGAGTGTTAAGCATCGAGGCCACAAGCCAATTGGGAATAGGTGGAGGGTCCAAAAATTAATAGAAGGCCCCAAAAAACCTCAAACTTAACTGCTGTGGATAACACTACTTACCACTCCTAACTCATGCATAAGCCTATACTTTCAACCGAAAACAAACAAGTTAACAAGTTAACTTTTGGTGCTAGATTGAGCATTCAACCTACCTCAAACCTATGATAGAGGATAGGATAGCATCACTTAGTAGAATGCTGGAGTCCTTTACACTTCTTCTATTTCTTGTTACCTTATTTTTGCTCTTCCTTGCTCTTTTCCTTGATTATTTGGATCATTAATGAACTAACAATTTTTTTAAATTGTCGGTCCTCTACTTTCAGTTGTAAGCCTGGTTTTGGTCTACAAATTAATTCGCCAGCAAATGCCCACTTTCAGATTTCATGTGATCTTCTGTATCTTAGGAGTTAGGACCATCTTTTCATTTTTCTGAAGTTTAGTAGGTCTACTTATTGAGCCTGTTAATCAAGCTGACTCTTGAGCTGCAGCTTTGTTTGTGTATTTTATGGTATAGCTTATACATATTCTAATATGATGTGATTCATTCAAGTGTCTGCCTATACATACATACATACATACATACATACATACATACATACAT
>JBBYHO010000015.1:20915378-20928261 GCA_038382025.1 Adansonia gregorii | reverse complement strand
AGATAAATCTAATATAAAATTAAATCATATAATGGAAGACTCGTTTTGGATATTTAATTTGAAAATCAAATCGCACTTCCAAAAGAATTTTAAATATTTATATTTATACATGAGAAAAAAAATTAAATTCAATTATCATTGGGTAAAATACTCGTATGATCATATGTTCTCGAATCCAATTTGGTTGTTTTTGAGGAACAATATTTTGGGTTATGTTATTGTTAGTTCTTGCTGATTGTTTGACTAAACAACATGAGCATGAACCTTAAAAAAAAGCAAATAAATAAAAATAAAATTAGGTTCCTATCTCATGGGTAATGGCATGTGCTAATAAAAGCCAATAAATATTTGGCAAATTAATTAATTTAAACATGCAATTTTTTTTTTATGGTGGATATGGAAAAGTCTATGTCCTCCTTCAGTTCCTTATTGCTTTCAGCCTTTATATTTTTCTTATGGTGGCGTAGATGATGATCATTTGAACCAAGAGTTTACCTTCTCAAAAGAAGAAGAAAGGGCTTTCAGCCTTCAGGACCCTTACCAAAACTTTAAACATCTTTATTTACATTACTGTCATGGCGTCGTCGTAAGGAAATCCGCTTTCAAACCAACCTCAAAACCATCGAAGAGCCTTTAATTCCAGGTATCTATGTATTACTTTTCAGGCATGCAATGTAATTGGTTGTAGTTGATTTCTACAATACCCAAATTTGGATACAAGAATGTATCTAACACAAATATGTTTAAGGAAAATGAAGAATCCGGAAAAGGAAGACTTGATTTTGGTTATTTGAATCCACATTCGGCTTGCAAACGTGATAGGAATTTTCATTTCCAGGGCGTCAATAAGACGAGGATCAAGATCCAAGGGGAAAAAAAAAAAATGCAGTATCCACCAGTTCGTAGCTATAGATACAATGGACATGGATTGCGAGGGGCTAACGCTACGACTTCTGAAGGCAGTTTCAAGCATCGAAGCATGGACACTTTCTTCGCTTCTATCCCTTCTTCAATGTCAAGAACTGCAAGCAAGGCTAGGCCCAGCCATAGCCCAGGACCTTCGTCGTTCGTATGCAAGATGAATGGAAACCTGAGAAGCACCAAAGCTAGAAATGGATTCCCCGATTACCTGTCAAGCAGCTGGAATGGGAACCCAATCATGTTTTCAAACTCAACTGGGATGGTTAAACCTCCTCCTATCGAGAGAAAACTCGAGTGCACGCTCGAAGAGTTGTGCTTTGGATGCATGAAGAAGGTGAAGATCACAAGAGACGTTCTTACACAATCGGGGTTCGTAAAATCCTAAACAATTTCGTCTATGATTTCGTTCCAAGATTTGCAATGTCAAAACGGGTATCTCCTGCCCCTTCTCCGTGCCATATCAACCACATTTTTACCACGTGTAAAACGTGATTGATAGGGAATGGAAAAAGGACAGACGATTTCCATCCTTGCAATGTTTGCTAAAACCCGAAAACGATGTTGTTGACATTGGCAGGCAAATAATACAAGAGGAAGAGATTCTATCAATAAAAGTGAATCCAGGATGGAAGAAAGGAACGAAGATTACATTCGAAGGGATGGGAAACGAGAGACCAGGAGCTTACGCTGCTGATGTAACCTTCGTGATCGCCGAGAAACGCCATAGTTTGTTCAGGAGAGATGGTGATGATTTGGAGCTAGCCATTGAAATACCTCTCGTAAAAGCTCTGACGGGTTGCACCCTTCCCATCCCCTTACTTGGTGGCGAGAAAATGAAGCTGAAATTAGACGAAATCATTCACCCTGGTTATGAAAAGGTAACCAAGGGCCAGGGAATGCCGAACACGAAAGAACAGAGAAGCAGAGGAAACTTGAAAGTTTTGTTCTCGATTAACTTTCCGACCGAGCTTACAAACGAACAACGTGCCGCGGCGGTTAGAATTTTACGGGAATCTGATTCTGGTTGGTGATCAATGTGTATCCAGAAATTTGTCTTCTTTGAGGAAATGTTCTGTTTTGCAACATTATCTAGTTATCTAATTTTGTCCGAATCCGGAAAGTCCGTTTGATATCAAAAACTAGTTAAAAGTAGCAGAGTGATAGGAGAATATTGGGTGAGTCAGAAAAGTTCGGGTAAAGCTGGATGATCCTACAATACGAGGAGTAGTTATGAACTCCTTATACTATCTTAAAATGAAGGGAAGGCTACAATTGGTAAACATTGGGGTTATTCTATACTTGAAAAAGAGTAGAATAAATATGATGATAATTCGATTCTTCATCATCCTAGTAAATACGAGAGAAATTCACCATTTTGATCCATTTGGCTAAATACGCTTTCAAGTGTTATTTTGAGATAATTTGAATTAAACCACCTTGATTATTAAATTAATTTACTTAAAGATAATTTAGACTAAAGTCAGTTCTTAAATTTATAACGAAAATTTTTATAAAGCTGATTTATAATCCAAGTTTTAAGCCTTTGAATTGGATATTAAGTCTTAATAATTTGTTTTTTGGGCTACTTTTTTTTTGGATTGAACTTGAAACCCAAATGATTTTTCTTAGTACCCTTGAAATGAAAATTTTTGTTTATGAATTTAATTGATAAAAACTACAAAATTTTAAAATAAAATTGATAGGAGGTAAAATAGCATGACTCTCCTCTTACCTGCCACTACCACATCTGATAATTTTAAGCAAAGTTACATAATTACGATATATATAAAATAATTAAAATATAATATAATATAAATATATATTAATTATCAATATATTAAAATTAATATAAGTATAAAATTTTTTAAATAAAATTATTATATGAATTAATACCCTGAATTGCCACTTGTTCCCTTAAATCACGGGCTTTTATCCAGTAATTCGGTGAGTTAAAAACAGGCCTTCTTCCAAATCATCTTTCGCGTTAAAAATCGAAGGGAAGCCATTGCCGTTCTTTTCTTACACGTGCTGAAGTAGCGATCGGAATAGAATTGTGCAGGGATGAGGGCAGAAATTGTTTATCCTACTTTTTCATTAATGTTAGAAGTAATACAATTATTTTTGGGTGTTGGTTATGTTCGTCATCATTTCACATTATTTTATTTTTTATTAATTATTTTTAATTTAATATTATAAAAAATATACTTAAAGAGATAAAATCATAATTTTAAATGATAGAATAAAGTTAAAAAAATTGATTCAAAAATTAAACCGTTTAAGCTTTTGATTTTCGATTCAACTGACTTATTTACTAAAAAAAGTTTTAAATACTTAAAAAATAATTCTAATGTTAAAGAAATATTCAATCTAATAAATAATTAATAAAATAATAAATATTTGACTTAATGATATAATTTTTAATATACAATTAAAAAATTAAAAGTTCAAATTTAATCAATTAAAAATATAAAAAAATGCATAAAACCGATGTTTTACATTTTTTTCGATTTTAATGATTTTTTACCAATTTAACTTATATTCAATTTTAAATATCGAACATTTGGACTTTTGATTTTTTATTCAATCATTTCAATCGAATGATTTGTTTCATTTTTTAATCCATAAAACATGACAACATAAAAGCTAGATAAATGTTTACGGAAAACATTGCGACTCCACCGGCCTCTTCTTTTAAATGAAAAAAAATCCCAATTCGGAGCTGTTGGTTGCAATATTCGTGACATAAATCAAGTTTTGCCATCCTTAAACCAAACATGGCACTCAGGCCTAACTTGATTTATAACAGCATAATTCATTGGCTGAGATCTTAACCTAATTTTCCAAGATGTTGGACTTAACGAAAATAAAATAAAATAAAATCATATCATTTATAATTAATTATGAATTACGTTTAATTTATACCCTATACATTAAATTTTATATTAAATCTACATTTCCAAGTAATTAACTCTTTCCTTTTTTATTTTTTTAAACTGTAACCAGACAATTACAAAATTATAGTAAAAAGAATTATCAATGAAATGTTATGAGAAAAAATATATTGCCTAGTGTGAACGAAATAGATACCTCGTTGTCTATTGTCTGCTTCCTTGCTTGGAGCAAACGAAACAAATATTTTGACTTTTAACATCAAATTCAATTTGCTTTTCGATCGCATGCAAAAAGGTTAGTAATTTGGTTTAATTTATTAGCACACGCATGTCTTTCTGCTAAATAAGTAAAGTTTACATATTTTTCACCTCAAATTTTAAAAGTTTAATTAATATAATTTTAAATTATATTTACTTACGTGACAAATAAATAAGCTGTTTACATAAGTATATGTTAGCAAATATATATACTTTGTGGATTTTATTTTATTATATATAATATATATTTGATGTTGTTTTGCTATTGGATCTTTATGTTAGAAAAGAATTGTATTAGAATATTAATAACAATGATATCAACTAACTCAATGAAAATTATTTATTTAATACTATTTTTTTAATTGAATCTAATTGATTAAATCAGTGGACGATGATCACTCCAATCTAAGTTCGGATCCCAATGTTATATATATAAAAAGTAATGCCTAAATCCCACCAAACACCACCAACTACACGGTGGGTAAAATTAAAAGAAAAAAAATAAGTATGTCAAATGCAATTTTGCTACTCTCACTTTGCCGCTTGTTTACAAAGTAGTTATTTAGGGCGAATTCCGAGTGTGGAAGAGCAGAATAAATTAAATAAGCAAATCTTTACTTTTGACCCAAAGCCAAATCCAAAGCGTAAAAGATGCGGCTGTTTGCAGTTGGCCCAAACATAAAACCAGAAACCCTTTCCCAAGCAAAAACTTTGGCGACGCGTGTGTTTGCCATTGGCCCAAAATAAGAAAAAGCTCCTTGAATCCAATACAATTGGAGACAGAGGGCAATGGCAGCGCTAGTAGCGTCGTCACAGTCGAGTCTGATGCTAAAAGCTCCTAGCACTACTACTACGCCTTCACAGTCTCTATCGCAGCCAAAGCTGGCAATGGCTTCGTCTCTCGGAAGCGCCGCCTCTTCTCGAATCTTCGCTTCTTCCTCCTCCGCTGCTCGGCTTTCTCTCCGCGCCACTTCCTCTTATTCTTCTCCCTCCCTCCTTTCTTTCTCTTCCTCTGTCAAATCCCTTGCTTCCTCTCCTCTCTTTTTTAATTTCTCTCGCCACCAGGTTCCACTTTCTCTTTATTTTTCTCTTTTTGATATAGATATGTTTTTTATTTTTTTAATTAATATTTTTTATTGATCAACTAGAGGAGATCGGCTGTTAATATGTCCAGTATCGCGGGATTCAGCTCTGTAGCAAGTCCGAAATGCGCAGCTTCGGATCCTGATCAGTTGAAGAGTGCTAGAGAGGATATCAAGGAGCTTCTCAAATCCAAATTCTGCCATCCTCTCCTGGTATTAATCTTTTTTCCCCTATTGCTTCACTTTGTTCATTGTTGAATAAGTGTAGTTATGTTTCTGTGAATCTTTACCCTAAAAGAATTGTATCCTGGTTCATTCTGAAGAAATATTTTATTTTAGTGAAATTTATTTCATATTTGAAGTAATGAAGTATAAGTTAAGGCAGCAATAAAATGTAGACTGAACTTAAGTTTTACTTTAGGATAAATTGGCAAACAAAATGCATAATTTTTTGTTAAATGAGTTTTTTCGTTTTAGTTTCTTATGGAAAGATTGGAGTTTGAGGGGAAAAAAGGCTCAAAATTCCATCTATTTCCTTTCTTTTTTCTTCCTATTTCATTCCTACCAAACGAGAGAAAATAGTTTTTCACGAATGGAGGAAAAACAAAAATACAAGTTTACATCCATATATTGTAATATGATATATTACATGCTCAATAGGTTCGTCTAGGATGGCACGATGCTGGTACCTACAACAAGAACATTGAGGAATGGCCACAAAGGGGTGGTGCGAATGGAAGTCTCAGGTTTGAAGTTGAGCTGAAACATGCAGCCAATGCTGGTAACACTTATTTTTCTACTTAGAATGTGCGACTAGCTCTGTTAGTACTTGTTAAGCTAGCACTGTGGTCTCATAAGCTTATGTTTCAGGTCTTGTCAATGCATTGAATCTTGTTCAGCCTATAAAGGACAAGTACTCTGGTATAACATATGCAGATTTATTCCAGTTGGCTAGTGCTACTGCTATTGAGGTCATCCTTGCTATTATTCTTCAATGAATATTTTTGCATTGATGGATCATGTAGTTATCGTACTGAGAATCAAGTTGAAATTTCAGGAGGCCGGGGGACCCAAAATTCCCATGAAATATGGAAGAGTTGATGTCTCTGGTCCTAATGAGTGTCCTGAAGAGGGCAGGCTACCTGGTAAATGAACCTTATATTAATGCGTGATTTTATATATCAATATAAATTGCAGGAAGATCATGGTGCATCTGATTTTCTACATTGAGAAATGTAACAAGAGATGTGAGACACCTAATCCATTGATGGGAGATAGGCTTCTAAATCTTGAATGGTTAGACCATGAATTGAACCTGCCATGTGTCAGCCCATCTAATTCTAGATTTCTGGGCGGGTCATTGCATTGTTGTGAAATCTGTCATGGTTAACATCTAACGTATCTTCATCTGACAAAAAATAGATACCACTGGGCGTGCTATAATCAACAACATAGAGCATATACTTCAGGTCGCATTGTTATAGATTAAATAAGAATATCGGGATCTTTAGGAATATCATAACTCATAAGAGAAATACTAGGTTCTTAAATATAAACTGTTTGACCTTATTTTTTCTGCTATTATTTGGCTTTGGTCACTTACAAACCTAGAATATTATTAACGCAACTTTTTGTTGCAGACTTTGTTAGTAATAAGCTTTTAATTTCTTATCTTTCTGAATATCTTGAAGCTCTGAAGTATGTAACTAATTGTCAGCTGTTGACTATTAGATGCCGTACATTTGCAGATTCCATAGTTTTAGGTTGTTTAAATCTTAGATCTATTAGTGTATCTCCAAGTATTTTGGGCCTCTGTTTCCCCCTTTTCCCCCCATTGGTTTTGATACATTCTCTTCTAATTATGTTTAGAGACCACTAACTTCTATAGCTTTTCTCTTTTGCTTAGATGCTGGACCCCCTTCGCCTGCTGATCATCTACGAGAGGTTTTCTACCGAATGGGATTAAATGACAAGGTAAACTTATTAGGAAAATATCCTTGGCAATTGTCTTTATCATGGCACACAATGATATTAATCATCTGCCTTGGGTATGTAGGAAATAGTTGCATTATCTGGTGCGCACACACTTGGGAGGGCCAGACCAGAACGTAGCGGTTGGGGCAAACCGGAAACCAAGTATACGGTATTTAAGCAACCTGTTTTACTATGAATAGCGCAAATCTGTTTGTCAGAGTAACTTAAGTTGGTTATTTGTTATATCCGATTCTTGATTGAGTCTAGAGATTTTGGAGCAAATGCTTAGCATTATAGTCCGTTATACTCACCTTAGAAGATGCAAAGTTCCATTTTTTTAGCAAATTGCTGCTCCTTGGAGAAGCAATCCCCTTGTCCTGGATGCACTTGGCATCAATGGGTTAAATACCAGGGGATTACATCCAAATACTTCGTAGAATCTGAACCTTGACTAAGACCCGGTTACCCAGCATGTCAACCTATAGCAGTGCTTGATCGAAACCTTTGAATACATCTGATCAATATCTAATATGTGAGGGCAATATTTAATGAGAAAAGCAAGTGCGAAAAAGAAACACCTACTTTTTCCTCTTAGGTTTAAGCTGTCCTGTTTCCATTTTCCGATGGACCAGTATTAGGTTAGTATGGCCAATATCAACAACTTCTACTTATGCTGTCTTGGTTTGTTTTTCTTCTTCTTTTTTTTTTTTTAATACTGAACCATAACATTCTAGCATGGCTGCTCTTTCCTCTAAGATCACCCCTAAAAATTTAACTGGAAGTTTTTGCTTACCATGCACTAACAGACTTCCTAAAGGTAAGCTGGGATAAAGAAATTTGAATGAATTTTTGAAACTTATCATTTCACCGAACCCTCAGAAGAATGAAAAATTCAGTGACTGAAAGTGCTCCAAACAAATGAATTTGAGCATGTCCTCATATATTTATGCATTTTACTTCTAGGTTATTGCCTTAAGATGCGACATGTGAGTGGGTTATACTGTCAAAAATTGCAAATTGATATCTAGCTCTGTTTTGTCGATATCTTCCATAGAGTAAATTGATTGTCTTGTTTTTGTGAATTCTAATAAGCAACTTAGCAACTTGTTTGTGGTTGCTGACTGTGCCAGTGGTATTATATGTTAATGTCTTCACAATGACTAGAAAGATCTGTTTCCTTAAGTGGAACGTGAATGCTGGTGGTTCTAGTAGCTACAGTTATACCCCTAACAGTGAGTAAGGATTTAAATTGGAATTTCCTTCTTGAATGACAGAAAGATGGACCGGGAGCACCAGGAGGACAATCCTGGACAGTGCAATGGTTGAAGTTTGACAATTCATACTTCAAGGTTTGAAGTTGAAATTGGTTTCTCATCTCTGGAGTTAGAGGAAATGTAAAAGTGTCTGATTTTCTTTTATCCATACAGGAAATCAAAGCGAAAAGGGATGAAGACCTGCTTGTGCTGCCAACTGATGCTGTACTTTTTGAAGATCTCTCTTTCAAGGTAAATAAATCAAGTTCAATTTAAGCCAGAATATATAATCACAGTTTTGACTAAGCATTACACTATTTGCAGGTATATGCTGAGAAGTATGCTGAAGATCAAGAGGCGTTCTTCAAGGATTATGCAGAAGCCCATGCCAAACTTAGCAACCTTGGGTCCAAGTTTGACCCTCCAGAGGTTTGTTTTTGACCTCTCCGACTTTTCTTTTTGTTGTTTTTGACCATTTGGGGAAGATCCCCGTTAAGCAGAATTGCTTATTAAACATATTTCACCCAAGTTTTTCATGAACATTAGGGTCCAAGAGGAATTTGTCTCATCTTTGCATGCATCCTATGTTGCTTCGATTCTTCTTTTTATTTTTTTAAGCATCAGTCCAGAAGGATCTTCCAATTACATGAAAAACTTTAGAAAAAATTGAACATATCCTTGTTAGACATATATCTGTATCCAACACTAACACCTACAACCAGGTAACATAGGATGCATCAATTATATCCTAGCCTAAAACAAAAGAAAAATGATGGGGCCTTTTTTTTTTGTACAAATTCCAATGTTGTTGTAATATCTCAAAAGCTTGAAAATTTTGGTTTGGGTTGTAATTCCTAAGCTTAGTTTTCATCAAGTTGATTTCACCTTTTGGTTTCTGATTTAGGATTTACGGTTATATAGAATGTATAGAAAAAGAAATGCAACTTTTATGTTTCTTTTATATAGGATTCAAAAAAACAAAAGAAAAAAAAAGTAAAAATGATTCCTTCTATTATTAAGTTAGATTAGAAGAATAATGTTAGAGCTTCTTGAAGGACCTTAATGTTGGTTTTCTAAATTTGATGATCAGGGCATTGTTTTAGATGATGGGCCCCAATAAGCTGTTGCACCTTGGAAGTTTGTAGCTGCTCTCGACATGATAGGTAGAAACCATGAGTAACTTATTACATTTTCATTACAATATCTTGTGATTTCTAAATTTGATTGCTATGTTGCTTCAACTCTTTTTTTTTTTTTGAAGTTTTCATATCCAAAACTTGTGTATGATGCATATTAGGATGAGTATTGTGAAATGGTATTTGAAAGGCCTTTCAAATATATGAAAAAAACTTAAAACGAAATGAACGTATTTCTGTCGGGCGCATATCCATATTTGAAACTTATAACCGAGTCTGCGTAATGTAGATTGATTTTTATTGTTTTTTTTGGCACGAAGCAGTCTTCTGAAGGTGATTATACAAATGCGAATGGTTCATCTTGTCTGTTTTCCGTGATCTTATCGCAGGATTAAAAAATGAAAGAGGACAAAGTTTCGTGTTTTTGTTGTGGAGTCGTGTCTTGTAATAATAAAAGCTCAATGTCAAACTTGGAAAGTCTAAACGAAGGGGGGAAAGAGAATAAAATCGAATGGAGTGTTTTGAAATGCTGAGAGAGCTGTCAAAATTCAACGAAGCAGAAGATTCGAGCCGAATACGAAGCGGTTGGTGGAGGGCCCTATGAGGCTCTACCAACCAACCTATTGTCTAAATATCGTCATTATAATTGCTGCGTTGGCCTTTCTGGACATCTCTTCTTGGTAATTATTATTATTATTTGGTGCTTGAGGTTTTTTTTTTTCTTGTTCTTAGTATTAGCGTACTATTTATTTTCCCTTTTTGCTTCTGTGATTGATACTTGTTAAATGTTTGAGCATCTTTTATCTTTTCCCCTCTAAAAATGATCTTTTTCTGATAAATCCTTTTTTGGGTTACAAAAGGATGAGTGGGTGTAGACATGGTGACTTTCTATGCTATATAATAAAACAAAACAATTATAAGTTTAAATATTATTAACAAGATTTATATGGTATGTTTAATACGGAATTTAAATGTGATATTTTTTTTTAATAATTTTGGTGTTTACATCTGAACGATTATAATACAAAAAAAAAAAAAGAGGTTGAACCTAATGTAGGGTTAAAAAAAACTAATGTGGGCCTAAAGCCCAACAACGAGAAAAAGAATGCTAGCAACGATATAGACATTTCAATAATTCAAATTTGAGATATTAAGTTGCTGGTTTCTGCGTTCGTTTCTACTGTCATTTTCCGATAAAAATGTGCAGGATTATGGAAGTCCTGTAATGTATCCAAGTAAAAACCAAAACTAAATAATTCGTTTATTTTTTTCCCCAGTGATCGAATTTAAAATTTATTTTTTCCATGTAAAATCCAAAAATAAATTAATCGTTTATTCTTTCAATAAAACTATCACATAGTGCGTTTGTGAGATTCAAATATAAAATCACTCAAATCAAAGCGAGCAAGTTAATTCCAAACTCATTTTTAAAATCAAGCATCTCGAGTTTACAAACTTGTAAACTCTTAAAACAAACATGATAGTAGTAGATTTCAGCAGCTCCAAGCTATTCGGCGTAATAATAATAAGTGGATTAAAAAAAATTAGATAAAAATTCTAGATTCAGTAATTTTAAATAAGATGTAGTTATGATATAAGCACAACGTAAAAAAAATTAACGTTCGATATTATATAAATAAATAATATAAAATAAATATATAAAAATATTAAAATTTATATAAAATATAAAAATAAATTAAATATAATTATGATATAAAAATTAATATAAATATTATATGAATAAAAAATAATATAGTACGTAGATAAAACTGACCGCAATAATTGTTTTAGAAAACATGCTAATGAACAGAAGGTCAAATTTAGATTCGTTTTCGAAAGCATGATAATGAACAGAAGATGAAACAAACTTAGATCTTTTTTGAAATGAAAAATGGGGGGAGAGGGGCGAGGATGGGAACGGTGATAGGACAAAAATGGAAAAAGGATTGCAAAAAGTGGCCGAAACATGAACAACTTGCAAATCTAAGACAGCCCAACAACACCAACCAACCCCACCCCCTGTTTCGAACTCAGAATCATTAAAAAGGTTGCTTTTTTTTTTTTTTTAACACTGGTTTTTGAGTTTTGACCAGACAAAAACGTTCATTCAAACTTTTTTTTTTTTTTCACTTCTCCCTCGATTGAAGGCTGTAAAGGAGATAAGAAAAAAAAAAAGGAAAAAAGAAAGGCGAAGATATGATTATTACTCTGCCGTCTGCCCCCAATTTAAGCAGCACATGGGTGGTGCACGGTTAAATCATTCACGCTCATGGGAAAGAACAATCATTTCTACAACCCTTTCTTTCGGCTTCTCCAAGACATTTTTGGATACGATCTATGCATGTCTATAAAATATTTTTCCTGCTTTTACAATGCCAAAACCTCATTTTTATTAGTTAGAAAGTGCTTCTAGGATATTTATTTTTTAAAGCTAACTAATGTATTATTTATAATAAAAAAATATTATACAAAATACAATAATTAATAATTTTATTTATTATTTTTAATATATTAAAAGAAGACTGTGAAAATTTTTTAAAAAAAATTAATTATATTTTTCTAAAAATTAAGTTAAATTCAAAAATAAATTAAAAAGAACTTTTTAAATGAGTAATTGTTTTTCAGTGGATAATTATTTTTTAAAAACAAAAAGAATTAAAAGCCCATAATTTTTTATTATATTATTATTTAAGTTTAGTTTTTATGTAATTTTTTTAATTAAGTTAATTTCATTAGACTAATAATATCAAACTCAATCAAAAATATTATAATAATTAAATTTTGATACACCCACAAAAATGAGTAACGATTTTTACTTTTTCTTTTTTTTAAAAAAAATAATATGTTAAAATTTAAAAAAATTATTTTTCAAATAAAAAATGAAAAGTTATTTTTCAAATAAAAAGATAATATTTTTTAAGTAAAAAAATTAATTAATTTATTTTACATTTATTTTAAAATTTTTATTTTCATTTTTTTATAAAACTTTTTAAACTGAATTTGTTTTTAACATTAACTTAATAACAAGAGGTTTTATAATAATAAATATAGAATAAAGATAATGGGGGAAGTTGGGATTTGGAAAGTTAAATAGTTGACGGGAGGAGAATGGCTCGGTAAAATGGATTGCATGACCATTTTTTTCATGGTTCAATTACCATTTTGTGCTGCTTGTGTGAGGCTGTAATTTCTTACATAATAAATAAAAATAAAAAGTTCACAAAATGAAATTACAAACTATAATTGCACCACATCTAAATTGTTGCTCAAGTTTTCCAATTTGTATAGCATTGGGTAAATTTCTGAAGGAAAGGACAGAAAGGAAGAATTAGGTTATACTTTTTTGGAGTGTTAAAAAATCGAATTAC
>JBBYHO010000015.1:20885143-20899335 GCA_038382025.1 Adansonia gregorii | reverse complement strand
AAATTAAGAATTATAGATTAATTTTAGGGCAGTGAAAATAATAAAATTTCTAATTTTTTTATTATTTTAGTGAATGAAAATGGAAAAAGCAAATGGAGGAAATAATGATAGTCTGCTGCCAAATGCCAATGGCGGGTTCCACGAGCTGCCTTCTCCTCTCTGCAACTTTGAACTGAGCACACAAACAAAACCAAAGAAAAAAAAAAGAAAGGAAAAAGCAAGAGTAAAGTCATTCATTCAATTGTCGCATTCCCCACCGCAACACTTCACGCATCTCTGTAAAATTCTTTATACTCACTGCGCCTAGTTCAGTGTCTAAACGATAATAATCCATATCTCAGTTTCATCAATCTCAATCTATTTCATTCCCCCCCCCCCGCCCTTCTCTCTCTCTGCATGGACGGTCATTTCTTGCTTTCTCCAATCTCAACGGTCAGATTTCTCCCTTCCTCCCCTCTCTCTCTCTCTCTCTCTCTCTCTCTCTCTCTCTCTTTATGTATGAAATGAAAGTCAAGTTCAAGTTCTTCTTTGTTCTCCTTGTAGATTTTTAGTTGATAGATCTTTCTTTTGGCTGACAATAATGGTTTCCTTTTTGGGATTTTATTATGGGCAGGAACCATGAGTGGATTGAATCAACTTTCCATCTTGGGCTTTCTTCGTTTTCTTCTTCTTCCTCAGTTTTGGTTACGGTTTTCGTCGCTAATATATTATGGGCTGTGGACCATCCAAAGTCGATGACTTACCTTTAGTGACCCTCTGTAAAGAACGTAAAGAACTGATCAAAGCGGCGTCGATTCACCGTTCTTCTCTGGCCGCCGCTCATGTCACTTACATCCATTCCCTTCGTGACGTTGGTGAAGCGATCCATAGATTCGTCGACGAAGAACTCGTCGTCGGGTATTCCTCTCCCGCTGATTCCCCTGTTCTCACATTGCCTTCTGACGAATTCAAATCCTCGAAAAAGAACAAGAGAAAAGAAAACAACCACTTACCGTCCTCTTCTTCAACAACCCTTTCCCACTCCATTGAAGGAAGCAACGAACCTACGAAAAAAGACGAAGAAGAAAGTGATGGAGAGGATTCTCATTTGGATTTGTCATCTTGGTCACCTTCAATTTCAGGTTCGGGTTGCATTTCGCCTACGGGTCATGTTCAAATGGATCATTATCATAGTCATAGCCCAGAACAAGGAGAAGCCCCTTATGGTTATAACTATGGCTCTGGCTATAGCTATGGAGGATGCCCTTACCCTCCACCTCAAGAAAACTGGGGGTGTAACGGTTGTTCTACTTCTCATACGTATTACATGAAGAAATCTGCAACATCTTCTCAATTTTTTGTTTATCAGGAGCCTGAAGGACAACGTCCAAGTTGTGGCTACTCAAGCTATCAAAATGGGAGCATTTTTGGGTACCCTTTGGGGTCTGCAGGTGGGGAATATGGATATGAGCCTCCTCCTGGTTCACCACAACCGTCGCCCGCACCGCCATCTCCGCCTAGAAATTCGACATGGGATTTTCTTAATGTGTTTGATAGTTTTGATAATAGCGGGTATCCGGGTTATTATCCGGCGGCTAGATACGGGTATGGTTCGACCACGAGTAGTCCAGATGCGAAGGAGGTAAGGGAGAGAGAAGGGATCCCTGATTTGGAAGATGAAACTGATCCTGAGATGTTAAGAGCGGCCCATAAAGAGAAGTGGAAAATAATGAATGAGGAAATGAATCATAATTATAATAATAATAATAATAACATTAGGAACTTTGGTGAAGGTACTTCAAAGCCAGTTCCAGTTCCAAGGGTTAATAGTACAACTGATGGATCAACTTCAGCTTCAAAGGCAATGCCATCTGTTGAAAGTGAGAACTTTGACTTCGGTGATCATATTAATGTTAATACAAGTAATGGACCTGGTGACACTATTGTTACAAAAAGTTCTGAGGAAGAGTTTGCAAAGAATAAAAGGGTTAGTTTTGAGGTAAAAGAGGCTTCTAATTTGGGTGTTGAGTCTTCCAAGCGCAGTTGTTTAACTACGTTGTTCGTTCATGGCACGAGGGATCTCCAGGAGGTTGTGAAGGAGATTAAGGATGAGTTTGAGACTGCCTCTAGTTATGGGAAAGAGTTTGCTGTACTGCTTGAAGTTGGCAAGCTGCCCTATCAGCAGCGTAAAGGAACCGGGTTTAGAGGTGAGTTTTCAGTTAATTTTTCTTTTTACAATTTGCTTTTTTATCCTGGTCTCGTTGTCTTTCATGTCATGTTCTCCATTTTTGTATCTGTTGTTCGATGCTTGTAAAGTTATACTTTTGAATGTGCTTGGTTAGCCTTTGTGAGGGAGAGGTCTATAGTTTTTACTGTATTGCCATGGGGGGAACTATATTTTAAGCTAAGTGTTGCATCTCTTTCTGGTAAATGTTGCTTAAGCTTTCACTGAAATTCAGGTCTCTAATGACTCTCATGATAATGCCAAAAGTTAAAACAGGATTACAGTGACATATTCCCCAAAAGATAAAAAGAAAATGGTTTTGAACAACTAGGGCTATAGCTAAATCAAGTGATTTTACATCCTAATAAAAGTTAAAACACTGAGCATTATGGGAAAACTCTATTTTAGGTCTGCTATAAACTTACCCTTTCTATTCTTTCATAATATTAGCTGTTAAACCCATGTTTACATTGATGATTGAATAATCTGGTTTGATGTGTTTTAAGTTTTATTCCTTTCCGAAATCATTTATCATGCTGCATTATTGAAGTTTACATCTC
The DNA here is from genome assembly GCA_038382025.1 of Adansonia gregorii. NCBI lineage: Eukaryota > Viridiplantae > Streptophyta > Magnoliopsida > Malvales > Malvaceae > Adansonia > Adansonia gregorii. The sequence goes on along the minus strand of JBBYHO010000015.1, from coordinate 20,896,572 downwards.
CTCTGCAGTGATCTTTTCCAGGATCTTGTATCTGGTGGCACCCAACATATTATCATCATCTCATCCTCCACCAAGATCATCGATTCAAATAACTTCTAGGACCATTAAAATGGCAAAAGAATACTGTCTGGTAGCAGAGCAGGATGAAAAGCCTAGAAACCTTTCATCAACTTTGGAGGAACTTTATGCATGGGAAAAGAAATTGTATAAAGAAGTCAAGGTATACACTTTTTTTATATACAGAGAAACTTTGCTTCTGTAGTTAAGCAAATGGTGGCAGTTTTAGCCTTGATAACTATTGCCCAATCAATTTTTATTGAAGGGCTGAAAAGGATATATAGCATAAAAGGTTTTATTCACAAATGCTATAGTACTTTTAGTCGTTCATTCTCTGGTGTGTATATATATATATATACATCTTCTTTACCAGTTTCTGTTTGGTTGAACTCTTATTTCCTAAGTAAACAAAAAGTTATCAATAAATTGTTGGATTTTAAAACTTAAAGTGTATGTTAGTAGTCATTAAGTGACCAAATATAATGAAGTATGAAATCAAATACTGATACCTCTCTGTGGCAAGTTTTGAAGCTGTTTGTTCTAAAATGGAAGATATCTTCCTGTTAGTTGGTCTTTTTGGTTTAGGTTTCGGTACCTATGAGTCAGCGTTTTATTATTGCAGTTCAAATAAGATAAATCGTCAAGTTTCTTTATTACAGTTTGGCTGACTGGCTTTTATCCTTTGACTTGACTCTAGCCGTGAACTATTTCTTTTGGCGCATTAGTTCAAAAATTAATTCCTGGTCAACAAAGTAAGATTTTCAATTGTGAATTCAATTGGGTCTAATATATCAGCTAATTGTTATTCACAAATACTTTGAACTGTTCTGGTTGCCTTGGTATCATACTTATTATATGCTTGTTTTTCCCTGATTTTAGGATGAAGAAAGGCTACGGGTTATTTATGAGAAGAAGTGTAAGAGACTGAGAATGTTAGATGGCCAAGGAGCAGAGGCCAGCAAGATTGATGCAACACAGGCTTCAATAAGAAAGTTGCTGACAAAAATTGATGTTTGTATAAAGGCTGTTGAAGCTATATCAACTAGGATACATAAGCTAAGGGATGAAGAATTGCAGCCTCAGCTCACTGAATTGGTTCATGGGTATTGCATTACTTCTCTTCTTTTCCACTTAAAATTGATCATCTTTGTGTTCTCTAATTAGTCTTCATGAACCACAAGGCCTCCTGATGATTTATTACATGATTTCTCTGGGAATATCATCTTGTTGTTTTCTTGGCGGTTTTCATTGAATCCCAGTGCCGCTAATGGCTTCTGTCGTGGTTGGGATAAAAGAAGGTTTAGGGGGGGTTGGGCTATTTGACATAGTACATTACACATGCAAAACACTTTTTAACTCTCTTTTCAATGGATGCAATTAAATTTTGTTTCAGTGGTGAATCATACCTCCTGTGCATAATGCATGTATTGGTGGCATGTCAGTAAGCTTGTAAGTTATTATTACATGGCTACTTGATTAATTCATCTTGCAACCTGCTAGGGAAATGATTATAGTTATTTCTTACTCTTGTTTACCATCTGAGCATAATTATCTGTAACTTTGAAAAGAGTGCTGGAATGTTTTATTTGCATGTTGTGAAAAACTTGTGCAGGATATAGTTTTGAGTGCTTATTTGTTGCAAACTTAACATCCCTTTGTCCGTTTGGGTATAGTTGGAGTGCTCATTTCTCATCAGGAATTACCTATAGACTTTTGAGTAGTAACGACAAAAAGCATCAAAAGTTCTTCTGATGCTGATGTGATGCTATATTTGAAGCTTGTGATATCAAGAGCACATCTTTATCTTTAACGTTGTCCCCCCTCCCTTCCCCGAAAAAAACGAGGAAGACATCAATGTCTCTATGCAAAAATTACAACTGATTGACACCTATTTCTGCTTGCTGCTTTCATTTTAGACATCGAGGTTCTTATATAATGATATATGGCCATTTTAATTTGCAGATTGCTAAGAATGTGGAAGTCCATGCTTAAATGCCATCAGAAACAGTTTCAAGCCATAATCGAGAGCAAAGTTCACTCTCTTAGAGTGAATACCGGTTTTCAAAGAGATTCAGGTTTGAAAGCTACTCTTGAGCTTGAGATGGAACTTTTGGACTGGTGCACTCGCTTTAATAATTGGATTAACACCCAAAAGGCATATGTTGGGTCCTTATATGAGTGGCTTATGAGATGCATTGAACGCAAACAGGAAATAACTGCTGATGGAGTTGCTCCTTTCTCCCTAGGCTGTGTTGGAGCACCACCAATTTTTGTAATTTGCAATGATTGGTACCAAGCAATGGATAGAGTTTCAGAGAAAGGTGTAGCAAATGCCATGCACAATTTTGCTTACAGCCTACGCCAGTTATGGAAAAGGCAGGATGAGGAGCAACGTCAGTGGACCAGAGCCCACTATCTCTCAAGAGATTTTGAGAAACGGCTTAGGGAGTTACGCTTAGAGAGGCAGAGGATAGAGCAGGAACAAGATGCATTATCAGATAAAGCTGCTGTTTCCAGGCTCCCTTTCGAAAGTGGAGTTTCACCACCGGATGACCTGAAGGTGGATTTGGATTTGATGAGGAAGAAATTAGAGGAAGAGAGAGCTAGGCATAAAGATGCCATCAAATTAGTTCATGATGCCGCTTCAAGTAGTTTACAAGCAGGTTTGGTCCCAATCTTTGAAGCCTTGGGCAACTTTACCTCAGAGGTTTTGAAAGCTCATAAGCAGGTTAGATTCGAAAACGCTGGAGTCTCCTAGCTCGATGTCTCCCAAGAAAGAAAGCCTTACAACTGGTATGTACAATAGTTGCCATGTGTAATTAGATTTGCTGATAACGAATGTAGGCAGGACAGAAAGTGACTTAGAAAAGAACGTGTGTGGGGGGGGGGGGTTGAGGGTTGTGGAGTCGTTGAGACAAAAATGGAAGGTGCCGGAAAGAAGTTTTCTGGGCAGATCTAGGCTTGAAACCTTAAATCCCCCTAGTCCGAAATAACTCCTTAAGGTATAGTTAGGTACCATTTTTGTACAGAAAATATTCATTTATTTGTTGATTAGTTGTTGTTAGATGCTTTAGATGTATTGCTTGTAAGTTGGCTGCATGGGAGGAGGATGGTAGTTAGGATTTGGCATAAATGGAAAGCTCTTTTTGGCTGCTTATTGTTTTGGTTAAAATCGTTTTGGTTTCTGCTTCAGAAATCTAGATCATATATATCATGTCAATTGTATCAACTTAAACCATACAGACATTTTAATAAAAGACGGTCCAGAATAATGCCAGAAAGGCCAAGATTAAGGGCAGTCCCTGCACCATCTTTTATTTCTTACTGTTCAGCATGTCCAGCTTTTCCCATTGAGTACTCCCGCTTCTGGGTTACTTTTAAAAACCTTTCTGGAGTTGGCTTCCATCCTATGGAAAGAGTGCGGGTGCTATGAGGTGATTTTAGTAGATTTGCAAGCACAAGCAAAATATTAGGTAGCTTCGATTCTAACAAATTTGAGAACGTTGTCCAGATGCTGTGTTATCTTCATTTTTTTGACAGTTTTCTTGGTCCTTTGAATCCAAAGCTTCCGAATGGTCACCAGAAAAATGATGTTCTAGGTAAAATCCAAAGCTTAACTTAGTTAATTCATGTACAAGATGACACTAAGTAAATATGGGTTTTGAATATCAACATTTTCCCAATTTTCAGACTGCAACTTCCTTTGTACTGAAAAAGCAATGATGTTCTGTGTATGTTGAGAACAGAGGAAGGTGTGCCAAAATTGGGTGCTTCTCCACATTTTCGGAAGGTATGATCAATGTTCTTCCTTTCATGACCAATGATATAGAACAAGTCTGATCCAGTAGGATGCCTATTCCCATGAGAAAGGGCTGGTGAGCCACAATCCAGATGTATTTTGGCACTATTTTTGATCCAATCTTCTTTTAGCAAAGCTGACATGTGAACGCACGGAAGTATTATGGCAGTAGCTGGTAACCGTTTTTTGTAGGCAACCAACTTTAGTTACTATTGGGTATTATGGGTCCATTGCATCTTGATGAGAGCTTTTGGGTTTTTCCCGAGTGCCAAAGTTGTTTTTTTAGATACCTTCAATACCTATTTGAAAACTCTATTTCACTTGTTCTCCTATTATGCCTTAGAACTTCATTCTTTCTTGTGCTTTCTCTAGCTGATCAGTAATCAGCTTGGCTGATGCATAAATTAGGGGCGTAATCTAACTAAGTCGGCTTTACCCTCTGCATGCTTGTGTTTTGGATAAACTCATAAACATCAAAATTAGAAATTCGGCTCTTAACTTATTCAAGCAACTTGAGCTTTGCTCAATAAATTATAAATATAGACATTAAATACTGTAATTTTGTCATTTACTTTTATATATACGTACGCATTAAATATATTAAAATACATATATCATTAAAGATTTGATAAGCTTTTTGAGTCAAGCATTGAAATATATGAATTTGCCTGGAATTTATTACTCGAATACTTTGAATTGAACTCGACTCAATAATAAATAGCAAGCTCAACTATTCATTGAGTCACATTTGAGTTTCTTACGGATAACTCGTTTACAACCTATAATTCACTGCTGAGAATCCCTACAGTAATAAGCCAATAGCCCCAATGCCATGTATATGGGTGCATAAATTACAAATTCAACAAAATGAAAATAGTAAATATTACAGGCTTTATTTTAAAAAGTAGCTTCCTTTGGCTTTTTATAATTGTCTTTGGTTTTCTATTGATCGAAAAAATATATATTTTATCAACATTTTGACAAAGAGATATGAGATTTGGAATTGAACCTTAATTATTAAAATTAAAAATTTCACGTACCACTAACATATCAAATAAGCAATAGATCTTAATATTTGAATAAATGAAAATCATAGTTCGGATTTTAATCGAGTATTCGAGGAGTCCAAGGTCTTTAAGTTGGATATCTAATATTATAATAAGCAAAGCTAGAGTATTGATTCAATGGAATTAATTATGAAGTTTGAATAAAAATTTCACGAATCATAAATTTATCCATTAATTAATTCCTCATTTCCTATTTGATTTTACGATACTTTCTTAATTTAAGTAAAGCCACTTAATCTTGATATTAGCATTAATTAACCAAGTAAATTACACACCCCAATCATCAGAAAATGGACTGTTAATCTTAACTCTAAATGTTTACATATATTTTTTTTTTTCATATTACAACTGCTAGTCCTTTCATTTTTGGTCTTCTCTCCGTAGTATCGGAAGATATAGCCTTTCTCTTGCTAAAGTTATTGTTGGTATTATTACTCTTACCTTTGTCGATGCCGTTGTCGATGTTGTTGTTGTCGTCATCATCATCGTTGTCATCGTTTTCATCGGCGATCAGATCTTTGTCGATGTTTGTACAAGAAAGATGAAGGGATTTCAGAAGGTAAGCTTGAATTTTGTCTAGGTCCGATAATTGAAGAGGCTTTAACATGAATTCTTCTGCTCCGCCTTCTAGGCACCTGTTATCTCGTTTTAACCAATCTTAACTAATTATCGAAGAAAATAATAATAAAAAAAGAATAAAGTGAATATATATGTACATATATATAAAATAAAATTACATGTTAATTCTTGAAGGAACATTCTCTGATGACATGACCACGACTGGTACATCTTTCCATGAAGATCCCTGCCAATGTAAGCAAAATCCTATTAGTTATGTTATTATAATAATGAAAAAGAAGAAAAAGAAATAATGATAAAAAATGGCTCTTGATATATATATAAATATATATATTATATTTCTCCAAAATTGTTCTTCACTTTCTTCTTTATATAAATTAAATGAAAATATTATTTTATATATATATATAAAGAAAATTTATAAAAAAAATGTTATAATTAAAACATTTTTTGAATTTCGTAAAAAATATAATAAATTTAAAATATTTTTATAAAATGATAATTAAATAATTTGCAATTGATGCCTTATTCAACCATCATTAACTAAATCCTATTTACAATAACAACTGATTAAAGAAATTCAATTAAAAGCTTTTAAATTTTCCTTTTTAATCAAACAAATAACAGTGGGAGTGAAAATGAGTGAATAGTTGGAAAGATTCCAATGCATGTGAGCCAATAATGTTTTTTTTTTCCTTTTTATTTTTCATTTAATTAAATTTCCTGGTTTAGTCATGCAAGAAATGCAATCTTGGAATTAAAGTTGGAAACTTCCTAATTCCTATATTATTTTATTTTAAATTGATAATATAAAATTATAAACCTAATCAAAAGAAGATTAATAGTTTTTTTTTTTTAAGTCGGATTGGTTGACCTTGACGCGTTTGAGTAAATCGTAGCCGCTCATTCCTGGCATACAAAAGTCTGTCATGATTAAGTTGACTTTAAGACCCTACATTTGATGCAAAACAAAAAGAAAATATTAGTATTAACCATGTGAATAAACAGCAATAATTATGCAAAATAAAAATGCGTTAAAAGTGGTGACATTATATTGCATAGACTAGAATGATTAATACATTTGATATTAGGAGCACAACAATCAAAATTCTACCAACAAAGAGGTAATTATATGCATTTTAGCACTAAGTTTTAGATATTTGTAACTTGTTTCTAGACTCAGCTCGATCAAAGAATAAATAAAATCAATTAAAAAAATTTTAAATCGTAACTCGATCAAATTTGATCTATATATAAGTTTATTCAATATTTTTTAACAAAATTTATGTGAAAAGTAACATGATTAATAGCTCTAGGGATTTTCATGTGAATGCACATTATTAAAGCTATATTGTTTAGAGGTTTTTGTTTTTTTTTGGGGGGGGGGGGGAAGGGTTATGAAATGTGAGGTCCATTGCCCATGTGAGGTGGGGGGGTGATTTTGGATCATGCTACAAAAAGGACACATCAAATATTGTACCCATTGAAGGGAAAATAATGAATCATGATTAACTAGTCAAATGTGCCTTTTTCTCCCATGGCCTTACTCTACAGTAATATTCCTAATATGGAACCTTTGCACCAATTTCTCCAGCTTTAGACCTTTTTTTTTTTTTTTTCCTTTTCTTTTCAACTATGGATTCATCTTGCCCTTCATTAGAAACAAGCAAATGTGAAAAAATGTACATATGTATAAAACATATATATATATATATAATGGTCCTTGCAAATCTACTAGAAATTAGACCTTGAATGTTGTCATAAATAGGGTGTTTCTTGAAAAGATGAAAAAAATGAAAAAAAGTAGATTAAAGGGATGAAAAAAAAATAATTGTGTTAGATATGAGGGAGAAGTAAGAAGCAAAAGAAAAATAGAAAAGATGATCCTTTATTTGTTTAAAATTTATCTTTCTATCTTCTTAAGTAACAAAGATTTACTGACAAAATAGTATGATTTTCCTTTCTTTTTCTTTTTCCTCTTGTTTTTCAGTTTTACCAAATGATTTTCTTTCGCTTTTTCACTTTTTTTCTATCAAACATTCCTTTTTTTTTTTTAATTCCTCTTATTTTAAATTTCTATTATTTCATTTTTCTATCCCAACATTATTGAAAAGCTTACATTTTGAATAAGGTGAAAGAGAGGTCATTGTTGTTCTAACACAATATCTCTTATCATCAAACTCATTAATTGATCATGAAACGACCTAGTTGGCACTAAACAAATTTTCCACCGAATTCATATCCCTTATTTATTTTTAATTCAATACACACTTAAATAATTCGTAATTTCTGCAGAATTTTTACAGCTTCTCCTTTCAAAGGTGATTTTTGCATTTTCTTGTAAAACTGTGGCATGGGTTTTATGATCTTCTGTGCAATAATCTTGTCTACAATGAGTAAAATATAACCCATAATAATAATGATAATAATAAGAGATAATTAAGTAGTTCACTTCAAGACGATAAAGCCCAGATTAACAGACTAAGAGATTCAAAACCTTACTTTTGCCCAACAAAAGATACATATATATATATTATTTATATAGTTTAAATCAGAAAGTGATGCGGCAAGCAATTATATGTAATATTTTAGAACAGAAGTCATCAAAAGTGAGAAAGGAACTACCTCTTGTTGCGAAGATTGGGAACAGGAAGAGCAGGTTGAAGAAGAAGAAGAAGAAGAAGAAGAAGAATCGGTTGAGTCAGGATCCAGTTTATTCAGCAGACCAAGATATTCCAAAGCTTTATCCCCAGAGTCGACACATGTCACTGCAATATATATATATATAAACAATGAAGAACCAATTAGAAGCAAAAACCCATTAAAACCTTTTGATTTTTCTCTAAAAAAGGGGAAATTATGGGGAAAAGGAAACAAAGACAAGGCTATATAGCTGAAGTGTGAAGGGTTGGAGGACGATAAAAAACGGTTACTATTATACTATTGTATCATGGTTAATAATATAGTCACCTTGGTATGAAGATACTTTGAGGAGTTTCTCCAATAACTTCCTGTCAATGACACTGTCATCAACTGCCAATACATGAAAGTGATGTTGTTCTTGCTGCTCCTGCTGCAGTTGCTGCATTTCTCGTTGTTGTTGGTGTTGTTGCTGCTGCTGTTGCTGTTGGGGACTGTCTTGAATAATAGTATCTGATTTCATCAATTCCATCACTGTCAATAAAAATTTTTTAACTATTATTCCTCTGGATAAACCTTTAACTTATCACCTCCTCAAAACTTCTGATTAAAAAAAACCCCGTTTCTCTTTGGTTGCTTGTTTCTATGGTATGTCCTCGCAGGCCTTTTTATATAGCAGACGAGAAAGAAAGAAGGAAAGGAAAGGAAAGAGAATTGAAATGCTTTTGATGGAAAATGAATGAAGCGTGTGTGTGAGAGAGAAAAGAAACTGTTTCCATGGGTATTTCTGAAGTAGCAGGTGAAAAGGGCAACTGCATTTTGCAGCAAATAGAGAAGAAAAGCAAAGAAAGGAAGGGAAATGAGTGATGTTATTTGCTATGAAATTTCAAACTATTGAAAAAAAAAAAGAAAGAAAAAGATAAGAAAAAAGAGAAAATTGTGATCTCTCACTAGATTCCCTACAACGTGTTGGTACAACCACTGATCTCTTTCTCTTTCTCTTTCTCTCACTGTCCTTTTCTTTTATTTTGCTTTGGATTTTGTTTGATTGCCAAGGAAAATCCAGGCCAGATTTTGTTGCTATTTGGTCATGATAGTGTAAGGGATGGTTTTGAAATTTTTGGGGTTTGATTTTTTGTGACTTCGAATAAAAAAAGAGTGGTTAACTAATTAAACTACTATTGTTAGTACTATTTAAGATATTTAATGTGTAAATATATTTGGTCTTTTTGGGTAGGGTTTTATAATATAATATTATATAATTTCAATGTCATATCAATGTTGCTTTGCATGCTTAAAATTTTGTAGGATCAATTTGTTCCAACTAACAGATTGTGAGATGTTGACCCATGATTTCTTCCTTTCTCTCACATTACTATACTCTTGAGTAACAATCTTAAAAAAGTAATATATATATATATATATTAATATGATTTCTTCCATTCGTCACAAAATTTTAAAAATAAATTCTTTATTGATCTTCCTTTCTTGTTTTTAATATATATTCTAAGCTACTACGTATAATATCTGTACAAATATTATGCTAAAATTATAAATAATTATAATATATATACCCTTTAAGTTTGAAAAGTGAATAGTGCCAAATTTCGGGTAATTAAATTAAATATGGAAAACTACTGAGATTGAGAAGTGATTTCCATGATGAATGAATTTTTAACATTATTATTGTTTAGAACTTTGATTTTTAAAATTTTCAAATAATAAATTCAAAGTAAACATATATTTTTTGAATTTAAAAATCAAATTATTTAATTTAATTTAATTTTTTTTAAAATGTAAATTTATTGTTAAAAGTTTTTCCCCTCAATTTTCTTTTAAAAAAGCATAAAATTTATTATAAAAGTTGTTTTTCATATGTTTAAAATAAATGGTGCGTGGCATCCGCGTGGATATCACGTGTGCCAAATGTAGATGCCACATTGGCATTTTAACGAGATACCTAATGATGACGTGCGATGATGATTTGTCATTATTAGCCACATGTTAGCATGCAAGTGATTCAACTACATTAATTAATGGTGTTAATCTCGTGTATCAAATTATCATGATAATTCACGTATTAAATTTACACATCTTAAAGCCGAAGATATTTTATTGAAAATCGGCATAAAATATAGGGGTCAAATATGATATTATCCAAAGCAATATAAACAATTGTTAATCTTTAGGTATTCTTTCATTGTCAAAAGTCCTAAACTTGGTTTAAGCGCCCACGGGCCACGGCAGACCAACAAATTATTGGTCTAAATTGGCAATTTAAGCCAAGTTTTGGCAATTATTGTGAATCTTGAGGTTCAATAATCGAGTTAAAAAAATGCAAGAAAAATCAAAGTTTAGCCTAATCCCCCACATGGGTTGATCTTATAGTTACTGATAACGACATTAACTTGCCCATAATCAAAAAATAAAATAAAATAAAGAAACTTCGCCATATCTTCCATTGCTTAGGTAATTAAAGATAAACAACAAAGAAAATCCCATTAAGATCTTGGTAGTATTATTTAATAATTGTTAAAAAAACGGTTAATCCACCTTAATTTGGCATAATTTTGAAAGCATTTAAGAGCAAACCAATCCATGAGAAAGGATAAAAGGAAAAAAGAAAAAGGGTTCGTATTTACTAGTCCAGTTTGAAATCAAAATAAGAAGCCTAGCCCTAGCTAGACCCTTTTATTTTTTGAATAAACAAGACAAACATAATAATTAGAAATTAGAAATTTTGAGCACTGTAAATTGCAGAAAAAATTAAAAATAAAATAAAATTAAAGGGAAAAAAAAGGGAAAATAGGGACCACAAATCAAAACCCATGCAAAGAAAGAAAGAAAGAATGTCCATAGGGTAAAGGGAACATGAAATCAATAAAAGTAAGACCATAAAGCGGTCCCACAAAGCAAATACTTATATTATATTAGTATGAAATCTTTGATGTGGGGCCCCTAAAATATATGATCTCTATAATGGGCCAACGTTTTGGTACTGCTCTAAAATATACCCATTTTTAGAATCTGTCCCATCGAAGGTGTCCGTAGTAAGAAAGCTTTTATTTTGGGGGGGGGTTGTGGAAATTCAGGAAAATTACGAAAAAGTAGCCTATAAAAACTTTTATAACCAATTTATTTATTATGAAGTTAAAAAAAAATTTATACATAACTAGATTGTGAAGGAAATTGCAGTGACAAATGATATAAATATGATTTGATAGAAAATTTCTTTTGAAAAGCATAAATACAAATTAACTGCAAGCATAAAATTAAGTTTCAATTTT
>JBBYHO010000015.1:20823340-20839765 GCA_038382025.1 Adansonia gregorii | reverse complement strand
AAAATGCATAATATTTAAAAATTTTAAATCTTTATCTTATCTTATCTTATAACACTTCTTGGTGCTTGGTTGTGTGTCACACCAAAATTAAAAACAACCCAAACAATGGAGAAAGCAAAAACTTGTGCAAATTGATGAAATGATCCAATTTTCTTTTTCTTTTTTTTTAAGATAGATAACCCACTTAATAATCTTTGACATACTTTTCAAAACAATCAATAATCCCTTAAACATACATATTAACGACTAAATTAAAATAATTTAATAAGGAAAAGATTAAAAATTTATTTTTATGTGAAGCAAATGTTTGAGCAAATTGATAAACTTTTAAAAGTTATAGATTTGAGAGGATTTAGTTATAAATATCCTCCTCACATAAATTAATTAGATGACGGTTTAGAAATTATTGATAGCTTAGGAAATAAAAAAATTAAAATAAAAAAAGGTCACTTAAATTTGTCATTTATTTAAATATATTTTTATATTTTATTATACTTAAATAAACTCTTAATTTTTTATTTTTTATATGGATAAACTATTAACATTCAACTTATAGCTGAATAACCCTAACATTTGATTAATGCCAAAATAAATATTTAACCTAAATTATCCTTTGATTGAAATGAAAACTTAATTAATCACATTAAAAAGATTTATTTAAATTAGTATAAAAACTTATTTAAAAATAAAATAATTCAAAAATTCTTTTAATATTAAAAAAAATAAATCAGCACCGAAGGCAGTGTGTCAAATGTCAATCCGTCTCATACAAAACCGCCACCCTAAATGGTGGGCCCGACAACTGCTGGTTTTTGAAGCCTTTTATTTTTATTTATTTATATTCGCATCAACATTCTCTCCACGTGGCTAATTCCATGCCTGCACCACCACGTGCTTTAATTCCCTCTCTCTCCCACCTTTGCCCTTTCTTTCTTCTCAATCCTTAAAAAAAAAGTATTTCTCTCCTTTCTTTCTCTCTGAAGTCTTAATTCCTTTCTTCTGTTTCTCTCCCAACATGAATTCTCTGAACAGATACTTTTTAGTTTTAAGCTTAATCTTTTTACCCTTTTTGGCTAACAGATTTCTTGCTTTTGTTAACTCTATAGCTTCTTCTTCGTCGGATAATAATGAATACACCAATTTTTTCGACGCCATGACTTCCACCAATCCAAAGGCTTCCTTAAACTCTGGCAAGAACCATACGCCGTCTTCTGGTTCACTTGGTTCCTCCACCAGCTGCAAGGTATGGGAAGTGACCTGCTCCGAAGCGGTCTTGGGCCTGGCCCGGAAGCCCGAGAACGTGGAGTGGATCAAAGGGTTGAGGAGGAAGATACATGAGAACCCTGAGCTCGCTTTTGAAGAGTATGAAACGAGTAAGCTGATTCGGGATGAATTGGATCGGATGGAGATTGAATATAGGTACCCTTTGGCGAAAACGGGTATTCGGGCTTGGATTGGAACCGGCGGCCCGCCCTTTGTTGCCATCCGAGCTGACATGGATGCTCTTCCTATACAGGTATAGCTAGGGTTTTTTTCCTTTTTTTTTTGGTTCTTCTTTTTTCAGTAATTATGTAGACACATACATATATTTATAGCTATATATGTGTATTTTCTTTACAAAAAGAGCTGTAGTTGGATATAAAAAAAGAATTATAAATGTTGAGATTTGAGCTTCGACTATTAAATGTTATTGTGTTACATAAATCAATTAAGTTCTAGATTTATATACATATATGTATGTATAAGTTTATGCGTATACATATTTATGTATATATATATATATGTAATTATATATACTACTTTACAAAAGTATATGCACATGCTTTTTATGGACATATGTTAAGGTTCTAAGTAGATGGTAGTTTATAGGTAAGTAGAAAATGGGGTTAACCGGTTCACTAACAATGGATTTCATTTTTTGGCAAATATTTTGGATTTTGGAAGTTCGGAAATGTTGAGGGTTTGGATTTATCTTACGAAGTTGGAGTCAACTACTTACCTAAGCGAATTTGAAAGAGTAGAAATGAACTACCAACTGTTTTGGAATCAAGATTAGAATATTAGGGTTTTTTTAAAAAAATAAAATAAAAAATTTCTTGGGTGACGTGAAAATTTTTACGTCACACAAATGTCAGACAGATGAAATTATGTCAGTACGATTTTAGTATATTCGATTTTATTAATGTTATAGATGAAATAATAATGTGGATTGCAACAAAAAAATATATACTTCTAGATATGTATGACAGATTGTAAATGTTCAGATTCGAAAATTAAAATTATCCTAATCTAATTATATTTATTATATTTGCAACCTTTGAAACCATGATTAAATTAAATTTATACTGTGGCTTATGGAAGTTACTTTACTTTTGGAAGTTGCATATAGAACATTAGGGCATGGTTAATTTCTTTTTTTTCACTTATGGTGGCCTAATTTATTTTAGGAAGCTGTAGAATGGGAGCATAAAAGCAAAGTTCCCGGAAAAATGCATGCTTGCGGCCACGATGCACATGTGGCAATGCTCGTCGGTGCTGCCAAAATATTGAAGAGCCGAGAGCACCTTTTGAAGGTTTGCTTTTTTTTTTTTTACTCTACAATACCTGTAAAATTACCCCTATTCTCATCTAACCTTACTTTATGACCAAATCAAACTCTTCATTGTGAACCATTTCATGTCATCTAATCCATCTGTTTGCAATGGATGCTTTGTAAATCTTGTTGGGTTTAGATTTTGATTTAGTGTAGTTTCCAAGCTAAGTCTAGATTTATAGAAGAAAAGAAATAATAGATGCCATACGCGATCACAAGAAACAGTCATGCAACTTTTGATTTATATTAAAAATGTAATTTGATAGTATATAGGAAGATTAAAATACATAATAGTCGATTATGTAAACAGACAACTCTGTACGGAGGGTTTAATCGCATCATATTTTTTTTTATTGATTTCTTAAGAAAAAGGTTAGGAAGAGTTTTGCAATAGCAGCTTCTGCTACTTTTCTTGGATAAATGAAACTAAAGATTATTAAAAGGGAATCTGGATGCAAAGTAAAAGCAACTAATTTAGGCAAGAAATTTAGTTTTTACCGGTGGAAAATGAGAATGCTGCTTGAATAGTTCAATTGATCAGAGTTTTCTCTTTTCTCAAATTACAATTTTTTTGATAAAAAATTGAGAATGCTGCCTTTCCTAGAATGGGTTTATTTTTGCGTGGACAACGTTGCTTTAAAGACAGTGAAAGGATTGGTTTCCAAGGTAAAATCCCAACTCCACCCCCCTCCCCCCGCCTGGGGCCATGTGCAGGCTATAAGTGGCCTGCCACAGTTTTCAGTTTTGCTGTATTCTTAATGAATTTGATCCGCCTTATTTGTCATCTGCTTTTGTCCATTGCTTTCACTCCTTGCTTTTGGCCATTTAGCTAGCCGACTTAGATAATTGATTAAATCAATTGAATTGAAGTTTTTTTTCTTCTTTTATCTTTTTCACATGTCCAGTTCCTCTCCTCTCTCTATATATGTATAATATAAATCCAAATTTTCAAGAACTGTCTTCTTGCAAAGTGCGATTAGATGTTGGGTTTGTCCAGATAATGAACTTGAATTTATCAAGAAAGGAAAAAAAATAAAGGAGAGATGAAAAGGAATGCTGAAGCCATATCCATAGTGAAATTAGCTTAGAATTTGGACCCAATTCTTATTCAGCCTATCCATGTTCTTGAGAATGACCCACTTTTTTTTTTTTTCTTTTGTCCACGACATGAATGATGAGCAAACCATGAACGCAACATGTTTTCATCTCATGGGTTGTCATTCACTTTGGTTTGGGTTTTGATTTTTTTGATGAATGTGGACAAATGAGGATTTAAGTATTTCAAAAAAAATACTCCTTTCTAAATCTTAATAATTTGAGTTTGAATCTGTGCCCCTTCTTTTCCTACTGAAATTTTATCACATCTATGATAAGTATATGCACTGTTTGATATAGGCTGAAAACTGTTCTAGCTGCAATTTTTCTTTATGCACAGTTTGATATTGGCTGAAAACTGTTCTAGATGCAATTTTTCTTTCTTTCTCTCCCCCCTCTTTTTTAGGGAAAGTAGTAATCCTTTTGGTTTGATCTTTCTGGAATACTTAAGCCAGTAGGCTAATGAACTATTCTTCTAATCTCAACTTTCCATCTCTAAAATATGGACCTTCAGGGTTCTTTTTTTTTTTTTTTTTCCTCTTACTAAGGAAGCCAAAGTATAAGAATAAAAAAATAATAATAAACATTGAGATTTAAACTTTGAATTTATTGAATTTTATCGTATAAATCAGTCTAATTAAATCTTGTGTTCAGAATCATTGAGCTTTACTTGATAGGAAGAATAAAAAGAGATAAAAATGAAAATGTTGTTAAACTAATGGTTAAGCTATAAATTAGAAAAATGTTAACTATTGGATTAATAAAATTTTAATTATTCCTATCAAGTAAAACATTTGTTGCTCAATTAGTATAACTAATCTCTGTTCCCAAACATGCTTATGCATATAAATATGATTAGACATGAGTACCTGACTCTAGCTTTGGAATATTGTGAAATTGCATTAGATTATTTTGTCTTGTTTGGAAAGCATTAGATTAGGAATAATCTTTTGCTTAAAAAATTGAAAAAAAAAACTTTAATTTTTCTTTTTTTTTTTTTTTACTTTTCCAATCTTGGGTCTAGCTTTATTTATTGGAAGAATCTTCAAAAAAAAAAAAAGCAGCAAGTAATGTTGAAGAAGAATGATATCTCCCTTAAAACCATGGTTAATTGCTTGAAAAAGATAATGTATAAAAAACAAAGGAGTGGCTATGTATACTCCAAAATTAAATAATTTCTTCTTGGAATTAAAATATATTTTAAGTGTCTCTAGACAGTGAAATAATCCTAACTTGTTTGTTTGATAATGTTGAAGCTTTGTCCTCATTTATCCAAAAATAAATAATTATTATTTTTTGAAAATCATTTGTTTTCTCTTTACTTTGGTCAAGGCAAGTATGATTAACTCTGTCTTTGATCAATCAAATGAATTTTCATAATATAAAACTTAATTAATAATAAAATTGAAGGTTTAACAACTGTATAACTAAATATTAGTATATATAAATGGAATAATGTGAAAGGGTTAAATAATAAAAGTTATCATTATTGTTCGTAACGATTTTAAATTTCACAAATAAAATTAACAGAATATAAATATCACTTTAAGTATATATAAAAAAAACTAATTAAAAAGAAATGAAACATACCCTATACTTTTAATTTTATTTATGAAATTAAAAAATTTTATAGTCGAAGTGTCTAAACTCTCAATAAATTATTATGCAATTTCCAAGGACAATTTGTTTGGTTTGGAGAAGCTTTAAGAAGGAGATAAAGTAGGAGAATTTATTTAGTTTTATTTGTATTATTGTTTTATTTTTTAACATGAAGCTTGCTAGCTATTTAAGAGTAATTTTTTCCAATACCCATTTTCTATTTTTTTTTAAGTAACATCTATGAAAAATTCACCCTTGGTTATTGCTTGAATTGGCTCAAATTCTCTAGCTTTTTCTTATTATATTTTCTATCATTTGCCTTCAAATTGCAAACGATTCTGATGATGTTATTAAAAGAATAGAATTTAAATAACAATGGCATCGTGTTATTTTAGTCTGTCGATGGTTATCTTTAATATTTATCACAACATTAATTTTTTTTACAACTTTGATAAATATAAAGCAATCAAAAACAAGTATGCAATCGTAAATCTCTGCTCGTTGCATGCCACCTAACGGATTTAAATCCTTTGGCTGTCACAGGGAACTGTTGTACTGCTGTTTCAGCCAGCTGAGGAAGCAGGAAATGGCGCTAAACGAATGATTGGTGATGGTGCATTGGAAAACGTAGAAGCCATTTTTGCAGTCCATGTCTCTCATGAACACCCCACGGCTATTATTGGCTCAAGGCCTGGTCCCCTGCTTGCCGGGTGTGGCTTCTTTAGAGCTGTCATCAGCGGAAGAAAAGGCCTCGCTGGCAACCCTCACCAGTCAGTTGACCCCATCTTGGCAGCTTCTGCTGCTGTAATTAGTTTACAGGGAATCGTCTCTCGCGAATCAAATCCATTGGACTCTCAGGTTTTGTCTTTTCTTTTTTTTTTTTTTTCTATATTTCTCCGCCTTTAATCTGTCAGCATCATAAATTTCCGACTCTTTGGAGCCCAGGTCGTGTCTGTCACCTCGTTCAATGGCGGCAATAATCTTGATATGATTCCTGACATGGTGGTGATTAAAGGCACCTTCAGGGCTTTCTCTAATGTCAGCTTTTACAACCTTCTTCAAAGAATCCAAGAGGTTTGCCGTCCTTTTTACTTCAGATTCTAAACCCCAGTTCAGGCATGCTTTTCCCCTTCTAACATACTTTTTCGACATCGCAAACAGGTAATCGTAGAACAGGCTAGTGTTTTCAGATGCTCGGCAACAGTCGATTTCTTCCAAAAGGACTCAACAATCTATCCCCCAACAGTGAATGACGATCATATGTACGAGCATGTAAAGAAGGTGGCTACTGATTTGCTAGGACCGCGGAATTTCAGGGTCGTTCCTCCGATGATGGGCGCCGAGGACTTCTCCTTTTATTCAGAGGTAGTTCCAGCAGCTTTCTACTACATTGGTGTAAGAAACGAGACCTTGGGGTCTGTACACACGGGTCACTCGCCATATTTTATGATCGACGAAGATGTTCTCCCCATTGGCGCTGCGGTTCATGCCAGTATTGCAGAAAGGTACCTCATTGAGCATGGTTAAAGCAGCTTATGAAGAGAAACTGGGATAATTGTAACCCTAACAGAGCACAGATTATTAAGTGAAATTTGCAATGTGATGTGCTCTCGTAATTTTGGTGGGTATTTAGGGTTTGGTGGAGAAAGGGCAAGATTTTTTTTTCCACTTCTGGCAATGTAAAGAATTGAGCAGACCAATGCTATTGCTCTGCTCTTAGAATTTTAGTTTGTAATTGTTTTAGTTGTATCAATAGTTTATATGTTTCAAGTAATTGTTTACTTTGCATTGACTCAACTTTTGTGCCCACAGCATTGAGTTGCACTATACCAGAAGACACACCAAATATTGAATAGCAGCTGAACATAGTTTCCACACGAAAAAACTTCAAAAAGAATTTACAAAAATTATAGTTAATATACCATTTTTTTATCTTAAAAAAAAAATCAAACCAATTCAAATTGAATTCACTTTCCCGTTTTTTAAATTTTTTTTAAAAAATATTTTTTATAATAATTTTATTTTTTTGTTAATTTAAAACTAAAATATTTATCATTATATTAATTAAAAATAAAATTTGACGAATAATTATAATTTTTTAACTTATAAATCAAAAACCTAACAACATATCTTTAAGTATTACACGAATTCAATAAAAGCCAAATCAAAACCGAACCAAATACTACAATTTAAATAGATTTTCGGTTTTATCAAAATTTTTTTTTCTTCGACCTAGCATGGATTTCCTCTCACGCGGTTCTACAAACCTCTAACAAGTTGATCTCCCGTGGCTCAATGCAAAGACAATCTCACTACATATTTTTACGAGGTACACATAATTCCCGGTTGCATCTCAGACGCATACAATTTCAGTTCCGTTTGTTTCGTCAAATATTACTTTTAAAAATATATTTTTCGTATTTTCTAATGTTTCTCTCCGGTCAACAAAGATTTAACCCTTTTTTTAAATAAAAAATAATGTTTTCAAAAGCATAAAACATTTTTCGAAAGTTTAAGGAAAAAAAAACAATTCCTTTTTAGAACAAAACAAAAAAATATCGACCCGAAGAATAAAAACTGAAGTAAAGCAAAAAATGATCGATAACTTTAAGTATAGAGATCGATCCATCTTATATAAATTCAAATTTTCTAAACAATAACCAAAAGACGAAAAAATATTTTACACGGAATCATCCAAACTATAGGAAATATCAACTTTTCCAAAAAAAAATAAATAAATCTGTTTTCTGAAAACAATTTTGCTCAAAACAAACTGATCCTTTATGGCAAAATATTCAACCAATTTGAGGGTCTTTCTCACAATTTTATGGTACCAGAATTTTTACAAAGTAATCCAGCTGCTACTAATTGGATTATCGCCGTCACTCAAGTCTGCTACAGAATTGTTTCCATCCTTGCATTCACAAAGAAACAGAACACGGATTCTTAAATCATTTCCAAATTTCACTTGCATTTAGATCTGACATACATTGACAGCAATTTTATTTTTAATTACTTGCGATTTATAAGGACACGGATTATGAACTGTTAAGTCGAGCATTCTATAATAACTTCCCGGTCATTCTAACATCTAGCACTCTCAAATAGAAGATTTAGTGCCCTCAAGCTTTTTTTGCACAATCAATCAAAGTCCCCCGCAGAAGAAAAAAAACAAATCAGACCAAGCTCACCTCTTTTCACCACATAAACTCCTTGCAGCTTGTAGAGCAAAATATGTAAGGATGATGTCAGCACCAGCCCGGCGGAGGCACATCAAGGATTCCATCATGACTTTCTCTTCGTCGATCATTTTGAGAACGCCACCAGCCTTGATCATGGAGTATTCACCAGAAACCTGGAAAAGAAATTAAATCAAAAAATTGATAAGAGGCACTAAAGTGAAACTCTGCATTTTAAGGGGAAAAGGGGAAAAATTTTCAGAACAAAACTGTGTTCGATTAAGTTAGCTACAAATCAGGTAGTTCGATGCATTATACAAATTTACCATTTGGAAAGGAAAAATAAGAAATGCCAAGAAAAAGGTCGGTGCAAATAAGAGCTTGCCACCTTTCTTCTCTTTCCCTTCTTGTTCTTCCCCATTGTTAAGTTTTGAAACGCAAATCATGAGTCACATTTCTTTGCAATGCTATGCATAGGCAGCGACAAGACCGGGGGGCTCCCCCCCCCCCCCGGGGGTTTGAATTCTTTGATATTTGGTCGTATCACCAAAGAAAGATAAATATTACCATGGCCCCTTCCCCACTCCCCACAAAGAAAAAATAATAATAATCTATAGTATGGCCCCCTTACCAAAATTTTGTATAAATTGGTGTAGTAAATTCTAAAATTTGTCAAAATTTTAGTCCTAAATTTAAGTTCCACTAGGATTTTCTTTTAGCATTATAATATCTAAGCATTAAGTTTAAATCCTTGAATTATGAATTTACATTCTCAATCAATCAAATAAATATGTTAACACTAATTATTACATTAACACTCTCACAAAAGAAACTGCAATAATTAAAAAAATAATTGTTATCTTTTGGGCATGTAACTTTCTTTGTTTTTTCCTTTCTATATATATACATATATATATATATATATATAATACCTCTTAAAAAGCTTTTAATGAGTTTGATATTATTTTCTTTTCAATCTTTTATGTGGGAAGAAAAATTAATTAAAATATGTGAAAATATATTTTTACATATCAACAGAAATTTATACACTTTATTCAATCGTATTACTAATTCATTCAAATTTAGCACATCTTTTATCGTAATATTTTTTGTTCAAAAAAAAACCCACAAACTATTTTTTACTTCTATTTTTATTTTTATTCCAACCCCCCACCCCCACCAAAAAAAAAAAGACGAGAACCCTGGCTAACTAGAACTAGGGAACCATGTTAAAAGGACATCCACTACAATCCCACACCTTATTAGGGGCAAATTATGGAGCAGTTAATTGCTAATAAAGACAAAAACTTGAGTATGTTGTACAAGAACTTTTCTTAGTTTTCTACTATTCTCATGCCATCCTCTCTTTCTTCATCCTTAAACCCAATCTTAAAACAACCAGACTGAAGGTCAAACTAATTAGAACTCCTGTTCCCGATTCAACTGGTTGATTCATTTAAATGAATTTTAAATATTTAAAAAAAACTCAATGTTAAATAAATATTAAATATAGAAAATAATTAATAAAAATATGTATTTCTCTTAATGGTATAATTTTTAATATAAAACTAAAAGGTTAAAGGTTCAAATCTCATCAAATTTTAAACAAAAAATTTGACAAATTTTAAAGAAATATATATTAACTTCTAGTTTTTTTATTGTTTAAACCGGTTTTTTACCGGTTCAGTTAATAGGCGGATTGATATAATGCACTGGACCAACTAGACCACAGGCTCAACCGGCCAGTCCGGTCTAGTTTCACAACACTGCTTCAACCTATGAGTATGAACTATACATATTCCCTATAAGCATGAATCAGACACCTTAGTCAAAAATCCAATCCTCTGATCTTGCTAAAGGAAAAAAGAAAGGACAGTTATGGAAATAATTTCATTGTCGGGAAAAGTTTTGCTAAGGGCTTCAATTCCAAAAATTGAAATCCAAGGACCTAGTCCAGGAATCGATGAAACCATCCTTGGCTACTATGTTGCTCGGACCCTTCAATTTCTTGAAATACCATGTTGGACACATATTAGCACATGGGAATGGAGATATAACTCTCCAAATATATGGCAAAACTTAGAAAACAAATTGATCATACCTATATCGGGCACATACCCATATCCAACACTCACACTCGAGTCCGAGAACATAGATTGGTTATATGAACACTCACACCCAAGTCCAAGATCATAGATTGGTTGATGTTACCTCAAATTTTCACTTGTAGGGACCATGGAGAAATAAGATCAAAGAAAAGCTCCAAGTTACAAAGAAAAAAAATGACAAGAATACTAAGATAACGCATGAAATTGAAAAGTTAAGAGAATACCTGGTAAGCAGCAATAGGCAAAGGAGATTGATTCCTGAGAAGTCTTATGATATCCAAATAAGGAAGACCAGGTTTCACCTGTGATTGAATTGAGAGACTTCAAAATGAAGGGAGCTTAGCCATTAACAAGAAGAGCTCAAAGTTTCTTAAAAAGGTCATACTGACCAAAAGAATATCAGCTCCTTCAGCCTCATCTTCATGAGCCTCAACTAATGCCTCTCTGTAATTTGCGGGGTTCATCTGATACCTGTTTAACAACCGAGATTAACAATCAAATGTAAGCACCCAAAAATTCCCATGAAAACCCATAGAATATGATATGTGTAAGTGAACTCATACGTCTTTTTATCTCCAAAGCGTGGATTAGAATCCAGCGCTTCTCGAAATGGACCATAAAATGAACTCGCATATCTGTTATGCCAGAAAAAAAAATGTCAAACAGTTACAACAGATTTCACCCGTCCAAGAATAACTGAGAATAATTTCTGCCAACATAGTTTATTTGTCCAAACTGTTCAACGACCACAGGATAAGACAACTGATAATGTCTTATGCAATTATGCAGCAACATGAAAAGGACTATTGCTTTCAAGCACCACAGAATGAAACCATTCTACTTGCCCTATATATATATATAAATATATCGATGGTGGGGGAAGAAAAAAGATGATAAAACCTCTGCAATGGGTTAACGTAATTATAGGTCTCTTCACCATGCTTCAGTGAAACCTACTTTTAGAAACTGGTAAAGCTACAAAGAGACATCTAATAGGAATGCACCGGGAGAGATACAAAGTCAAATTACTTCGCTGTATAGGACATTATAGAAACATGGTGAAAGCCTTCAGAATCAAGGGCAGCACGAATAGCTCCAACACGTCCATCCATCATATCACTCGGACTAACAACATCAGCTCCAGCTCGGGCCTTTTAAGAATACACCACCAAAAGAATCAAAACACATCCAAACAAGTTAAAGCTAGCAGAAAAAGAAAAGGACATAAAATAAGCATAAGAGGCCTCCAATATCCATTAATGATTAGCAAACTCCTAGTATTACACTGACTAAGATTTAAAGCCGCAAGCATTTGAAACATTATTTCCTCAAATTAAAGTATTACATAAAAAGCTAAGCCATCGATATGTATTAAGACCTATGAGTGGAGGGGGAGAGCAGAAAATCATAAAAGCGAACAAGATCACCGTAAAATTTTGCATGAGACGTCAATAGCCACAACATACGTACCACAAGGGCAGTAAGTCATCACCATTACTGCATTTAGAACTCTAATGAAGAAATTTGATTTCCGCCTAAGTGTAAACAACCTAACAACAAAAAATCTACAAAAATTACCTGGGACACAGCTTGCTTACATAATTGATGCACTGTCTCATCATTCATTATAACTCCTACAAGTAAAAGAAACAGATGTAGCAATTAGTACTTCCGTTCCATGCACTTATCTGTGCAGAACTTAATAACTTTACCTGAACACTATTTATTTTGACCAAGTAGGAAATTTCTCAACAACCAAAACTTGAAACACACAGCGTTTTCAGTAAAGAAAACATGTATCATTCTTCTAAGTTAACTTGTATGGCAGCATAGCAAACCAAAAAGCCGCACAGTACGATTAACCCATGTCTTCTGGGCTATGCTTATATCTTCAATTGAATCCTTTACTTATTAATTAGGCTTTTGGCTTGTGTCCTAGAATAACATCTTTAAATAGGATACTCCAACTATAGCAGCCAAAAGTGTATGAAGCATATCTTTTCTTACCATCTTCTCTGACGATACCATCATGCCCATCAGAGGAATATGGATCTAAAGCAACATCCGTATAGATAACCTAATAAACCAATAAGTGACCATGTTTCAATTCATAAAGCAACTTAATCTGG
Source organism: Adansonia gregorii (assembly GCA_038382025.1). NCBI lineage: Eukaryota > Viridiplantae > Streptophyta > Magnoliopsida > Malvales > Malvaceae > Adansonia > Adansonia gregorii. The sequence goes on along the minus strand of JBBYHO010000015.1, from coordinate 20,827,062 downwards.
CAGTTCCATCACTCTAAATGATAGACAAATCAGAGTATGAACTACATTGACTTACAAGGTCAGGGTATTTGTCCTTAAGCAGACGTATTGTTCGAGGCACTAAACCATTGTCATTATAGGCTTCATCCCCTGTGGGAGACTAAATTGCAAAAAACCAATTACAATACATCAAAATATGAAACAAAATAGGATTCTGTGGGAGAATGAAAACCTTCAGAGCATCTGGAACTTTGGGGAAGAGCACAATGCTATTAACGCCAACATCCCGGGCCTTTGCCACCTGCAACAAATAATGCACGCTTCAAAACAACTTCACAGTTGACACGTAAAACACGTATAATGCTTGTATATGTTTATAATTTCAACAATCAATAGAATGTTTATCATCATACAGTTACATGAAACACATAAGCCATTAAAACAAGACATATAGCACTTGTGTACTAGTATTGAGCAGCAAATGTAAATTGTTTGTGGAAAAGGATGCATAATCAAAATGAGCTTAACCACCTCTTCAACAAGTCCATTTCTCCATCCAAGCCTATAACATCCTGGCATAGCTCCAATGGGTGTGTCCTCCTGACCTGCAGGTTGAGGGAACAGTACCAAGTTAGATGTAAGCATATACTTGAAGGCAAAAAAGAGAGGAAAGTATCAGAAAAGTCACAGAAAAAAAAACTTCAAAAATATAATATTCATGCAATGATTTGACCGTGCTTAGCACAATCTTTGATATAATTGCTCCTCTTTTAATATTTAACTTATTAGTTCCATATTTTCACCGAAAACGAAAAAGAGTAATATCCATGAATACCAACCTTCATGAATAAAAAGTGGATACACAAAATTCGCAGGAGATAAACTTGTTTCCTGGAATGATGCTCTCAATGCAGGGGACTTGCGGTTGCGACGAGGACGCCTGCTAAGTTGCTAATATAAACAAACACCAAATAAGCAAAGGAGAAAGGAAAGTACACCAATTGGCCTCAAAACCACATTTTTGATTAAATCACATTCATGTCACAAAACAAGAAAACCAAACCTGTGCAGTTCCAAACACATACTAAAACAATCGCCATTTAATAGACCAAACACTAGCCGATGGCATTCCAAAACTACTCAGACACAATCAACTCATCACAAGTTCATGTCACATTGTCCCTCCCCCCCCCCCCCATTTGCATATGAATACAACTAATCTAACACTATAAAAAGGGCAGAAGATAAATGCATTATCATTTCATTTTAAACACTCACAAGAGGTTGAATCAAAGGAGTCCCAACAGGAGCAGCCGGCTTAGGGGGCACTGGAGGAGCTTCAGGCACATTCCCAGCCACAACAGCAGCCTCACACTCTTCAATACTCATTTCAACCTTTTTCAAATGCCCATCAAGCTTATCGCTCGCCCTCACCACAAAAAGGGACCTCCGAGAACGTCCAGAGGTTGAAGTTCTACCAGAATTGAACCTTAAACTAGAGATTGGCCAAAGACCAACATAGTTTTGAGAATCAAAACCTTTAACTGAAGGAACCGTACAGGGAGCATTTACGATGGTTGAAGCCATAACATAAATCTCTCACAATCTCTGCAATCATAAAGATAAAATTCTAACTAAAATAACAACACAAATCAGGCAAAACAAGAAATGGGTACCAAAAAAAAAAAAACCCATATGAATACATATAGTTTCAATCAGAACTTGTTTGCTTGCTAAGAAAACGAAAGCAAATTTGAACTTCGAATTACCCTTCTTCTATTTCTTTTCTCTTTCTTAAAAGTAATTCGAGAAACGGAAATGAAATCCAAACCTTTTTACCGGGGGGGGGGGGGGAATACACAAAGGAAGACACGGAAGGAAATTGGGTCTGGAAATCTTACCTTATCTGATGGGAATAGATAGAGAACCAATGAGAAACAAGAAGGGAAATTGAAAGAGAAAAGAGTTTAAAACTTTATATATTGTGATTTCTGAGTGCAAACAGAAGGGAATCACAGAGCATTTACCTTTGTCCTTCTTTGACAGTTGACAAAGACACCCCACCACCACAGCAGCCACTCTCTTTGGTTGACTACAAAATTTTCTCAAACTCGCTCCCTTGGCCTCCACGATTTTCTTTAATTTTCTTTTAGGGCTTTTGGCTTGGGCTATTATGATTTGGATTTTCGAGGAATCACAATATTATCCATTGTAAGGCATTGAGATTTACATCTTATATTTGAAAAAAAAAAATTATTATAATGATACAAATTTTTAGAAAACTATAATTATTATTATTATTATTATTATTATTACGATTCAATTGCAGATTTAGCTTATTTTATAGGTTTATATAGCCTCAGGTTTTCTTACTTTAATAACTAAATTTTAGGGTATGATTTTTCAAAAATTCATATCATAATTCATGTTATTAAAATTGTAAGATTAGTGATTAAACTATTGGATAAATGAACTCACTATATTCATTTATTTTATCTTTTTTATTATTATTATTATCAATTTCGAGCAGTTTAAATTATTATATGAGTTTAATTTAAATATTTTAATACTGGATTCAAGTAATTCATAAAATATATTTAAAATTTTTTATTTTTATAAAATAATATTATTATTTATAAATATTCATTAATTACTTATTCACAACTCTACTCTCACTATGTTTACATATTTGAATGTACAAAAGAAAAGGGGATTCAACTTTACAAGGTACTTATAATATATTTTAAATTTATTTAAATAGGCATTACACAAATTTATGAATTTATTTGATCATAATCATGAAAATCTTATTTACATATATTTTGCAGTATAATTTATATTGAATTTTAAATTTAAATTCATTCTTCAAATCCGAATTACCAAACGAAATCTTGATGAAATCCTCAAAGTTCCATGTTTTTATTTTTTTTTTGATAAAATATTTTTCAAAAGATAATAAAAATAATAATAATAATAATAAAATAATCATACGCATATATATGAGAGGAAATTAAGTTCTTGATAGACCCATTCAAGAATCTAATAGTCTTTTATTTTGATAAATCTAGTTTAATTTGAATCAGGTTTGGATTTGTTTTTCTTGATCCAAGTAGATTCATATCACTATTTATTAATTAAAATAATATTTTTATTTAAATTTAATTATAAAAATTAATTAAAAATAAAATTTTAATATTTATTATATTTTGAATAGCAATTCAAGTTTGATTCGAATTCAAACCTATACTTAAATTTTAAAATTTTTTGAGCTGAAACTTGACCTATGAATAAATCTAATTCTTAATACAAAAAATAAAAAACTTATATTTCTCAGTGCAAGAGTCACCATATCAAATCTAATTATTTGAGCAAGTTTAATATTACAAACTTCGCCTATTTAAATGCGTAATCAAAAAATATAAAACTAATCATTTTACCTTTTAGTGAGTTAAAATGTACTTAGTACATAAAAACACTTTTAACATTTTTTTTCATGAACACTCATCAAATCAAGCTTAACCATTGAATAAATTTAATATTATATATTTGAACTATTTAGATAAATAATCGAAAAGCATAATATTTTTGACCATTTTTCCTTTAATGGGTTGAAAAGTGATTAATACACATAAATACTAATTTTTTTCTTCATGCAACAAAGTTATATCAAATTTAACTATTTGAGCAAAGTTTATATCACATGCCGCAGATATTTAATTGTATTATTGATAAATATAAAATTT
>JBBYHO010000015.1:20763809-20775249 GCA_038382025.1 Adansonia gregorii | reverse complement strand
AAAAGTACCTAACTAGGAAATTCCATGTTGGTCAAGTCTCAAAGTCTCAACCGAGTGGGTTTGGCTGTTGGGTAATCCAAACGCTGAATTTTTGGTCATAAGAATACCACAAAGTTAATTGTGCCGCACCTAATAATGAACCAACCCACTCGCCACTGCCACTCGACCAAATTTATTTATATATTTTGAAAAAAACTTAAATGTGTATATATATATATATACTTTTTTTTATTTAGAAACTCAAATAATAACAAAGCCCCAAATTGGACGACTGAACTTCGTTTAGGACTTAAAAATATCTTTAAAATTTAAAATCAGTCTAACATGAAAGGGTATATTCATTTATTAACTAGGTTATTTGATGACTAGTCTTACAATGTAATTAACACTACTCATTATTTTTCTTTAAGTCTAAAATACACGTTTAATTGAATTAAAGACTTACTTTAAATTAATTTATCCATGTCATGAGCGATTTCAACAAGATTAGAGATCTCAGCATTTGTAAATTTTTTTTCCTTCAATTTTCCTTTAAGCTTTTAATTTTTTTGATAAAAATACATGTTTTATTTATTTTTACGAAAAAAATCATAGTTTAAAAATAAAAAATAATTTTTAAATATTAAAATTCGAATTTTAAGTTTATTGGATCCCATTTAAATTTTAAGTTCAATGCGTGTTTAATATGTTGCTCTTTATTGAACTATGAAAAGCTCAAGGAACGAAAGGATTTCATCATTGACTCGATCGAGTGCCAAACTTGTTTTGAAATTTTGGAGTCTTCGATCAATAATAACTAGGCCACCCATTTTCAACTTGAAGGCCACGATTCAAAGGGCAATATGCTACTTAATTCAATAAACATATGTAATAAAAGTTGGCTAGTTTTTAATGAATTATTATAAGCAAGCTGCTAAATTAGGCATACCAATTATTAAAGGCTTCCCCTTCTTGTAAGTTCCTTTTGCCACAACTGGCAGATTTGTTAGATGTGGTAGCACATAGAAAATTGAAATGCAGATGGCTTTAAAAGCCTGATTTTTCTTTTTGATTTCTTAATTACTAAACCAAATTTACTTATCTGCCTAGTATTTTCATATGGTTGATACTTCCATAAAATCAGTTTCTTTTATGTAATGTCAAAGTGATAAAAAAAATTTTGAAATTCAGTTTAATTAATTCATGCAACTATTCTTAATAAGTGACAATGAATAATCTAAAATTTGAATCTCGACATTCGCCACCATTTCTTTTATTTCCAAGTTGCAAACTTTCTTATAAAAAAAGGGGGAAAAAAAACTTTTAAAGTTGTGTATGATGCAAATTTAAGGGACCCTTTAACTAGAAAAACTTCTATTACAAGAATATAAACTTCACTTTGTCAATGCTATTCCATGTGCTCCAATTTGCCCCCAAGAAGGGCTTAGATTGCTGTTGGTCTTGTAGTTGCCTTGATTCACATGTTTTTTAAGCCTAAGCCTATCTTTTTGGGCACATAAAGAGATACAACACGTTGCAGCTCTGCTCAATGCATGACTTTTATTTAATCACACTGTCTTCCAAGCCATAGTCGGTGCCAATCCTACACAACCCATGTGCTTTGCTTATTGATATCTTAATGGAAAAAAGAAATTTTGCTTGAAATTTGCTAAACATGGCCGCTTATAAAAAAAGGTTACTTTTAGTTTCATTGGTATGGTTAAATTTTGCCAGTGCAATTGCATTTTCAATTTTTTTTATTTTAATTTAATTATAAAATATATAATATTATATAAATAAAATAAATTTTTAAATTTAATAAATCAAACCTTGGATAAAATAATTTCTTTTAATATCTTAATTTAGTTCTAGATTTGTTCATACATTGAGGGAGATCATAGCATGAAAATTTTAAAATTTCTTTGCGAAGATTTGGGTCGAGCTGATCAAAAAAGCTCATTTCATTATTTATTATAATATTAAAATTATTATTTTTATACTAATATTTTATAATTAAATTTAAATAAAAATATTTTTATTAACAAATAATAATTTTACTAAATCGATTTAATTTTACATAAATTTTATCCAAAACTTTATTTGTACGGATGCCGTACAAGTGTACGTAACCCTCAAAAATTACTAAAAAATTAAATCATGATATAAGACAAGAGCACCCAACATATCCTTTGTCATATAGTCATGAAATTAATGCAAAGCTAATGTTATTTCAACACCGAAAGTAAATATTTAATGCCCAAAACTTTCGTATGGTTTGATGGATGGAACTATGCTTTTGTCCATTAACTTTGAGCTAATTAACTTCATTATCATTTAAAAAAAAAAAACTTCTTGAATCGGATCAAATTATGAATTCAACCAATTTTATATAAAAAACTTGCAATGATTTAACTATCAATAAATTCTAATTCGTTAAATATTTTAAAATAAGAATAATTGTCATAGAAAATTATCTATTGCATTAGAATTTTTATATCCCAACAACGACAACATGATTTAATATGTATTGTCATTTACTCATTATAACATATTTTATAAAATAAATTAATTAATATAATAAATTAAAAACATGTTATTATAATATTTCGACATCATTTGTAAAATTAAAAAACTTGCACGACTAGTTTTTAATTTTTCATTCCAAATTCGAAAACTTTCTTCAGTGACTTTGTTCATTATTAGCTTCGGATTTCTAAAATAGAAAATTTTCATTGATCGCTTGTTATTTAAATGGAAAAAGGAAATAAATAATAAAGAGAATCTAAGTAATAGATAAACACTTACTTTAGATACCAAGATCAAATCAAAGCCATAACTTTTTCCTAAAAGAGACAATAAGGAAATGATTTAAAGTTGCTTAAATTTAAATTTCACACTTGTTGTAATATTATTTTATCTTAAAAAAATAATTATATAAATAAATTAAATTAAATTGAGAATATAATATCTATATTATTATAAAATTTTTGATTGAATTTAATACACTAAACTAATTAAAAAATTACATTAAAATTAAACTCAAATTATAATACTAAAATAAATTAGGGTATTTAGATTTTCCTACTTTAGAAGAATAAATACCCACAAAATAGTCTACTCACTTAAAAAACTACAATTTATTTTTTTTCAATTTCAACTTATTATTTTAAGATATAATTTTTTTTTATAAAAAATTATAATTTTTGTCACTTACAATATGTGTAAGTGTGATAAGTTCTAATATAAAATTTTTAGTACACATTAAGTGAAACTTTAATTTGTATGCCGTAATTATCTCCCACTTTATTACAAACTCCTAAACTAAAACTCCGGAAAGGGTAAAAAAAACCGGTTTGGTTTTTAATACTAGGTTCATCCAAAGTGAGAACAGTTCTATAATTAGAAAAAATCCGACGGTAAGAGATTCCAGTCAACGTCAAAAATCAAAACAAAGTATATTTATTGAATGGTTACGATCACCCTATATCCTAGGAAATTTCGAATGCGGGTGACCCCACTGCAAATACGAAAAAGAAAGAAAGGAAAACATAATTCTGTGGCAAAATTGTGAGACGTTTACAAGTCAAACCTCTTCATATTGGAGAGACGAAAAGAGAGAGATAAATGCCACCCTCTCTCACATTTTAAGTTTGATTTAACTCTCTATTTAATATTTATATAACTTGGCTACCCCTTCAATGCTCCAAAAAATGAAATTTTGAGGTGGGTCTTTTGTTTGCTTTTATTGGTTTTTATTTTTTGGTTCTGGGTTTTGAATTTGGTGATCTGGGTTTTTGTTCTCTGTGTGTATGTGTGTGTGTGACAGAGAGAGAGAGAGAGAGAGAGAGAGAGGAGAGAGAGAGAGTTGGAGAGAAATGGAGGACGGGAAATTGTGGCAGTGGGGTGTTTTCAGATCTCTTCTTGCAATTCTTCAGTGGTGGGGATTTAATGTTACCGTCATTATCATTAACAAATGGATCTTTCAGGTTTGTTTGTAATTTTTCACACTCGGGGTTTGCTTAATTTTCTTATATTTTGATCTAATTTTTTTATTTGTGTAGAATTCTATTTATTTTTGTTATAAACTTTTAATTTTGATGCCTTCTGTTTTCTTGTTCGATTCAGTATCATTGAAAAATTTGTTGGAGTTTGTTGATTGATTCTTGATAATGCTTGCTAGACAAAATTTTTCTGCATTTTTAGTTTTTTTTTTTAGTTTTTTTTTAACTGAAAATTAAAATTCTCATGTGGGCTATTCTTAAGCTCAATAATTTACTAGATAATACATATTATATAAAGTTTTAAATTTAAAGATGCTGCCAGGTTTAACTGGTACAATTTGGCTGGTCAATTATATAATATCAACAGTCTAGATTCTTTTCCTCTTAATCAATTTTTATTATTTAATTTTGTGGTGTAGTCCAGAGTAACAGCCTGATTATGGAGTTTAAAAAATCTGCATCTTAGAAGAAAGATACAGGAGTCATGGCTAGGCTGTCAGTTTTGTTTGAATTAGAGTAATGTTTCTGCAGTGTTCGGTTTTGTCTAGGTACATAAGAAACAGATCTAGCAATATAAATACAACTTAATTACATATATTATTCCTCATATATTGGTATTATAATGTTTGTTTTGTTTACGAGATACATGTTGATGAGAGGGGGGAAAACAGTTGGGATGGCTTTCCAGCATGCGGCGGGATTAAACATGAACCCTCGACTTGTGGCTTGATGAGTACTGCTTCAAGAATTAACCAAAATTTTGGATGGTTCAATGGAATCTTGGGAAACATGCTAATGATTTCATGTTGCTCTTTCAATTCATTCTGAAGGATTTATTTTTGTCTGAAAATTTCAGATGCTTAAAAACAACCCAGCAACTCTGCTTTTATCCTGATTGATTAACTACCAGAATACTTTTGTAACTTAATATGGCCATAGCTGGGAGTCTAATCCTTTTGATTTCTCTTCAGTCCAAATTTTTAATTTATTTTTGTCTGGGGGACATAACAAATATAGCATTCAATGATCATACAATTGTTAGATTGGGATATTGGTTTCTTAGATTGGAGTTGGTTGATCGAAGGTCTGACTGAGTGTATTACATTGTTTTTCCCCAGAAATTGGATTTCAAATTTCCTCTCTCCATATCATGTGTTCACTTCATATGCTCATCAATTGGAGCTTATCTGGTAATCAAAGTGCTAAAGCTTAAACCTCTAATAGTGGTTGATCCTGATGACCGCTGGAAAAGGATATTTCCCATGTCTTTTGTGTTCTGTATCAACATAGTGTTGGGAAATGTCAGCTTACGCTACATCCCAGTTTCTTTTATGCAGACTATAAAGTCATTCACTCCTGCAACCACAGGTGAGATTTGGAAAATATATGTGTAAACTTCATTTTTCTGTAACTTATCTTGATATAACTTATGACTGCATATGATCATCACATCTGATCTCTATACATTTTGACAGTTGTTTTGCAGTGGCTAGTTTGGAGAAAGTACTTTGACTGGCGAATTTGGGCCTCTTTGGTTCCTATTGTTGGAGGAATTCTGCTCACGTCTATTACGGAACTTAGTTTTAATATGTTCGGGTTTTGTGCTGCCTTATTTGGATGTTTAGCTACTTCTACAAAGACTATCCTTGCAGAATCTCTGCTGCATGGATACAAGTTTGACAGGTAGCAATGTTACTCTTGAGATTGTTTTTTGCCACGTTGGCCATCTTTTTTTACCTTTTCGGAAAAGGATAAAATATAAGACAACTGGATTGAAGCTAAGCACATCTTCAGTGTTTAAATTATTTTATGACAGCCATAGAATATCTTGAAATTTATCGCAAAAATTTAGTCAATTCTGCATTTAAGTGATGTCAATATCTGCAACCATATAATTTTACTGTAGTTGCTAGTCATCCTTTCGTCTGCATTTTACATGAGCATATGCTATTTTTTCATTTAGTTGTACTATTTTGGCAAACAAATGGAACGCCTGCTATTACTTTGGCCATCACAACCTCAATAGCCTGGATTTTTGCTTTGGGGGAAGGTTTTTTTCCTTTTTTTTGACTTTCAGACTTCTGGTCGATTGTCCAAACAAACCTCTGTCTCGCCAGATTGATCTATTGATCAGGAAATGTTTGGTTGAAGAAGAATTACTGCCACTGCTTTATAACAATCTAGTAAAACTCTGCGAACTGTTATATAGTCTAAGTATTGAACATGTGAGCCCCAATAACTTAAAATCATTTAATTATGTAGGCATTCTTCATTAGACTGGTTCTGGTTATTAAACAGAGCCAAGTTCAACATGAGCTTCCTTCCTTTTTAGAATAAAGACCGAGAACGAATTCCTTCTATGTTTTTTCCCTTCCCAGCTTTGATTATTTCCTAGCTGACGTGGAGTATGTGATTTCTCTAATACTTTGTAGTGACCTTTTTCTTTTTTTTTCCCCCCTGAGCAACTTATGCTAAATGAGCAGAGTCATACCTGGTTATTTTTTAAAATTTATTTTATATCTTTAAGAATTATGATGTGCTGCTTGGTTCTATATTTGTGAAGTTTTTGGTCCTGCGTAGTAATTTACAGGTTTTCTAATCTTGTTCCACTATACTTTTTTGGTGCATAATCTTATAGCATAAATACCGTTTACTACATGGCACCTTTTGCAACCATGATCTTGGGAGTCCCAGCACTGTTACTTGAAGGTAATGGGGTTATAGATTGGTTTCATACCCACCCCTCCCCATGGGCAGCCCTCATCATTATTTTCAGCTCAGGAGTTTTGGCTTTCTGTCTTAACTTCTCCATTTTTTACGTGATTCACTCGACTACTGCCGTCACTTTTAATGTTGCTGGGAACCTTAAGGTGAGATACGTAAAGAAAAAAATGGATAGATATCATGTTCCTACTCAGTTCTATTCTTTACTATTGGTATTGCTGTCATTAGTTGTGGTGTACTAGAGCTTAAGTTTTTTAATTTACCCTAGATGTGATTATTTAGAGTTCATTTGTCCAATAACGAAATTCTCAAGAAAGGACCATCATCTGAATGTTGCATGTATTTTTTCATATCTGCAGAATCTTGGAAGTTTTGTAGTATATCGTAGCAAACTTCCAGCACTTGAACTCTTTAAAAGATTACTGTATTCGCGATTCTTATGTTTTTTCCTTGTACAGGTAGCAGTTGCTGTGTTGATTTCATGGTTGATATTCCAAAACCCAATTTCGAGTCTAAATGCTGTTGGTTGTGGTATCACACTTGTGGGATGTACATTTTATGGGTACATCCGACACATTCTTTTCCAACAGCCTCCTGGAACTCCTCGAACGCCCCGAACGCCTAGGAGCAAGATGGAACTACTCCCCCTTGTAAATAATGATAAGTTAGATGATAAGATCTAAGTGAGTTTGTTATGCAGGGGGTTCTTGGCTTTTGGGGGAGGGATAATACAAAGAAACGGCCTGGTTTAGACCGTATGTTTGATCACCTTTAAATTACTCATTAGTCGGAAAATTTTAACCTATTTTCTTGTCTCTCAGGAACAAGAAAAAAGAAAAAAAACAAACCTAAAGTTTCTTGCATATCTTTCATTTATTACAATGCCCCAAATATTGAGTACATGAAACCAATGAAAATTTTCTATTTGCGAAGCTACAACCGCACCAGCTGCCGTATGTTTTTTGTGTTTGAAGTATTTTCTTAAGTTTCAAATCAGATGCCTTGGTTAAAGTATTACCCCTTGCATTAGAATTTTACCTTTACAATTGAAGTTGTGAATTGAACTCAAATTTGTACGCTTTAACTCAGTTAGTTTATACGGTTAAGACAATCAACTAAAAGATATGGTATTTAATAGATTTAAATTTTAACATTTATAATATATTGTTTTTATTCTTAAAATGAGGATTTCTTTGTATCAAAACAAATTAAACCCAAATTAAGGCAATCTTCGCGGGAGAAAAGAATCTTATTCTGGCAGAGCAAAGACCATCAATTTCATTAGACCAAGACAAATTTTGGCTATATCCAGTCAGAGAGTTAAACGTTTTATGTCGATGATGAGAAACGAGTACAAAGGAAAATCTAGTTAAATAGTAAATTATACGCCGGTATGTCAACCGCAGCTTAGCCCGAGATGCTTTGACATTTTATAAAAATATAATTTTAAAAATATAATAATATTAATAATTTTCTGTCAATTATTTTATAATATTTTTATTTGTCTATTGCTTTGAGAATGAATTTTTTTATGAATAATTCTTTTGAAAAAATTTAATGTTTTTATATTTTAATATATTATAATATAAATATAATTATATGATACAATATAAATAGACAAATATAACAAAATTTATATAAAACGATTTATTGACATGTCAAAATTTATATAAATATACAAAACTTTTAATACAAAAAAGTAACACGAAATAACATGTAACACAAAATTAGGAGTTATATTTTGATATTGTTAATTAAAATTGATAATTTCGAATATAATATGATTATGTAACATGACAGAAAAAATAAACACAACATGAATAGACAAACATTTTAAAATTTACATAAAGGGAATTATGGATGTGTCAAAAATTTTAAAATATATAATACCTTTAATATAATTATGACATGAAAAGTAATATAAAAAACAAAACACATATAAAAAAATTGGAAGTTATTGAACACTGTTAATTAGACTTAACAATTTCAAATACAACAGTACTGTACGACACAAATATAATATAAAAAAATAATTAAAATACAATACAATACAATACAAAAAATATAAACATGATATAAATAACATCCCAAAATTTATATAAAATAAATTATTAACATGTCAAAATTTATATAAATATATAATTCCTTAAATTTAATTATGATATAAAAATAACACGAGCATGATAAGAATATATAAAATATAAAATCACAATAAAATCTCAAAAAAGAAAAAAAAAGAAAATAAAAATGGGGTTGCAATCCCTTTAAGATTGCTTTAATCTATACTATATAGATTCGATAAAGACTAAGGCAAAAGCTAATATCATTACATTGATTTAACTTTGCAAATGCTATCTGGATGTCTAAATAGGAATCACATTTAAGTTAATTTTAGATTAAAACTTCATATTTTGAAAATAAGTTAAAATTTTCTAAAATAATTAACATATAAATCACAATTAACGCATATGAAATAATAACTAGTCTATAATATATATTGAAGTATGAATGTGAAAAATATTTTGAATTGATGATAATACCTAATTATTTATTATATTACTTAATATCCATTAGACTGATATTTTATTATTATACTATATATTATAAGATTATAATTATATATTTTTAAAAAATTATATTCAAAATTTGATTAAAATAAGATAATGATAATTTTATTTATTTAAATTTAAGCATTGGTTAATTTATATATATATTTTAATAGATGAGAAACTAGCATTTTTATTTTATATAGTTATTGTGTTCGTTACTCATTAGTAAGTTCAATTATTATCTCTAATTTGGCTATTTTTTGTTATATTTATTTAACTTGCATCTTTGTAAGTTTTTAATGAATATTTAATTAGTTATAAATAAGAGAATTTCTCTTTATGATCAAAACAAACTCCTCATATTCGTGTTGAATTACACTTTCACTCTGTAGACACCTAATTTCGTCAAGGTCTCTTTTCCAATAATCCTGAATATTCAAGACCAAAAACTTAATGGCCATCATCATTGGGAACAATCCTTTTTAGATGAACAAGATATTTTCAAGATCTTTTTAGTCATAATTTAAACAGTCATAAGTTCACGTAAAAAAAATTATATTTTGATCTTTAATTTCGGATATACAAAATGAATATTTAAGGGAAAATTATTTTTTAATAATTTCTTTTCAAATTTTGAAAATCTAACTTGCAGATGATATCATAGTCAAAATTTTCATTTTTAGAAATTTTTTTGAGATCTTTTGTTATATTTGGGAAATTGACCTTCCTATATTTTTACCGATACATGTATGGTATTTCTGCTAATATGCACTCCAAAAAATTAGAAGTGTTCATGGAAAAATTCTTGTTGGCATTTTATACGATAGGGTGTCAAGTTGCTTATTTTTATAATTAATTTTAAATTTTTTCACAGTATTGCGAGTATTGTACTTGTGAATTTTTTTTATAAAATTATTTTGAATTTTAGATTTTTATCTTTACCATTTCATAAATTAATATTTTTAATAATATATTTTATTTAATTCATTTATTTATGAATTTTAGAAATTTTCCTATTTGAGAAGTATGGAGTATTTTACTCCTCGAATTTTTGCGAGAAGATTTTTTAAGTTTATATATATTTTAAAATTCTTCAAATATTATTGTCTAATTCACATTAAATCAGTTTTACAAAACTTATTTTACAAGTTTTGTATCTTCTTTTGAAATTTTTCCTGTTCCTAATATACGATATACGAAGTTTTCTACTCCATAAATTTTTTTAGGGATCTTTCCAAGTTTACAATTTTTAAAATTCTTGAAATATCTTCATTAAATTCATATTATATCAGTTTTAAAAAATTTATTTTATTTTATAAGTTTTGCACTTTTTTAAAATTTCCCCTGTTTCCATTACACGAAGTTTTCTACTTCTTCATTTTTTTTATTGGACTTTTTTTTAGTTTTTAATTTTTAAAATTTTTTAAATATTATTATTTAATTCAAATCATTTTTTAGGAAAATCATTTTATTTTATTTTATTTTCATTTTGTTTAATTGTTGTATTGTTTTTGAAATACGAGTTTTTGACTCCAAAATTTTTCTTATAAAATTTTTTTTTGAGTTTATAATTTTTAAAATGTTTCAAATATTATTATTTAGTTCACATTAATTCAGTTTTTGAAAATTTAAGTAATTGGATGAGTTTAATTTTTTATATATATTAATTTTTATCTAAAAGAATTTTTCACGTATAATTTTACGAGTTTTAAAGTTTCAATCAATTTTTTTCATTATCACATTTTCAAATTTTGTTTATGATTATTAATTTTTAAATTTTAAATTTTTTATCATTATTTTAATTTTATTTTAATTATTGGCTATTTTCTACTTGTTTCATGGAAACTAGTATAGTTGATATCCAACATTTCAGTAACCAATTTAGTTGGTGTAGACACCTTATTTTGTCCGGACTAATTTTCAGCAATTTGAAGCATGGACGTGAGAGGAGACGATCGTCGCCCGGCGAAAAAGTATTTTGAGGATGTCAAGAATGCCTAGGGATCATATCAAAGGCAAATGCGAAGATGTGGCATCAAATAATGGAGTTCAAGGCATCCGGGGACAAAGGAATCGAGAAAATTCACAATTTTACTTAAATGTATCGATGCATGGTTCTCATGTATCGATACAATGCTCCAACGCGCCAAAAATTTGAAATGTCTCCATTTGTATCGATACAACATG
>JBBYHO010000015.1:20750045-20763709 GCA_038382025.1 Adansonia gregorii | reverse complement strand
AATACATGGTTGAAAAAGTTTTAAGAGATTTTGTCATCTCAAATGAGATATCAAATGGATCCATTAATTACTTTATCGTTAATCTTGAAATATGATATTTAGTAAATTTAAATTTTAAATTTTAATATTTATAATTTTTTTATTTTCAAGTTATATTTTTTTTGTATAAAAATAAATAACGTATTATATTTAAGTATTTTAATACATATGATAACATGATATTTTTTATTTTTTGATTTTAGATTTTATACAAATTAAAGAAATATTTGGGTTTATTTTTCCTCTAATAATTTTTTCAACGTTCAAAAAATCCAGATAGGATTGATTCATTATTGTAAAATTGAAAAAAAAATGACCAAATATACACTAAAGAAGAAAAAGTTGAAAAAAAAGAATAAAAATTAAATTATATAGAAGAAAAAGTAAAATTATAAAAGATAATTATTGAAAAATAATAACAATTTTATTTCCAAAAATCATGGTCGAATCAAAAAATGGCACGTCACAATGTTTATCTTCAATCCATGAAATTTAGTATAATAGTTCTTTTTTTCTTTTTAAATCAAAAGAATGTATTAAATAATCAAGAGATTATAAGACTCAGCAAATAAAATAGTCTAGCATTGCCATTTACCTTGTACCAAATAAAATCTTAGTCAAATTAAAATTTCAATAAGATCACATAATCATTGAATTCAAAGACGAGTGTGAAATCTGAATATATATTTAATATAAATATATTAATTTTTTATTTTTAATATTTTAAAAATTATTTATATTAATATAAATTGTTTTATATTAATATTTATATATTTTTATAATTATTTTTACTTTGCATCAAATTAAATTATATTTAATATTAAAATTATTTAAAATATTAAACAAATATTTGATTTATTAAACCTAAGTGAATTAAGAATACAAAATTTGATCGATTTGACTTTTGATTTAATTTTTTAAGCTTGTTGAGCGCATGAAGATATATTTGGTGGTAATCTCACATACCCATGTGTCTGTGTGTTTTTTGGCTTATTGAAACATTAATGAAAAGGATTTTATATCATCATGAAATCTAAGGTTAAATTGGTAACATGAGTTAAACGACATCATTATCAAATTTTTATAAAAAAATTCGATCATAAAAATAATATGTGTTAACAAGATTATGTCCATAATTTATTTTTTAAAAAATTAAAAAACTATTTTATCTACTTTCTCACCATTTGAAAATTAATACATTTAATTAATTCATTTTTTCACATATTATTAACTTTTTTTCAATTCTTTTTTCACCCACAAAAGTGAGTTCGTGGTAATATTAAATTTGAATCAGAGTTCGAAATACTGTATGTTTTGATTAAATGCCTTTTTTATATTGCTACAAACAAATATTACTATATTTTTTCTTACCCTTCCATAAAAGGATTCATCTAATTTTGTTCAAAATTTGTTAATAATATTTAAAAAAAAGTGTTAATAATGACCAAATAATAAAAGTTAAACCATCGAAGGAAAAATAAAATGAATGAAATTGGTTTGCCCATTAAATTAATTCTATCAGCCTTAAAATCAGTATAAATGCATGTGTATAAATATATAAGTATGATTAAAAAAACTAATTCGATCGACCAATTGAATCAAAAGTTGGAGGTCATTTGGTCCAAAACTGTTAAAGGACCGAATTTTAATTGAATAAGTCTAAAAGAGGTAAAAGTGCTAAAATGCAAGAGTGTTAATGAAGAACATCTAAATGATAATAAAGAACAGCTAGCCAACATCCCTTTATAATCATGAATTTAATGCAAAATTGTTAACTTCAACATCTAAAGTTTGTATTTAATGTTCAAAAAACCCACTTTCTTATAGTTTGGTGGAACCACATTTGTGTCCATTAATTTGATCTAATTAACTTCTTTATCATTATGTACTTTTACAATTAAATTAGATTAAATCAATATTTAATTAAATTTATTAAAAAAATTATTAATTTTTATCAAACATTGATTCGATAAAGACTTTAAAAATTTCTATTATTGTGTATAATATTATTTACTTACAGCATCAACTCAATTAAAAAAATTAACCCAAAAAAAATTAATTTTGATAAACATACATAAAGGAAAAGGGTATAAATATCATTTAATATAAAACTTTTTAAGTGTTTTGTTTTTCAAAATTGTAGTTATTCAATTTAAAAAATAACCAACTATTTACGCATAAAAATTATCAAATGCATTGTCCATGAATTAAATTTAAATTTCAACAAAATAAATTAAAGAGGCGTTACAATATATTTTAAAAATTATTAATAAACAAAAAAGATACGTTACGATATTTTAAGAGTTTCCTTAACTGGAGCCTATTTAAACATCATTTAAAGATTATTTAATTACTATTTAAAGAAATACATTAATATATCACCTTAATCAGCAAGTATCTGATGGCACTAATTGGCGTTTTTCTTTAATATATAACTTTTACCAATTTTTAAAAAATAATGTATTAATTATATATATATATATATACATATACACACATATATTTAACTTTAGAGACCTTTTCTATATAGAATAATAATTCAATTCAAATTGCACTAATTGGCAAAAAAATTAGACAATGTAATTTTCAATTTTCCCATTTAATAATGATAATGGAGAATTTCTTTGGTGAGTTTGTTTAGTGTTACCTTCAAATTTCTAAAGTGGAAAATATCTTCAATGGCTTCTTGTTTAAAAGGAAAATAAATAAATAATAGAGACTAAATGGAAATAAACAGCTAGCTTAGATATTAACAATCAAAGCTATTTTTTTTATTTTTTCTTCAATTTTGGTAATGAATGCTTTTAAAGTAATTTTTAAAATTATTATATATATAGTAATATTTAAAAATTTGATCATTTATATTTTCATATTGGATTTTTATTATTTTATATTTTATAATCAAGTTTAAAATATTATATATTTATATGCAATTTGATATAACAATAATTCATACTTTAGATTTTGATAAATTCGTATATTTTTATTGTATTTGCATTTTTTTAAATTATTATATGGTAATATTTTTTTTGGATTTGATAACTTTTATATTTGTACTGTATTTATATTATTTTTATATTTTATAATTATGTTTAAGATATTATATTTATATAAATTTTAACATAATAATAATTTATATTATATAAATTTTTACACTTCTATATCTTTTATTGTATTTATATTATTTTTTATATTATACATATCATATTATAATTATTTTTATAATATTTAAAATTATTATATCTAATATTTTCACGTATAATAAAATTATTAATTATTATATTCAATAAAATATTATTACACTAAATAATATATTAATTAAACTTACTCGGTTAATCACTTTTTAATATATATATAAGGCTAAAGACAGAAAAGTTAGTTACATCCAGAAATTACTGTGCACAACAATTAAAGCGAAAAGTTTACTTCGTTACTATTATTATTCCCACCGTAATTATCTCCCGCTTTATTACAATCTTCAATTCCTATAACTAGGAAGTACTATGTTTTGTTATACGAGGTTTCTTCCGAGTGAGACCGGTTCTATGATTGGACAAGAAAATCTGACGGTAAAACTTCAAGTCAAATGTCCAGGATCAAAAGTATTTTAAATGAACGGCTATGATCTCTCCCCCAATTCCGGGGGACTTTCTTATGGGGACCCCACTTCAACTATGAAATAGGAAAAAAAAAGGAAAACATGAAGGTAAGAATAAAATTAGTTTCATGGCAACATTAAAATTCAACCCTTCATATTAGAGGGAGAGAAATGAGGAAAGAGGGATATAATCACAAGGAGGAAAGCCTGCTTCCACCGTTACACTCTTTCTCACATTTTTCTTTAGGTTTCTTTTTGTTTGATTCTCTCTCTTTCTGTCTCTCTCTCTGTTTACATCTTCAGCTGCCTCTTCAATATTCTTAAAAACAAAATTTTTGAGGTGGGTTTTTGGGTTTTGTTTTGTATTTTAAGGCTTTTGGTTGTCGGTTTTAAATTTGGCGATCTGGGTTTTTTGAGGAATTGAGTGGTTTTTATTGTGAGAGAGAGAAAGAGAGAGAGAGAGAGAGAGGGGGAGAGAAAATGGAGGACGGGAGATTGTGTCAGTGGAGTGTTTTCAGATCTCTTCTTGCAATTCTCCAATGGTGGGGTTTTAATGTTACCGTCATTATCATTAACAAATGGATCTTTCAGGTTTGTTTCTTTTTTTTTTTTTTGGGTTTGTTGATCTTGACACTTTCCGTTTAACTTAATTTTCTTACATTTGATCTAATTATTTGATTAATATGTAATTCTGTTTTGTTGTGTTTAAAAATTTTAATTTTTATGCCTTCTGTTTTCTGCTTTGATTCAGTTTCAGTGAGAATTTTGCTGGAGTTTGTTCTTTGATTCTTGTTGATGCTTGGTAGAACAAATTAGAAATTATAAAATTGAAAATTGAAGTTCTCATGTGGGGTATTACTAAGCTTAGTAATTTATTAAACAATACAATATTCTAAAAGTAGTAATTGAAGGAGGCTTCCAGATTTAACTGCTACAATTTAGCTTGTAAATTATGTAATATCATCATTCAGCAGTCTAGGTTCTTTTCGTCTTTGTAAATTTTTTTTATTATCTAATTCGGTTTCGTAATCTAGAGTAACAGCCTGATGATGAACTTAAAATTATGCATCTTAGAAGAAAGAGACAGGATTCATGGCTAGGCTGTCAGTTTTGTTCATGCTATAGGAATGTGGCTGTCATTTTCAACTTTGTCTAGGTACTTAAGTAACAGATCTAGGACTATGACAAATAAATCTAGGACTATAATAAATAAATCTGAATTTTACATATGGTTCCTCATATATTGGTATTATAATGTTTATTTTGTTTATGCGGTAAATATTGATGAGAGGGGGGAAAAGAGTAGGGGGTTGGCTGTCATGCATGTTGTGGGATTAAACATGGACTTTGAAAATTTTTGGCTTCACAAGTACATTTTCCAGCTTAAAGAAATAGCCAAAACTTTAGACAGATTAATGGAATCTTGGGAAACATTTCTAACGACATGTTGCTGCTCTTTCGATTAATGCCATACTATTCACTTCTGTTCTGAGGTTTCAGGTGCTTAAAAACACCTTGTAACTCTGCTGCTTTCTCGATTTAATGCTAACTATCGAAATGTTTCTGTGACTTTGATATCGGCATAGGTGGGAACCGAATCCTTTGTATTGCTCTTCCGTCCAACAAACAGCCTGATGTGAATTTTTTTTTTCTCTCAAAATGTTTTCCTTCGATATTTTTTTGTATATTTTTTTCCAGGGAACATAATAAAGTCTAATCCTTCGGTGATCATACTATTGTTAGATTGGGATATTGATCTCTTAGATTGGAATTGATCTATTTTGACACTTACAGTCAAAGATTCAGGATATGACATTTTTTTTCCCTTCCAGAAATTGGATTTCAAATTTCCTCTCTCCATATCATGTGTTCACTTTATATCCTCATCAATTGGAGCATATCTGGTAATCAAAGTTCTAAAACTTAAACCTCTAATAGCTGTTGATCCCGAAGATCGCTGGAAAAGAATATTTCCCATGTCTTTCATATTCTGCATCAATATAGTGTTGGGAAACGTCAGTCTACGCTACATCCCGGTTTCTTTTATGCAGACTATAAAGTCATTCACTCCTGCAACCACAGGTGAGTTTTAGAAATTGTAAGCCTAAGCATCACTTTTGCTGTGCCTTATCTTCATATAAGTAACTCATGAACTGCATATCATCATCACATCTAATCTTGTAGATTTTAACAGTTATATTGCAGTGGCTAGTTTGGAGGAAGCACTTTGACTGGCGAATTTGGGCCTCTTTGGTTCCTATCGTCGGAGGAATTCTGCTCACATCTATTACAGAACTTAGTTTTAATATGTTCGGGTTTTGTGCTGCCTTATTTGGATGTTTAGCTACTTCTACAAAGACTATTCTTGCTGAATCTCTGCTGCATGGATACAAGTTTGACAGGTACTGATGCTATTTGGCGACTGTTAGTTGTCCTTAGGACCATCTTTGACTTTTCGGAAAAGGTTAAAACACAAGACAACTGGACTTGAAGCTAAGCACATTTTCAATGTATAAATTGGTCTATGAAAGCCATAGAATATTCTTAATGCATAGATTTAGTTAATTCTGCATTTAACCTGAGTGTTGTCTGTAAATTTCTGCAGCTAGCTATTTTATAACTCTCTAGTAGAACTCGGATGAATGCAGAATTAACTAAATTTATGTAGTCCATGAAATGTTTAGGCGAAGACCAATTACTGCCACTATTTTATAACTCTCTAATAGAACTCCGCAAACTGTTTTTTTAGCTAAGCATTGAACTTATGTACATAGAAACTTAAAATCATCTAAATCTGTAGTCCTGTTTCACAGACTAGTTCTAGTTGTTAAACAGAGCCAAGTTTCAACACGATATACGAGGGCATCCTTCCTTTTTCAGAATAAAGGTTGAGGACGAATTCTTTCCTTTTTTTTGGCCTGACCAGCTCCGATATTACTTTTGTAACATTCTAAATTTCATCGCATTCCTAACCGATGTGGGAGTATGGGATTTTAGTAATACGACATAAAGACCTTTAGTTTACTTGTTCTTTTTCTCGAGCAAAGCTTTTTTTTTTTTTTAATTTATTTGTATCTTCAAGAATTATTTTGTGATGCTTGGTTCTATAAACATATTAATTTACAAGTTCTCTGATAGTGTTTCACTTTATATTTTGGTGCATACTCTTATAGCATAAACACTGTCTACTACATGGCTCCTTTTGCAACCATGATCTTGGGAATACCAGCACTGTTACTAGAAGGTAACGGCGTTATGGATTGGTTTCAGACGCACCCTTCTCCCTGGGCAGCCCTCATCATTATTTTCAGCTCAGGAGTGCTGGCTTTCTGCCTTAACTTCTCCATTTTTTACGTGATTCACTCAACTACTGCCGTCACATTTAATGTTGCTGGGAACCTTAAGGTGAGATTTCTATCGAAAAGATTGATCCTTATCATATTCTCAAAGTTTTACTATTCGTTACTAATTTACTATTATAATTGCTGTCGTTTGATTGTGGTGTGCTAGGGCTTAAGTTGTTTAATTTTCCCGTTTCTGCGAATCTTGGAAGTTTTATAGTATACAATAGAAGGCTTCCAGTGCTTAAATGCTTTAAAGATTTCCTATTTATCAATTTTGACGCGTAGTACGCATTATTCTTATGCTTTTCTTCTACAGGTAGCTGTTGCCGTGTTGATTTCATGGATGATATTCAAAAACCCGATTTCGAGTCTAAATGCTATTGGCTGTGGTATCACACTTGTGGGATGTACATTTTACGGGTATGTCCGACACATGCTTTCCCAACAGCCTCCGGGAACGCCTCGAACCCCTCGGACACCTAGGAACAGGATGGAACAGCTACTTCCCCTTGTAAGTAATGATAAGTTAGATGATAAGGTCTAATTGAGCTCCTTATGCATGGGGTCTTGGCTTTTGAAGAATGGATAATACCCAAAAAAAAAAAAAAAGGGCATAATTTGGACGGGATGCTCTATCAGACTATCACCTTTTGTCGGTTTTAGTACATTAGATTACTCAGTTGGAAATTTTTTAACATATTTTCTTGCCTCTCAGGTACAGAAAATTATTAAGTTTATTACAGCTCTTTATTTATTAGATTGCCCCCCAAATATTTGAGTACAATTAGCCAGCCAAAGTTTTCTTAATTTTATTGCTGATACTAATGAATTATGATGTTTTTTAAGTACTATAATTCTAAGTTTCAAATCAGACTCCTTGGCTAAAAGGTCACTCCTGCATTAAAGATTTAACCTTCCAATTGAAAGTTGGAAATTGAAAACCCTAATTAAGCAATGTTTTGCAGTTGAAAATAAACTTATTTTGGAAGAGCAGTTGCCTCAATTTCATTACATAAGCACAAATTTCGGTTCTCAATGATAATGAGAAACACAGGAAAATCCAGTTAGTGATGAAAGAATTGAACTGAAGCTAATATTATTACATTTATTTATCTTTGCATCTGCTCTCATGGATGTCTGACTAAGAATCCTATGTATACAGACATATATTTGGCATAAAGGAAATCAAAGTTAGAGAACAGGGGAATGATTTATTGAGATTGAACTCATATCTACGAGATGCCAAACTGCATAAACAAACTGAGTTACGGATTTGTCTGGGCTTGGAATCATATATATAGTTGATTAATAATTAACTAGAATTAAGCCAAAAGCCAGAAGTTCTTCTGCCATCTATTGCTGATAAGGTAGCCGACACTTTTGCTTTGCTTTGTTTCGTAACCTCTATGGTTAAGCAATCTGCGTGCTGGTCCCGCAGAGATTGCAAAGCAACCATCGAATGGTTAGGAAGATCAGGGAGGGGGTGTGAGATGAAGATCTGATTGAATGGTGGAAAATCTGTACGAGGAAACGGGTAAGGACCCACCAGTTAAAAAATGATGAGGACCTCGTCAGGCCAAGAACTTAAGACTTAAACCTTTAGCTTCTTTACTAGGCTCATCACTGTCACCAGCTTGGGCCCCTGGATGAGCCGTGCCTCCACTTCTACCCGCATGTGTTGGTACTGTGGAAGGCAGGTAAAAGAACCAGCAAAGATGGCACTTTTTTGTAAATTACTTTAAGATTAAGAAGAGAAAAGACTAGATTAAAGAACATGATATATGGTAGGACCAAGAATAACTTGAAAATTGGCTCTTGCCATAAACGTGTTGGACCCATCAATCAGAAACAACAAAAATGGCAGAATTTTGTGTATGTCTGATTCCAGAAGTGAGAAACTCGACAAATTTGCAAAAAATACTAACAAACTTAGAAAGTTGTCTACATTACCTCAGCTTCACAAGCCATGCAAAGTGATCCAAGGGGAGTTATAGCGAGATAAGAACAAGAAGGCTCGTAACTCCTTTGGGTTGGGGAGATTACGTGAAGCAATCAAATCACCCTTTTTAGCTACATGAGTGCCCATATCATTGCATGCTTAGAATGTGGACATTCAGATTTTTTTTTTTTAAATAAATTGTCAAAATACTATTCTTTTGATATATAACATCAAAAGACTATTGTTTTTACAACATTACATTTTGACATTTTTTTTTTCATCCACGTAGGTCTGATGCTTCTCAACTTGGAAGCGCCAAAACCTTTGGCAGTTTTCTTGAGATTCCCAACTTGATGTGATGCCAAAACTTTAAGCACTTTCTTTTGGATTTTCAGCTTGGAAGTGCCAAAAACTTTGGCGCTTCGTTTTGGAAGTTCCAAACCATTTGGTGCCTCATGATTCATACGCAATCGACCAAAATCTCCGTCTGTGACGTCTTTCTCTTCATATGACTATATCAAAAGATTGGTCCTCTCTTTTGTTTAATGAACTGTGAAAGTGAAAATTTTTATCAATTAATGGTACATCAAACATGATATCGTATTCGAAGTTGCCTATAAGACCTGAGAACACATATCCAACCGTATAATGTATAACTAATTTATAAAACATAATCAAGTCTTATGCATTAAAATGAGATATATCAACTAAACGAATCAAACATAACCTGGGATTTGATTCATGACAGACAACATGTGACGAACAAGAGACTTCCTTCTTTAAGATGGCTACTAAAAAAATAAAATAAAAATAAAAAATTTATTATATATCTCATTTAAATATGATTTGATGATGTTGCTTATTATTATCAGTATATATCACCTATGTCATCAAAACTTTTTATTTTTCTTAAAATATCCATGTTCAAATGTGTCAAACACATATTCAGACCTGAGTATATAAATATAATTTTCCAAATATACGAAAAAAACTAAAAAAATATACAATCATATCTAACACTCGCCCGAGTTTGGGTAATATATATATATATATACTTGGACAGTTAATAAATATAGTCTATATGCTTTAGAATGAGGAGAATGGATGGAATCACATGCAAGATTAAGATCTCAGCTCTAGCACCTGTGCAACTTTCCTCATCCATTTAAATATCCATAACAGCTCTTTAAAGCCAAGGGCATTTTACAACTTACCATGCCTCTTTTGTTAGTTATCCTCAATGATGATTTTCTGAAACTAGCTTCAGTTGTTGGATCATAACTTTCCACAAAAGTTATATTGATCCAACAATGAAATATCTTCAGGAGATAACATAAGTGCACCAGTACTCAAGTAATGCTGAGCACCTCGTGTCCTGCATAAAAGGAAAAAAAAACAATTTGTAACTAAACAGGACTACTGTGGTGGTCATGAATTAATGAAGCACTAACATTTACAAGAAAAGTAATTTAAATTAAACGTTTTTATACCTCTGTCTATTGGTCAAGCCTATGTCTACCGATAAGCGGGAAGATTCTGATATTGAAATGGGTCGCAATGATGAAATATATTCACAAAATGAAGCACCCTTCAATGCAAAGTATGACCTTGGAGGGATCATGGACCTAATAATGTTGAAAAGACGTGACTTCTCATCCCTGTATTTCAAATGCCAAAACTAATTTAGGTGAAAGTAAAAAGGCAGTGCCAATATGAAAATTTAAATTGAACATGTCATGCAGCAAGAAAGCATGCTTTCTAACAAAGATGATTAAACCAAAATATGTTTCAGACAAAACACATTAGCTAAATGCCTAAATCATACATCTATAGACATTCTACTTATCCAAAAGGAAATACTTCATCATCCTAGCAGGCCGAAACAGAAATTGTAATAGATCAATAATAAACAAGAAATTTGATCTATGATCTGCGAATGTCAAAATGCTCAACTCATATAGCAAGTAATACATCCAAATGTCGCTTTGAAGGAAATAACAAAGGTCTGTACCTTTTCACTGGTAACTCACATTTTGATGGGCTAATGTCCAAACCCTTTCCATCAATTAAAGCCCTGCTTGTTGTACCATCATGTCCAAGCAATCTACTGAGTGCTGTTGTACTGGTTGAGAAAGTCGGCAATTCCTGGCTAAAATCCACCCTATACTCAGAACCCATTTTTGATCCTATAGCATCAATTTCCTTAGCATTCAAGCAAAATCCATGCTTAGAAACTGCAGTAGCCATCTGCAGCTGCTCATCACACCAGCTGAATGATTCTGGATTCTCATAAGGGATCATTAACAGCTCCAAAGATTCCTGCACAAGTGGCTAATTAGTATCAAAGATAACAGGCATATACTCAATAAGAAAGCTCTCTGAATTAAAAAAAAAAAAACTATATTATCGTCACATACTTGCATTTGGCACGGAAAACATTTGGCCAGCTTGCGAAATCATATCACTCATTCTAGAAGTAAGTTTTAATATCTGAAGGGCATCTTTTGGCTCTGAGCCAACATACTGTTTTAGACCAGCATGACTTTAACGAAGTTTCTTCCATGATTCTTTTACTAAATCAGTGGCCACAAGGTTCCTAAATTTCCCCATGGAAAAGGGCTTTTTTTTGAAACACATGCGGCTGCATTCATCCATCACTGCATGCCCACTTGATACAGCCTCATCATACTCATTTTGAGAATTCTCCACCACCTCTTCATGAGATGCTTCAGCAATAATACTGCATGTGCCACCTAATATATCTGACATTTTAACTAATTTATGTATAAAGTTACCAGAGTCGCTTCAACAGGCAACAGGTCCTCCCTAAACTCACAACTCACAGAAACTTCTGTTGTTTCAGCGACATTAACATGAGATAACGCTCTAGAAGACAGCTTCATTACATTAACAATTTCAGTCTCAGAAACAAGGGATGACTCGGGAACATATGATACATCCAGAGATTTGCAAGTTTTCGTTTGTAAATTATTTGCTATTTCTGAGCATTGGAAACCGTCAAAGTTGGAGGTGAAATTCTGAATTTTTTTCTTATATTTCAAAAGTCTGTTAGAGACATTTTATACAAGTTTTCTAATAAGCTTCTAGCTAGGAAAAGAAATCTGCTAATTTAAAAAATAATAACTACCTCCCATGATTTCAGGGATTTACACATAATTTACGGCTACTGCATATCTTCTACAGCTAATACTTATCTATAGCTCATTCTCCTAAAGTCTAGGCAGTAATTATGGTCTTCTAACACTCCCCCTCAAGCTGGATAATAGGTATCTTCCATTCCCAACTTGGAAATGTTCTTCTGAAAGCTTGTTTTGTTTAAACCGTTAGTGAACGCATCTGCTAGCTAGTCCCCAGTAGACACATAAGGTGTGCAGATCAAACCGCTGTCTAGCTTTTCTTTTATAAAATGCCTATCTACCTCTATGTGTTTGGTTCTGTCATGTTGCACCAGGTTGTGTGCAATATTTATTGCTGATTTATTGTCACAATAAAGCCTCATAGGTCCTTTCTCATCAACCTTTAAGTCTTTAAGTAGTATTCTTAGCCATAGTAGCTCACATATCCCTTGTGCCATTGCTCTAAATTCTGCTTCAGCGCTCGATCTAGCCACCACGTTTTGTTTCTTGCTTCTCCATGAAACCAGATTGCCCCCAAGGAAAGTACAAAACCCTAATGTAAACCTTCTATCCACCGATGATCCTGCATAGTCAGCATCTGTATAGGCCTCAAGTAGCACACCAGTATTTCTCCGAAACAAAATTCCTTGACCAGGATTAGCTTTCAAATAGTGTAGGATTCTGTAGACTGCCTGTAGGTGCACCTCCCTTGGATTATGCGTAAATTAACTAACCATGTTTACAGCATAAGCTATGTTCGGTCTTGTGTGCGAGAGATAAATCAACTTGCCAACTAACCTCTGGTACATTTCTATGTCAACCATAGGATCCTTTAGTGCTTCTCCAAGTTTATGGTGTGGATCAATTGGTGCATCTGCAAGTTTTCAAGCCAATTTTCCTGTTTCTTTCAAAAGATTAGTAACATATTTTTGTTGAGATATAAAAATACCTTGCTTTGAGTGAGCCACCTCAATTCCTAGGAAGTATTTTAGTCTTCCTAGTTGTTTTATTTCAAACTCCTTGGTTAGACACTGCTTTAGAAGGTTCTGTTCATTTTCATCATTCCCGGTAACAATGATATCATCAACATATACTAGTAGGTTGTCACTCCCCCTGTCTTTGAGTGTTTTACAAACAAAGTATAGTCTCCCTGACTCTGTTTATACCCAACAGCAAGCATTACCTTAGCGAACCTCCCAAATCGAGCTCTTGGGGATTGTTTAAGACCATACAATGCTTTTTGTAATTTGCAGACCTTATTAACTCTCAGAGTTTCTTCCTCCAAATCACCATGTAGGAATGCATTTTTTTACATCATATTAGTGCAGATTCCAACTAAAGTTTGCTGCCAATGACAATAAGACTCTTATGGTATTCATTTTCGCCACCGGGGCAAAGGTTTCTTGGTAATCTACCCATAGGTTTGAGTGTAACCCCTGGCCACCAACCTGGCCTTGTATATTTCAAGTCTTCCATTAGCTTTATATTTCACAGAGAAGACCCATTTGCAACCCACTAACTTCTTTCCCCTTGGCAATTCTGTGATCTTCCAGGTTTTGTTTTTCTCCAATGCATCCATTTCCTCTCTCATGGCTTTCCTCCATTCT
>JBBYHO010000015.1:20666698-20683394 GCA_038382025.1 Adansonia gregorii | reverse complement strand
TACGAGGACAAAGATCCTGTATCTTGGGTTTTAATGAATAATTTTCCCGCCTTGGTTAAGCCATAAATCCTCTCAAATCCACCGTTTTCCAGTCGGCGGGTACGGCAGCTAAGCAGAGAGTGGGCGGCCAGCAGGCGCAGCATGCGGTCCAGCGCCGAAGGCGCGTCCCGGTTGCTTGTCTGAGGTATCTTTGAGACGATGTAACTAGCCGAGACCCCAGGGTCAAGGCCAGCAGCAGCAGCAGCAGCAGCTTGGTCAATGATTTCTAGCACGTTAAGCTCAATGGCAGCGTTCAAGACCATGGGAACAACAGC
Organism: Adansonia gregorii; assembly: GCA_038382025.1. NCBI lineage: Eukaryota > Viridiplantae > Streptophyta > Magnoliopsida > Malvales > Malvaceae > Adansonia > Adansonia gregorii. Next base: position 20,683,080 of record JBBYHO010000015.1, on the reverse strand, counting down.
AGCGGTGGCTATTACAGAGCTATGGATCCAAGCTTCCTCATCTTCATTCACCATATTTAGCTTGTTTTGATTTTCTGCAGAACCTATTGTTTTATTTTTTGATATTTTCACAATTTTGGCTCATTTCATTCAATTTCCTCTGCTTAGTAATTTCAAATAATTCGACGTCGAAGGCTCGGCAAAAGTCAAGGCTCCGGGCCCCGATTCAGACGCCTCTTTATTAATGACCGCAAAATGAAACTCGAAAAAAGTCAAATTTGAATATCAACAGTAAGTTTGAATATCTGAAAAATATCAAAAGTCTAAATTTAAATTTAATTTAATCATAATGTCCAAAAATCTCAATTTAAAAATATATATATATATATATATGAAATGATTTAACTCGAAAAAGTTAAAACGATTGAAGCTGAATCTAAAATTAATATTAAAAATAAATTAATTAATTATAATTAATTTTTTTATAAAATAAAAATTTTAATTATTAATTTTATTAATTTTATATAATAAATTAATAAATTAATTTTATATCTTTTAACAGTAAACTTTTATAAATAAATATAATTAAAAATACCATACATGAATTAAATTTTAGTTATTTGATGAATTTTTAATTATATAAAAAATATTTTATAAATAAATAAATTATTAAAGTGTTCGTTGATAAGTACTAATGTATAAAGTTTGCTCCGGTGCAAATTAAATTAATATACAATTTACTCTTTTAGTGTTATTAACGTAGAATTAAAAATATAATAATAAAAAAATATATAAAATTTAAAATAATTTAAATAGATAAAAATCTGAATTTGAAGTGACATGACATGAATGTACCAAAGGCAACCTCTACCACTTATTGACGCTTGTAACTTACTGACAATTGCCGGCCTTTGGTGTGGTGTGTAGACAAATTTATACAGTTTTATTGTATTTATAAGTTTTATATATTATAAAAATATTTAAATTATTATATATTTTATAAATCTGGATATTATTAATAATTAAAGTTATATAATTTTTTATATATTCATGTTTAACGTTAATTTTTTTATGCCTTATTGTAAACAATTTAGAGATGGTAAAATGATTATTTGAAAGGTTTTTTCTTGACGACTAAATTGCTTACCATACACACACACACACACACACACACCCACACCCACCCACCCAAAAACAAATGCAAAAGATCCTGAAATTTATGGTAATTTAAATTGACTATATCTATGAAATTGCTACCCTAAAATTGAAAAAGAAAAATAGTGCATTGTTTCAAGCAGCAGTTGTGAATGGATTCAAATTATGCATCTTCATTTTAATGATACATAGTTTGCAGGTTTTACCCCAAATTGCAAATGGCCATTACCTACCAAAAGGAAAAAAAAAAAAAAAAAAACTTTGTTAAGAGCAAATGCACATTGCATATATACCTTCAAAAGTTCATTTCCCACCTTCTTCCAGGATTATTTTTGGGACCTTCTTCCAAACTATAATGCTCCCAAGAAGTAAAACAAAGGTCTATGACATCGCATGTTAGTGAGGAGACCCGGTTTTTTCCCGGTTTTGACTACCAACAACGGATGATCCTCCCTTTTGGTTTAGAGAGATAGAGATGGTTCTGGCGGCTGTAACTGCTGAATCTCCCCTCTCGATGATCTTCTCAAGTTCCCTCACCTTCTCTGACAGCAATCTAACATTTGTGTCGGTGGACTGAACCAGCTTGTTTGCAGTTTCCAGCGCGATGCAAAGCTGGAATAACCCAAGAGGATCATGTTAACAGTCAGAATGATTGAAAGAACCTTTGGAATTCCATAATATTAATGCATGGAGGAAATCAAACCGTACCAACAAGAATTTTGCTCATCTTAGAATATTAATGCACTCTCATGATGATGAATTGATGATTTTCGGAGGTTGACATACTGATTATAATATATATATTAATATATATATATATATATATATACACATATATATAATGGTAGTACTACTACTGCATTTCCACTTCAGTTATTGCTCTTCAGCATTTTATGGATTTGATAATGCATTTACACATCATTGAATGGTCTTCCTTTTTCTCTTCAATACCTCCCAAACTTTGAAGAGCATTGATAGGAAAACATATCTTCCAGCTAAAATTTGAATTGTCACTTTATTTTCAAAAGAAGGCACAATGGAAGCAAATCTGAACTTTAGGAAAAACAATATTTCATAGCTAAGAATTAGTTTGCAACTTTATAAAGTGAGGATCATCACTTTTCAAAAAATAAAATCGCACATCATCCACGTTAATCCTTGCATCAATAGATAGATTGAACAAAAATTAAAGAAAAAGAGACATTTATTAAGAGAAATAAATAAGGAATAACTTTACTGCTTTTAGCTTATCCTGCTTTACCATTCTATCTCTTATTTTATCTATCCATTCCACACCATTTTGCTGAATCCAATCAAAACGCAAGTATATAAGAAGCACACTCAAATATGCACTCCGCATCAATGGAAAGCTGTTCTACATATGCTTTGCCATAGGTACAATCACAAGCAATCAATGGAAAGCTGTTCTATATATGCTTTAAATCAGATTATCTATTACCTGTAAAGTCAGGGCTGTCCAGGAGTGATCCGAACTGGCGAGTGCCTCATTCAATTTCTCATAGTTTTCCTGAATAAAGCCCCGCTAAGCGCTTGACACAGCAAAAAAACAAATATGTACAACATACTAAAGCTTGCTAGAAAAATCATATGGAAGTGATCATTTCAGCATTTACAAGCACAAATCATGAAGATAAATGAGCCCATCCCAGATGATAACTCCTATTTATATACTTTCTTCCTTGCGAGGCTAGCTGGAAGCGAAAGAAGCTATCTTTACAGAATGAAAACGTGCTTCACTGCGCATATGCATATGCTTCATAGCTACTAACACACTTAAATTTAAAGGCGATAATAAACAGAACTTATTTGTTTTCCCATCATGTATAATTAAGTGTTGGAACTAAAAGGCCTATGCTTTAACACAGGGATGATTATATGAGGAGAAAATGTTTAAGAGAAACATACAAAAAGCAATGAACATTTCACAGGAAAAAAATTACTAAAACAATCTAACATATTCAAGGGGGAAAAAGAACAGCCCAAGTCGTTTTAACCATTTTTCTTGTGCTAATCAGACATGAAATGCTTTATTTTAGACATTTTGAATCTTGAGGTAATGAATTCCAAGGTTTTGGTTCAATTGCTAAAGTTTAGACTTTTGCAGCTACAAATCAACTTGATTCAAGTAATATAATTCTGTTATTGAAAAACATAAAATTTTATTTTTTTTTTAAAAAAAAGAAGAATTTATTTTCTTTGTTTTTTTTCTTCAATTTGGGATCTGCCCTATGGTCTTGTAAATACTAGAGGAACAAGAAAGGAACCTGGAAGAGTTTGATGAGGTCCAACGATTGAAGGGTATCATTGGAAACAAGAATTGACGATGGTGATGGAAGACTGGTATCATGGTGGTGGTGATCTGGCACTGCAGTGGATCCTTCCCCCACGTCGCTAAGCAGATCCCCGATGGTAAGCAAAGGCCCTCCAATTCCTCTCATCGTTTTTTTTTTTTTTTTTATCTCTTCGTTCCTTTCTCTGACTTAGCGCCCTTTGCCATTACGCTGGTTTAAGGTTTTGCCATATTTCATGGGCTTAAAGAAATGGACTTTAGAATTGTTTAGGGCCCCTTTAAATTTTCATCTCCAAGGAACCTAAAAAGAACGCAAAGCAGTCCTCTGATCAACACTTCCTTCAAGGTGATCGATTTTACATAAGGTAGGCATCAAATCGTTTTTACTTTAATGGGTTTAAATTGTTTGCTTTCTTCACTTATTTCGGATCTGATGGTTTCTGGGGTTTTAGGGGATTGGCTTTCATTTTCTCCGATAGTAAGTTCCACTAATGGCTGATAAATGAAAGGGGTTTTTCGGTCATGTATCATTGTTAATAAGTTGCACCAATGGCTGATAACGAAAGGGGTTTTTCATTAATGCAACCTTGTTATATTTTGGCTTGACATCTGAGCTTGTAGAGTTTAACAATGATTCTTGTTATTTACTTAGTACTTTGATTTGAAGTATTTTAAATAAAGAATTTAGCCAGCTTGCAGTAGAAATGACAATGAAATTGGGATTGATTCTGATGAAACTCTCTATGGCTCTAACCCTGCTGGTGCTTAACAAAAATCAGGGAGCAAAGGTGCAAAACTTTGATGCTTTTTTCCTGAGATTTGTTTTAAGGATTACTATCTTTAAAACTGAAATTTCGTTAAAAACACCTCATTACCAAATTATTAAAGTTGGGAACTTTCGAACCACTGCTGATGATTTATAGTTGTATGCACCTGACTGCAAAAAAATCAGAATTATTGAAGTGCTATTGCAGCCCCTTTCAACTAATTCATTCACCAACCATTTTCATTCAATATTTGGAGTGTTATAGGGCTTTCAGCATGATGGTAATACCCAACCTGTCACATTTTCTCCACATAAACATACTATAACTAAAAGCATTGAGTTTGATAATTTATTTCCCCTCATAAATTCATTCTTAATTTTATCAGCACGTAACCTGACCTCTAGAATTTTTTCCTCTTTATTTTTCTTGAATTACCTATGTCTAACACCCATATCCAATGCATATTTAGATATAGGTACGAAAATATAATCCTCCAAAGGCCCTCCAAATATATGAAAATCTCCGTTTCAAACATTGACTTCATTTCAAAGACCGAATATATTTGAAGCAGGAGTCGAAACAGAAACCATTTCGAACCTCCCATTTTCTTTATGAAGGCTGGCATTTACAGCAACTTCAAATTTCAAAGGACTGTTTTTGCCTTGCTGAACCAACATCTTAAGAAGAACTAACCAAATTTGAAAAACATTTATGTTTTTGTTACCTTGTTGATTTTGCGCACTTTCCTGCCTCCCTTGTGCATCCGATGAGCAATAATCTGCATCGCTTGATCCAGCAGCGTTGCAGGAACAGGGACCCTTCTTTCCAACACATCCTGGATTAAGGCTTTTATCATGCTTGTACTCTCTATAGCATAAGTAAACTCGTTCAGCCTTGATGTTTCCAAACAATTTCTCTGCTGCATTGTTTTTTACCAGTAGTGGCATGTGTTCAGAGTCATCCCATATATATAACTGCAATCAAAGACAAGGAGTAGAATTAGAATTTCATAGAATAGAATAGAGATAATCTGAAGAAAAACATTTGTTAAAGAGCAGTTCTTATGATAATTCGATAATGGGAAGATAAACCAAAGAAAATCATGCAGGTAATGAATAAATTCAATGTTTGTCTTCTCACTGTTCTAGAAATGAAACTGAGAGATGCATAAAAAAATGAATTCCAAACAAATCACTGATAAATCTTAAAAACATTTCCTCGAACAGGGGGGGGGGGACAAACCAAACAATGACAAAAAAAAGGCCAATCATTACTTAGAAAAAAACAAATACACCAAGAGATCGAAGACTTTGCGCACACATTTTATCGCATGAAATGCAAATACAGGTTTCGAGTTAGGTTTAACTATAAATCCAATCACCTAACCAAGATACAAACATGAAAGGTTAATGTCAAGAACTTTCATGAAAGCATGTCTTCTAATTCTACCAGCGTAAGCATAGGGGAATATGAACAGAGTTTGTATGTTCAAAAGACTTCGGATTCTCGAAATAAAATTAAGCCGCAAACTTGATCACAAATATGTGCAGAAATAAGAAATTCAAATTTCTTAATTTGAGACCTTTATTTGCAAATACTGAAATAATCTCGAGTCATATGCAACCTTACAAACAATTACCATTTTATTTGCTGATGAAGCTAAATTTTCAAACTTCAGAAGATAGTCCAGGGAATGCAAATAATAATATGCATAGAATAATATAAATTGTTGTTCGATAGAAACTGTCTTTAACCATTTCAGCAGAAAGAGCGTGGTACTTCCACTATTCCAATGATATATGTCCGCCAAAATAAGTTCAAGAAGAAAGCAATACCATAAAAGGCCGATATACCAAGCTGACGGCATGAAGGCGATCCGAGCTTTTCTCACAATAAAGTGGAACAGAGTTCTTCCCAACTGTAGACCTGATACAGAGTATAGAGACATTGAATGTCCTATTCATTCATAACATTAAAAGCCATGCAAGAAATTTGAAGATATTTACCATACCCGTGCTCTGAATCCAAAGGGGAACCACACAACCGGCAACCAGTGCAAATAAGATCTTCTGCTAAATTATTGTCTGCTGATGTACGTAGTCTCTGGCTGATAAACATATTTTCGTTCTCAGACTCTTCAATGTGCCTCCAAGTAATTGGCAGAAAAATTTCACCAATAGAAGCACTAAATATTGCCTTACAGTGACTCTTCAGGCACAATACTTCTGAAAGTGAGGGACATTCTCGAAATTTATTTGGTTCTGGCACTTTCCAGTTTCTGGAGAGTCGCCTATTCTGCAGTCAAATTAAGCATCTATGTTACTCAAAACATTCAGAACAAATACATCCAAACATTAAAATAAACAAAATGAATTAACATCCGATAAAACAGCAATATACAAGAACAAGAACCTACAGAGCAGAAGGATAAGTAAGCAAAAGAAAAAAAGCAAGATCATCTAATTTCCTACTGATCATCAGCCGACTTATAAAACGAGTGAGAAATTTATCATACAGCAAACAAATTCAATAACAGCACACATAAATAGTACGTACATTCACTTTTATTCAAGTATGAGCAATTTCAGCTTAGATTACAACAAGATATCTCAATATATATGATAATGAGAGGTATATTACCGAAAAAGGATATCATAATGAAAAGGTTATAGTGGGTTGTATTCAAATTCCACAAATAGCAGGAGCTAGAATTAAGATGAAACTTGACTACATAATATAAAATATAAGAGAGAAAAGGCTACTTGACAGCCATTTGCTTTGACATTGTGAATAGCCGTATATCCAGTCCTCTGCACCCATTCTATAACTTTGGAAAGCTTTTCTTTTGCTGCTATCCCCGCTCTACACGCTGTTACTAATTCAGTTGCCCCTACAACAAGTATGAACACAAGGCTCCGTTCAGTAAAAGATCTTCTATTGTTTACAACTGAACTCAAACTTTTAATGCATATGTATATCCATAAAACACCATTTACTTTGAAACAATAAACCTATGTTAAGTGTCAAGATACACGTATGGGTCTTATACGAATACGCTCAATTTTTTTTTAAAGTTTTTTCATATATTCAGAAGATAATACCATATACCCATGTCCATACTTCAGAGAAAATGGAAAGTACAGGTAACATAGCAATAAACATTACAAAAATTTAACTTTCAGATATACCCTTTGAGACAAGAGAGTCGTAAGGGTGGACTAGACGGAGTAAAGATGACCAGTCAACAGTTCTGGCCTCAAAAACATCTCGAAACTTTGTAATCTTGACATCTGAAATTAATGGGCTAATATAAGTATAAATATGAACATAAAAAAAGTATCACAAATTAAATGGAACTATAGTAATATACAATCTAAAAGACTAAGAACGTAAACTAATTAATGTACTTTGCAACAAGACGATGTCGCCGGCAACAACAGTGGACCGCAATTCTTTCTTCCATAAGGAGACGGAGAAAAAGGGTCGAGTGTCATCACCGACCTGAATGTCTGTCCTGATTATTTCTCCACCTTTGGATAATTTATACTTTCACCCACAGACACAAAAAATAAATAAATAAAGTAAATTAGAGAATTATGATTAAAATTATTGAATCAAGAAGAGATTTAAAAAAAAAAAACACATACACCCAAACAGCAGAGCTGAGAGGGAAATTAAAGAAACCTGAACGGGGGTCGAACGGTGGACGAAAACCAGAAGCTGAACGAAGTGACCCATGTGATGAGAAGCTTCTGAGAGATCGATCAACGTTCCGTACCACGATGTCATTGCTTCTCAACTTCTCCCTCGGTCTACGCCTGGTATGAAGCTAGATGCTTTTGTCATCTTATTTTCTCATGTCCCTCAAATCTCTAGTTCCCGTTTCTTAGCTTATATATATATATAGAGGTTGGCAGGATTTGCACCATGAACATTCAATTTGACCCTGATCACTGAATTTGTCGAAGATTCAGTTAGGGCATGCGCCATTCGCTTGAATCCGATTGTATACTGTTTGTGGAGGTATGACGGCTATAAATTATATCTGATATAATCATCTAGAAATTCATGAACACTTCCATATGAAAGTACTTTATCTATTTTTATTTTGATGATTTATTAAATTATTTTATCCTTGATTTATTCCTATCGGAGATTTTATAAAAGAAAGTTTTTTTTTTATTGTGGCTAATTTTCATTTAACTAATTTTTTATTAAAATAAATTATTTTCAATAAAACACAAATATATCTGTACGAGATGCTAGAATTATTTGTAACTACATAATTGCGACAAGGATGCAGTTAAACTCTGAGTTTTTAGAAGTTTTACTCTCTTTTTTTCCATACTCATTTAAAATAAATGCAATGAAGATATTACGACAAAGGCAATTTCATTTCACCTCAAGGAGAGAGACAGAGAGAGACGGGTTAAATCAAGTAACAATATCCCACATAACATAACAGTACTTAATGTCTCATAACAAAGAATCCGGAAACAACTAAAAATTAGCCACCCAAACTCCAAAAACTTTCGGGCTGCCACCAGTTCAACAAAATGGATCGAACCAACCAACACAGCATAGAATAGAGAATCGACTCCTGAGCTCAGTGTCCAATCAAAACACCAAATTACATTCTCAGCGTCGAATAATTAAAGGTAGTTACTTACTGCTACCGGGTATTAGATGGAACTTCGCCGATAAAAACAAGGGCCAATTCCCCACAGCAGCTTTTGTTTGAAAAAAAAAAAAAAGCTACTAAAATGCCAAAAACAGACCCACCAAAACAGAACCAAACCAACCCACCGTCATCCAAATCTCCTACCATCAAGCAGATAATGAAACAACTTGTAAATCTAAACCATCGCTTTTCTTTTCTTTTTTTTTTTTCATTTTAAAACTTCAACCATTAACTATACACTAGTTTCTTATCTACAACAGAGCCTAACCTGTTCATTCCGTACAAGGCTCGGTTACCGTTTGTCTCCCGGAGCGTCAGTCCATACTTCGTTGACTTCTCTGAAAACATGAGTTACTTCAAATATGAACTCATGTACAAGCGCACCCCAATCTCGAGGGGTCCATCATCACCACCAATTGCATACAGTGCCACAGGTATTGTTGACAGCAGGCGCACCGTTAGAGGAAAAGTTTCAGGCTCAACCTCAGATTTCAAGGTTGGCTCCAAATCTGGGAATGCTACCCCACCATTCGACATGCATGTTGGATCATATTCATCAATGCTACCTGTTTCCACACTTAGATCATAAGGATTTACAATCCATGCAACATTTCCTAGAGCCATGTAATTCCCTATGCCACCTTTCTTGAACAAGCATTTGTGGCCAGATAAACTAAGCACCAGTGTCGAGGTAGACTCCAGCCATTCTACAGTTAACCCTTCAACTTCATCATAGTATATTCGCCGCTCAATCTGAAAGCAAAGAAACATGATCATTGAAACCACGCACAGTATGATGGAATTAAGAAAATAAGGGGAAAAAATCACTTACAGCCAGCTTCTGGATATAAACAGACATAAATCTTGGCCCCAATCCCAATACTCTAGCATCAGACAACAAAATCTGAGGGGAAAAGAAAGCATCAGTCACAAATGCAAACATATAGACCCCAAAAAAATGGAATAGCATAAAAGGAGAACATTTACTAAACTTCCAAATTATAATTTCTATACCAAGTAGTCTCCTATTAGGTTTCCTTCGTTACTCCATTTTAAACTTCTAGTTATGTGTAACATCTACAAGGTTGAAGCCAAAGTACTAGGAAGACTCTTGAGGATGTCTTATACAGAGAACGTGATGTCCAATGACAATAGAAGACAAACAGAGAGTAATAACTTAATTTCTGGAAAATTACACTTGTTATGATAAGAAGATAAAATCAAAAGGCAAAAATCTAACGAGGTAGGGCAGCTTACCATATGGACCAAAATATAAATCTAAAATGGTAGCCGATTATAGTACAGATCAATAAAAGCTATGCAGCATTTAAAGAAAAAACATAAACAACTCTAGTAAAAACATACCGCTTTTTTCTTCAGCAAAACCCACATATAGAGTTTCTCACAGTCATCCTGAACATGCCTACTGGCCAGCTTTCTTTCGTTACAATATGCAGCAACATCAGAAAGTAGTTCAGCGGAAGGAATTCCATGCTTCAATGCAGCCATTGCTAATGCTTCCTTTCCTTCTGGAGACACTGCAGCTTCCTTATCAAAATAAATACCAGTGAAACACCTTCTAGACACTTCTCCCGCATTGTTACCTTTAGGCAAACATCTACACTTCAGATATAACTCCTCAGCTTCAATTACAGCAGCCAATGTCCGATGTACTACAATATCTGGATATCGACGTAGAGGTGAAGTAAAATGTGTATAGAGAGGAACAGCCAACCCATAATGACCCCAATCGTTCAAATTATCTTTTAAGTCAGCACTACAAAAGTAAGTAGCTAATTGCATTGGTTTTGAAGCATACAAGATGAGAATATCAAAAAGAACAGAATCATCCTTGAGCTGATCCCTTATTTTCTCCAACGATTGTCGAAACTGATTAGAAGAGGAAGTATCCAATGCTAAACCATGTTTGCGACAAAATGCTTCAAACTCTTTGAGCTTTCTCATATTAGGTTCAGGATGCCTTCGCAATAATGCACTATCAGGAAAAGCTCTAGATATTACTTCTGCAGCTGTCATATTTGCCAAAAGCATGAACTCTTCAACAAGAAAATTTGAATCCATCTGCTCACTTAGACTGCTATCATATGGAACCCCATCTTCATCAAATAAGTAAACAACTTTAGAGCTTTCAAGCTGTAGAGCACCACCATTAAATCTTTTCTCCTTCAAAGTTTTTGAAAGTTCATTAAGACATTTAACAGATCTAATAACATCAGCCCATTCATATTGGCCATGCAACTGCGGGTATCCTTCTAAAGTATTAGATTTGTCCACATTAATTATCCCTTGAATAATGTCTTGAGCATGCTTATATGAAAGTTTACAACAAGACCTTATCACTGTACGGCCAATCCAACGATCCAAAACATCCCCCATGCTGTTTAATTCCCAAAACATAGAAAAGGCCAGCCTATCAACTCCAGGATTAAGCGAACCAAGCTTTTCTGAAAGCAAAGATGGCAACATCTGTATCTTCCTTTGCAACAAGTACACACTGGTTGATCGAATCTGGGCTTCGTCATCTAAGGCTGTGTTTGGTAACACAAAGTATGACACATCTGCAATGTGTACACCTACTCTAAAAGTGTCCTCGGATAACTTTTCAACAGATAAAGCATCATCAAGATCAGATGCAGTGGAAGGGTCAATAGTAAACACACACAAGTCTCTAAGGTCTTTTCTAGTTTGAAATTCTTTCGGCGGGATTTCCCAAGGAATACTTGGAAGACATGAAAGCACTTGAGGAGGAAAATCAGCACAACGAATAGCATTTTGATACAGGATTGCATTGATCTGAGGTTCCAATTCACTGCCCCGTCCAAAAGAATGAGAGACACGAGCTTGCGGAAAAGGACTTTCTGCACTCCAATCTTCAACTTGGGCAGCTAGCAACTCCATCTCAATCGTTACATCACCATCTTCCAACCTTCTCTTTATGCAATCCGGTAAGTCTCTCACTAAAACAATCATTTTGGGAAATCTTGGATCAGTTGGGGTCAATGTAACATACTCATGGTCAAAAATTGCAGAATTTTTCTTTGAATCTTTTCTATTAAGTTCTCGGTAGGAAAACCACTGCTTAACATTAAGAAAACCAACAATAGCATCTCGTCGAAGAGACTTTTCAACAATTGCAACAACCTTCCCAGTTGGTCGTTTCAGAGGGAATTGACTAGTCAAGGCAGCCAACCCATCCACTGAATTTATGCCTTCATTCTGCCTGGGAAAAAGACCCAAATGCAAAGAATCAGAACTACACTGGTGATGCCCATTAACATTGTTGTAAGCTGCTGTTCTACTCACTTGTGTTTCATCATAAAACCTTTTCTCAAGGAGTACTCCACTTCTAGCATCATCATACTCACAATCTGCATCCACCTTACCTTTACCCTTGTAGCTATTACCAGCCAGTTCATTGACTTCCTGGACTAAATTACAATCTTCTACCCGTGCAGAATTGTTTGAGGCCCCATTTGACCCTTTCATCTTGGTCCACAATCCCAAAGGATCAACCTTAATAACCACAATATCTCCCTCAACCTATAAGACAGAATATATAGATCAGCAATTATTAGACCCCCATCTTGTATAAACTAATACTACATATAAAGGTACAATAGCGTTGAAAGTTAACATAAAGAACATAGACCCATAGACTTTCATACTCACAGCTCTATTCTGCGAAGAAACTCCACTGACAAGAACATCTGTAGGTACCCCATCAATTTTGCAATATGCCTAGCAGTATACAACAGTCTTCCATTAGAATACAAGATGTATCATGTAAGGAACATCGTAAAACAAAATGAAGTTTAGCAACCACAAACCTCAAGTCGGTTGTGAGCATTCACACGAAACAAAGCTTTGAAAGCTTCCCCTTTCTGCAAAAGGGTTAAAGACCAAGCGAAGCAATCAGGAAACCAAGAGACAAATAAAACCAATGAACCTCCCACATAAACTACATATGCCTCCAAAAACCAATAAAAATTAAAGAGAATCAAGAGCACTATTATTACTAGTTTTTATTAGATGTGTGATTTGCTTATGAATCATTTTTTTTTTTTAACATTAATTATTATATTCAAAATATAAAAGTATTTAGGAGTTGTTTTAGTAAAATGGGGCTTTGTAAATTATGAACTCTTAACAATTATTTTGTACTCAAGTTTAATTGTTCAATTAATACATATAGACATACACCCACACATAGTCAGATGATGCCGGGATACAGATAGCAATTAGCTATCACATCCTCCCAAGCAAAGATTTGAATCTGAAACCTCAAACTTGGAAACTTCAGTTCCAACCCCTGAGGTGGCCAACTGAGGACTTTAAGAGCTGCTTTATCAAACTAATTAGTTTCAATTCAAATTTCTAACTTTTAGCATTTATCACTTTCTTATAGGTTGTTTTATTCTTACAGAACAAGGACTAATGGACTATTGATGACTGATAAATAAAAACTAATTTTAAATTTAAGTAACAGCCAGCCAGGGAAAAATAGTTATCAATTATAAAAGCAATTTTCAAACAAACCTCTAGTGCCTCATTTACAGCCTCCATAGGCCAATATGGAGAAAAAAGTTTCTTTCGAGCAAAACCCTCAAACTGATGGAAAGGAAGAAAGCCATCTGCACACATTTTAGATGACCCTGGATAGGCAGGAAATGATTTGGAGAAAGTTATTCCGCCAAAATCAACAGCAGTATCATCACAACCAGAGCCAGCTTGTTCATTTATATGCATTGTAGGCATAGAACTAAAAGCAACGTCAGATGCTCTATTGGGAGTTTGTTCATTGGAAGCCATCTCCAATCCTCGTTTCGAGGAAGAACAACTCATAGATGATGTCAAACTCTTTGTTTTGTCTTCACTTCTCAAGCTGTCTGATGATTCTCCGCGTGCTTCATTCACTGAATTACAAGCTATATCCCCACGAAGATTAAAATTATGAAGCCAAAATAAAAAATCCCAGTTAAGTTTATCTCACTCAAAATCAAATTAACCATTTATTAATAAAAATCCGATAACGTAAAATGAATTCGCCACACCACAAGAAATACCCACAAAAAGAAACTAAAAAAAAATACTATACTTAAAGAAACTCCCAGCAAAACATAAACAGAATCCACTAAGTTCTAAGAAATACCCGGTAAAGACACTAAAAATTTTAGTTTGAATCTACAAAATAAGGTTTCTTTGAGGAAAAATTAGTGTTAGCAATAAGAAAGATACCTGAGTTATGTTTGGATCGACGATTAGATCGTCGTTTTTTCTTCTTCTCCTTATCGGCATCCTCTGCCGTCCTGTCAACAATCACAGACTGCTCTGCAGCGCCGCTAGCACCCCTCATAATTTTTTTAAATAAAATTAAAAAAAAAACTGGAAAATTCAAACAAAAACGAAAAAGAAATTTGATAAAACGGAAGAAAACTAAAACCCTAAATCAAATAAAAACTCGGACAGCTTCCAATGAGTTTAAAAAATATTACGGAAGGTACCGAACAAAAAAAAAAGAAAGAAAGAAAGAAAAAACCAGAGGGAAAAAGAAGGGTTAGGGTTTTAAAGAATTTTCAAGAGAGAGAAAAAGAAATTGTTTTTAATAGAGAGAGAGAGAGAGAGAGAGAGAAAGAAAGTGGTGTGGAGGTGGAAGAGATAATGATGTAAAGATTGGTCGGCGGAAACAGGGGCGCCGACAATCGATTCCTTTGTCTTCCCTCTTTCTCTCCCTTTTCTTTTCTTTTTTTCTTTTTTTTTTTTTTCTTTATCTTTCTTTCTCTCTCAGTTTCTTTCCTTTTCCTTTTCCTTTTGTTTTTCCCCCCTCCGTTTTCTATCGGTTAGGGAAGAAAGGAGAGCCGGGAGTTGGGTAAGGAGTTAGGAACGCTAAATATTGCGACACGTGTCATAATTTTTGCTGGCAAATTATCGTGATAAATATACGCTGCGGTTGAGTGTTTCGTGGTATTATTGGATTTTGCCAACCGGAATCTTTAAGTATTTTTTTAATTATTAAATAATATATATTATTTTTAATAATATTATTATATTAAATAAAAAAATTAACCATTTTATTTATAATTAGAATTTCATGCATCCACCAACCACGTTGGTGAATAATTAATAATTTTTTTGAAAAAAAATTATAAGCAAAATGTAAATATTTTATAATTGGCTAGTTTCTTTTTTTTTTAACAAGCGGGTAGCTTTTAGGCAAATGTAGTTTTCTGCAAATAAAAATTGTATTAAGAAAATACATTTGCACGAAATTTTTTAGAAAACATATAAGACCTTAATTAATTTTTGATGTTATAAATATAGTTTGTTTTATTAGGTAATTTTACTAATTAAATTTATTTCGTTTTACTTATGACAACAAATTTAATCAAATATGTTTGATTATAGCATGATTGCGAAAAAATATAAATAAAAATTTATTTTTTAAAAAGTTTTTGATTGCCAAATAGTTTTTATTTTTTTATAAAAAATAATTTTAAACAATATAAATCAAATGAGTTTGGAAAGTTGAGAGTGACACTAGACACAGCTACTTTTATTATATATAGTATAGATATAAATAATATATACATATATTAATTTTCAATATATTAAGTGAAGATATTATTTTTTTTAATAATCTCAAAAAGCATCCTTAGACTGTTGTTAGCAAAATCCTTATATTACTTAAAAGTTACTATTTTATTAAAATTTTTTAAATTATTAAATTTTAAAATACAAATAATTTAATATATATTTTATTTATATTATAATATTATATATTTATTACTAAAATAACATAAATTATATAATATATAAAAATAATATATATTATATAATTAAAAATAAATTAAATCTGAATAAAAATATTTTGCTTCGGCAAAAATAAGATATGGGCAAATAATGGTAGGTCCAATCACATTAGTGCAACATAAAGTTTGAGATTCTACCTTTAGGATTACTAAAATAATTAAAATATATGGATCCATAACATGTAAAATTGTTTAAAGTTTATAATTCTTAACCTTTATCAAAATTAAACGCACTCTTAATGTCAAAGTTCAAGGTGATGGGAAATTATACTTAAAGAATTAAAAGATACACTTTTACTTCATTATTAAAATTTATTTAAACTTTTTATGTAAAATTTTTAATTAATTTAATACAATTAATTCGTACTACTAATTAAATTAAAATTTTTATAATAAATAAATTCAAGAAGCGGAGTTTAGGAATTTCCTTTTACTCCATATTCAAACATGTACGCCTAAAGTAAATGACCTTGGTTTCTTCATTGAAACTTTTCCATCGTCTCCCTTTTCCACAGTCGAAGATACCGAATTATATAAACTTGACTTTTGTTTTAAAATTTTTGTGCGTGTGTCTATATATATATATATATATATATATATATATATATATATTAAAAATTTTAAATTGAAACATTCATATTAAAATTGTTAATTTTTAAAAA
>JBBYHO010000015.1:20643274-20663076 GCA_038382025.1 Adansonia gregorii | reverse complement strand
AAACGTGTGTATTTAATTTAATTTAATTTAATGATAAGTAGTATATTTCGACCTTTCATTTATATACATGAACTTCATTCATTTTCCTTACCTAAATAAGCCTCTAAATTTATTTTATTAATTGATTCATTTAACTGATCCCTATAAACAATTATTAATATCTTTTCATTTGTTTTTAAAAAAATTACATCAAATTAATTATTTTCATAAAATTAAAAAAAATTCTCTAACCATTGTACTTTTTTAATTTTTAAAAGCTTAAAGGTAATTTCATCAAACAGTCAATTGAACCGTATAATTTAATTATAAGTAAAAGAAAAGAAAAATTATCGTCATCATTCCTACAAATATATTAGTAAAGTAACAAATATCATTTAAGCTAAATATAAAAAACAAAATATATAATAATTTTTTAATTCAATAAAATTTTTTTAAAGAAAAACCAATAATATAAAAAAAAACAATTTGAAAAAACTACCAAGAGATTTCAGCCAAATATCTTGAAATCTTGAAGAAATTGTTTTTTAAAGTAAAACAATTAAAGTATGTGATGTGATATTCATCGAAAAGTCATCCTTCCACTAAATGAGATGTCATTTATTTTTAGACATTTATTTCATTAGCATTGCATTTTTTTTATCTTTTGTTGGGAAAATCTTCAAAATTATGCCATTAAATTTGGTTTTGTTGTTTAACAGATCGTTAGCAATGGAAAGTACAAGAGTGTGCTTCACCGGAGCACAGTGAATAAAAATGAGACAAGAATTTCATGGCCGGTGTTCTTGGAGCCACCATCAGATTTAGAAATAGGGCCTCACCCTAAGCTCATCGATGAAGCTAATCCACCCAAATTCAAGACCAAAAAATACGGTGAATATTGTTACTGCAAGCTCAACAAGATCCCTCAGTAAGCTGTTACACATATTTTTTATGAGGAGCAAAAAAAAAAAATGCAGCTTAAGCAAGCTTCCATGGTCGACATTTAGAGGGAAATAAATGCTGTAACATGGACCAAATGCATGCGTCTGTAATAAGTGTTCTGTCTGTTTGAGTTTCATTCTATGTTCATTGTTATTGTTGTACTATTTTTTTCCTGTTAAAGGTTTTGGTTTTTACATTCATTCTGTGTCCGTAGCAAAAAAAAAAAAAAAAATCTAATCTAATTATCAAGTCCTTATAACCACTTGTCAAGATTATTTAAAAGCTATTTGACACCCCCAATAAAAAACAAACAGACTTAAATAGGTTTTCTCATTCAATAACTATTCAAATGACCGTAGTTTCAATCATTCTACAACATGAAAACTGTAGAACATTATTGAAATTAACAAGATCAAGATAGCACACCTGTTTATAAACAGTAAATCGGCATAAGAAATCAGCTCAAAATTGCGAGGACAAAACTAAGTTCCCCTTCTGGCTCTACTAAGGTTTTCGTTTGAGCATTCATATATTTGATATTATATTTATGTATTTTATTATATATAATTATATTTAAATTATTTTATATTTATATTAAATTTAATATATTAATAATTCATTTTATATTATATTATATTATATTATTTTTTATATACGCCATTTTTTTATTTATTGCATTGCATGCTGCAGGCAACTGGCAACATTTGATTGAGGCAAACAGGTCCAATGGAATACGGAAACGAGGGCATGAATGAGGCGTGAGTACTAATTATATGCCCATCCCCACAGAAATGAAGGTGGACGGGAAAATCTCGTTGCCATATCGTCTCTAAAAATTAACTCACACCGTACTTCTTTTAACTTTTTTTCCCCCCTTCAATCTCAACCTACCACAGAATCCAAAGGCCTGAAAGGATCATCAGAATATTGAACTACGACTACAGGGTCCAGGGGAAGCCTTGTTTGCATAATACTATAAATGCCTGTCATTTCGAAAAGAAGCGGTGAAAGAAAAATATTGTGACAAAAGCATGTGCTTCTTCTGCATGATTTTTGTCCATGCCTGCTGCATGTAGGGGCTGTTCGTTAATTAGGGTGGGTCGTTAAGTAGCGGGATGATTGGAGGAGAAAGCAGCTTTTTATTTGCGGGATGCAATTTTCAACTCAATTTTGAGATAGTCGTTTTCTCGTAACATACAAATAATTATCAGATAAAAGAAATCATGAGAGAAGTGAATCTTTAGGGGTTTAAAATAAAGGTATTTGGTGCTTGAATTCTTACGTTATTTTGTTCTATTTTCATTGATAATATATTCAGTATAATTGTGATACAAAAAATATAAATTTAGGGTTAAATAATTGAATTATTATGGAAAATATTTTCACTTGATCAATTTTTTTAAATAAGGTGCACATGTAAAATAACTACAACATAAATATACGAATATAATTCATTATATTTTAAAAATTAAAAAGATATCAAATTTAATTCATTTATGTTATATTCTTATCCATCATTTATATTCATATCAAAAGATAAAAATATTAATAAAATTTGAATCAAACAATTATCATATAATAACTCAAAACTTATAATATTATTTAATATATATTTTTTACTATTTAATCATTATAATACTTTTCTTTTGATTTAACACCTAAAGTTTAAAAAAAAATTACTTACGTTAACCTATATCATAATATTATTAGTTGATGTTTTAATTTTTATCAATAATTTATCAGTACAATATTGTTTATTCGATGCTATAAAAAAATTAATATGATCTTATTTTTCAAAAAAAATAAAGAATCTATTGTTATATGATACGTGAAAAAAATTAAAAATTATCTAAATGATATCAATATCACATTTGAATATAAAATAAAATAATTAAAATATTATACAACATAAAAAAATAATATAATTACGATACTAATATACAAATATATTAAAATTTATAAAAAAACAAGCATGCGATAAAATTTAAAATTATTTGAACAATGTTAATTAAATATGATAATTTCATACATGACATGAAGACATGAGAAAATAATAAATCTTTTTCTGTTTTTTTTTTCTTTTTCCTTTTTCTCTTTGCTTTATTTCTGTCCTTATCAAAGTTACTTCTCAATTAATTAGCAGCTATCCCAATAACCCCTCAATTAATTATCTATTGCTAAAATTATCTCTTTATTAATATTTAATTCCCAAGTTATTCAAGATAACTTTCATATTATTTTATAAGATAATAGTAAAGGCCAAAGTTTTGCGTTAGTGTGGTCTTTGGGCACAGAAAACAGTAATTTCAAGGGAATTTGATTTTAAGATCTATTTGGATTAAAATCCATCTGATTTTAAAGATCAAATTTCAATTAGAAACAATACTTTTAATAATTTCTATTACATGGTATTGATCTTTTCATTGGATTAAGTTATTATTTTCACATATATTTTAAGAGAAAACCTCACCAAACTACGCCAAATGAACTCTTACCTCATTCATGTCCGGAAGTACGTACTCCGGCAAGCCCCAAACTATCGGGTTAAATTCTGTAAATCTCAAATTCTCATTGGTAAGAGTGAAAAGAATATAAAGGACAGAACAAACATAAAATCCCAACTTGGAAAGATGAAACAATTTTCTTTTACGAAAGCCCCGACAAATTCACCATTTCTTACTTAAACCTTCTTTAATGGTTTAGTTAAAAGATCGAAGGAACTGAATTCATGGGTTGCCAGAAAGGTCATCAATAAAAGATGGATCCCCTTGACATACAGAGTAATAATCACCGATAATATGTTAACCGTTTCTCAAAATAATTCTAATTTCATCTGAAAATAATTTCAGACAACAGTCTCAACATGGCCAAAAGTAAGGGAACCTAAACCTTATGTTACTTAAAAGCGTGCAAAGTCTCGGTTATCATATTCACCCAGTGCTCTTTTATGTTTTAAAAGTTTACTCATAAAATTACATCATTCAAAAGCATTCCGTTAAGGCTACTTGTTCAACAACATATCAACCCTCAAAGGTAGTAAAATTGTCAAATTTCATCATGCAAGTGCACGTATTGCAAACAATTAGTATAATGTAAAATATCATTTCTACAAGGAATTGTAATAAATTTGCTAATTACAAAAATTTAAACAACCTAATTTTATCCAAGCAAACAATTGAAGTTCATAAACCAAAGTTATCAGTTTACCTTCTACATACTTCACACACAGTGTCTTCATCAAAACAATATCTCAACCTCCATCCACCATATGCAGATTCACTTTTAGTTAACTCATTTTCATCACAAAATAAGCCCCCAGAATTTGATTCAGACCCGAAGATCAATAGAAATCCATACGGTACATTAGCATGGAACAAGAATAGTCACCGACTTGAAAACCGGGTTTGATTGTAACTTGTGAGGACAAGATACTAGTAGAATTTGATGGTTGAACGAAGCTACATCCATCTGAATTAAGCATCAAAAATTACTTTCTTTGCATGGCTTCAATGCAATAAAATTTCAACAATACTATGCTAGAAATGAATTCTAGTATGCAACTAAAGGACTTCACGACCACACCATCTGCTTTAAACTATGAAAAAGATGTCCCACAATTCATAACAGAGAGTAACTTACAAGGTCACCAAGAGATTTATAAACTCCAAATTTTAAAAAAGACTAAAAAATAAATAAATGAAGAAACTATTTTCACAACTAATTACTTTGCAGTCTCATTCCTAATCATGCAAATGCGATTTACAATTTATATTCTTACATGGCCAAATAAGTTCAGTACTAATCAATAAACAACTTTCTAGACCTAAATCGAGAAGAAGACAATAAAGAAGAGAAACAAGAAGGAAGTCCCAAAGTTGATTTATGCATCAAGACTTTATTTATACTACTATGATGAGACTGAGAAATTGTACTAATGCAAGCATGAGTTGCAGTCTGTTCAAATTCACAGAGGTTAAATATTATTCAGCAATCAATACCATTATAATGGATGGCCTCAAACAGTCCACTTCCAAGTTAGGCAAAAAAGATTCAGTACCATTATGCCATCTTATGGTACCGAGCAGGTACTGTCTTAGATGTAAACCATTGTTTCTTCTTCTTTGTTAGGATTTACTTGAAATCCACATTGGATCATAACAATATCCCAAGCTTAAAGAACCAACGTCCTCGTTGGTCACAGCTGACACCTTTATCGGATCCAGCATCTTCTTTTTTTTTTTACTTTTTTGTTGGATCCAGGCCATCACTTTATGAGTCACCGATCCGAGTATTAGACCCCGCAAGATGAACCTAACTCTGATACCAATTGAACCCTAAAAGTCAGCAATCGTAAGAGAGCCTAGGTCCATATATAACCACAAGAAAAACCATTCCTTTCACATGTGGGATCCAAGTAGATCGTAATATTCTTTTACTTCAACAGACAAAAAAAAAAAAAAATTATGTTAGCAGACGGTTAAAAAGAAATGGAATTAAAGATAAGAAGCAGAACCTGGAGAGTAAGACCATACACGGATTCTTGTCAAGAAGTGACCGTATATGTAATCTTAGACAATCCAACACCAACCTCTCAAATTTTATGAAGAAGGATAAGGATTATAAGGTCCTCATCCTCTCAAAAAGGAAACAGATAAGTCAAGCGTTCATATATCTGTAGGGATTGCTTCATCGAGGCCCTTTAAGATACTCATAAGTCATAACACAATGCAGCAAACAAGCAAGTGGAGACCCACAAATCTCAAGAAAGTCTTAAAATTGTATTTTTTTTTCCCCTTAATGTACCTTTCAATGATATGAATATGATTTTCCAAAACAACCAAAAAAAACAATGTCCACAATATTGTATATGTTTCAAGATTTTTTTTAAAAAAAGTACAACATGCCAAGACATTTTATCAACATACTCCAAAATCACTCACAATATCTTTCAAGAGACAGGACCCTTTCATTTTTTTTCCCTTTTTCAAGCATCAAACTAAAATGGTACTAAAAAAACCAGTAGAAACAATGGAGTAATCAACAAAAACCAAACATAACAAACAAAGGAACCCACTTCAAGGAAGATAGTTTTTTTTCCCATTCATACTGGCAAATGTAAAGACTATGAATTTAAGGATTTAAAAAAAATTAAAAAAAAAAAAAACAAGAATTGATAAGAACAAGAGAATAACAATAATAATAATAACACATATTACAAAATAATAAAAGATTTTCTTTTACCGACGTTTACCAGATCACTCGGGAACAAGTGGGAACAGGAATATCTAATCGGAAAAATATCGAACTTTCCGAATTCTTCTTCTTTTTGCTGATAAACCCCTTTGCAAACAGCACCACAAAAGAAATACTGACACTTCCAAATTAATGCAGCGAATAGAAAGCTTGGATTTTGATTTCTGAATCATTTAGCAGGGCAATCCCTCGCAAAATGACCTCCTTTTCCACAGTTGAAACATCGTCCTCCTGCTCCTGCTCCCCCTCCTCCTCCTCCTCGGCCACCGCCGCTGCCTACGCGGTATCTTCTACTTCCACCATCATCACCACGGCCGCCACTGTATCTTGTACTTCGACCACCTTGATAACAATCCCTCGCCAAATGCCCCGTCCTCCCACAACTATAACACGGGCCGGTTCCTCCTCCTCCTCCTCCTCCACTACCACCACCACCACCAACACCACCATAAGCGCCTCTCCTGTAACCACCTCCACCTCTGGCACCAAAATATCCTCCTCCCCTTCCACCACCACGATCACCACGGGAAGGGCGGCGAGATCGGGGCATAGAAGTTACATCAACAGCCTTAGCGCGGCCGTCGTCGCCTAAATCAACGGCGAATTCAACGGGTTGGTTATCGGAGAGGGTACGAAAACCTTGGGAAAGAATTGAGGTTTGGTGGACGAAAATGTCGTCGCCTCCGTCGTCTGGAGCTATGAACCCGAAACCCTTGTGGGCACTGAACCATTTGACTGAACCAGTGGATCTCTCGGTGCTGGTGGTCTCACCCATTGCCTTCGAGAAGATTCTAGAAAATGCCAAAAAAAAAAAAAAGGAAGGAAAGAAAGAATTTTCTCCTCCGGGCGCTCTTTTTTTTATTTTTTGTCTGTGGTTTTTTGGGTGCGCGCAAGATTATGGGGGAACGGGCCTTTTCCATGTTTGTTGTGGGACCCGATTGGTAGAGATCTGAGGGTAGAGATGAACGTTTGTAGTGGATCGGACGGTTTAGAAAATTTGGTGGTTTATCCGTTCGGGGTGTTTGACTGGCTTCGCTTAAATATGAATGGATTAGCCTTAGGCCCTTTGCTTTTGTCAGTTTATAGTACTTACATGTCAATGAAAAAGGAAAACTATAAAAATAAAAAATAATATTTATTGTCTTCAATTTTTTTTCCCCCTCTGAATAAGTTTCATTTACGGGCCTCCAATCAGCCCAAGAAGATTAGTAGCCTTTGCCTCAGTTGGGCTTTGCCTTTAAGTGAGGCACAAGGTATATTAAAAAAAAGTTGTTGCAGCCTCACTGGTCAATGGTGATCCAACGGTTTTAAATTTCAATTTTCAAGTGTGAAGTATGAACACGATGGTGCATATCAATGGGGTCTTTTTTTTTCTTTTAAACTGTTCAAAGTTTTATCGATTAGCAGCTCAGGAAACTTTGCTAATGACCCATAATTAACCTAATCGTAACTTTTGTCTGCTATCAAGTTTAAGATCAAAGAACTATCTCATTCAAGATCAACAAAAGTTTTAGGTTATACGAACAGCGTTAACAAGCGGCATAAATTGTACACTTAAATTAATTAAACCCGGATACCTAAAAGTAATGCAACTGAGATAGACTTATAAATGAACAAGAATATAATCCTCCTATACCAGAAAATAAACTGTGGATTAGAGTTGGGTAATTTTCAGCTGTCTACTTTTTTTTTTTTTTTCCTTTTTGTCGGTTCAGCTTTGTGTTACGGCCCGCTTGCGGTGCCTAAGGCAGCACGTAAGCTGGTTAAAGACCTAAGCGCATGACATTTTGCCTCTTCTTGGCTAGAAGTCTGCCCTTTTTATTTTGAAACAGTCATCGCTCCATACCAATAAATCAAAGTAGATTAATAGTTGCTTAAATTTGTAATGCAAGAAGTACAATATATATGGATCTCCTCAAAACACAAATATAAAAATGAATGTATCATTTGTACATTTAAAAAACCTTACTGATAAGTAGTTTTTTTTTTAAGAAATACTTTATTTCTAAACTCTAGAGATGAGCCACAATCTAAAAACTTTTAGATTTTTTATTTGGGTTCAAATCGAGCTTAGGTTGAAAGCTCGAATTATTATTTAATTAATTTAAAATGCTTTAGATTAATATTTATATAAGGTGCGACTAGAGTGGGTCGATCCTACCAAATCAAGTACATAACCCAACTCTTTTATAGTTTTACTCGAGTCTTATAAATTTACAATTTATCATCTAAATCTGTCTGTAAAAAAGGTTAATTGAATTTACCTTAAAAAAGAACATTCAAAAAGAAAAGATAATATATACCTACAGTAATTTGTTACAATAAAGTGATCAGTGATCCGAACTCAAAAATAAATATCATATATAAATATATATTTAATATAATATGAATATTTTTAAATTTTTAAATTTTTTTATATTTAAATTATCATATCTCTAGACCCTTGCAAATGTGACAACTATTAAGTTAATACTTTAACATAGGCTGAGGTGAAATACCGAATGTCCTTTTCAAGGAATCACATAATTATATGCTGATGTTGGTTGTAACTAGAATATTGTCAGAAAATCCTTACCCAAAAAAGCAAAGAAAAAGAAAAAGATAGTCAAACATTTGGGGATAATGCCGGGCCTATAACCAATGAGGAATGAACATGTGGTAGATTCTGTAGGGTCCCATGGTGGCATTGAAAAGTGAAAAAATTATTAAAAGACAATTAGAACCTGGATAAACTTGCAGGACAGGATTAGGAAAAGAATCATGTAGCCTTTGTGGGAAAGCCTTCCTAAGAATGAGTTAAGGTGCTTTTGAAGTTTTAACACTTCCCTACCCTCCCTCTGCACGTATTCTTCCTCCCCCCCCCTCCCCCACTTTTGCATTAAATGTCAATGATTGATGCAAAATTTTCAAATGACTCAGTATAATCTTAATCTCCCAGGAAAGTGAGAAACTAACAGATGGATCCACTTTCACTTCTTATATTCACACTGCTAATGCTTTCATCAGGTAAATCATAAATTATCTCCTATTCTTTACAATAATGTAAGAATGTATAGTTAGGTGGATTTAGTTTAGGTGAGTAGGATTTAATTAGTAGTTGCAACATGACATGGTGGTGTTATTTTGCGGCTTTCAATTTTGTCTGCCGTTGATGTTCACGCTGTTTGATATTGAGTTCTCCTTTGTTTTTTTCTTGGACTTGGCAGGGCCAAAAATATATGAATGTGCAAGAATCTTTACCATAATAAACAATTGCAAGGACACTATCTGGCCTGGAATAACCCCTGGTGAAAACTTTAATGGTGGAGGTTTTGGATTAAAATCACACCAATCTATCGTCTTTCAAGCTCCGCCATGGTGGAGTGGCCGCATATGGGGTCGAACCGGTTGCAAGTTTGACAAAAATGGAATTGGCCCTTGCCAGACAGGAGACTGTGGCAACACCCTTAAATGTAATGGCGCAGGCAAAACCCCGGCATCGCTCGCTGAATTTACTCTCGCTGCTGTTGATTTTTATGACGTTAGCCTTGTCGATGGGTTCAATTTGCCGCTATCTGTTACACCAATCCATGGCAAGGGAAACTGCTCCACTGCCGGATGTAATTCGGACCTGAGACGAACGTGCCCTCCCGAGCTGGCTGTCAAGGCCAATGGGAAGGTCATAGGTTGCCGAAGCGCCTGCGATGTATTCAACACCGATGAATATTGTTGCAGAGGGACATATGGGAACCCTGTGGTTTGTCAGCCTACATATTATTCCAAGAAGTTCAAGTCTGCATGTCCCACTGCATATAGTTATGCATACGATGATCCTACCAGTATTTTCACTTGTTCTGGAGCAGATTATGTCATCACCTTCTGCTCATCCAGGTTGTTTTTTTTTTCTCCTTTCTTTCGGATATATTGAGATTCAAACTTCAAAAATATTGGATATCCACTTGTTAAAGGTGGCTACATGAACCAACCAAGCTAAATCCTTTTTTCGAAACTCGCCTGTACTAAAACTAATGAAGCCCACCCATTTTTATCATCTCTTTGTATCCCTGGACAATGAAATGGCTATCCCATTCAACAACCCTGTTCAAAACTATTTTCATCAGTGTTCTAAGTTGTCATCTTTACATTTTCTGCTGACATATTTGGGAATGGAATATTAGTAGCTAATCTCCCTTTGACTGACCATTTGTGAATTCAAAGCTTTCTTGTTTACATTTCAGGAATCAACCAATATGCACTTACCATGATCACAAGCTTATCTGCAACAAAGCAAATGGTTTAAACCCATTGATAGGAAGATGGTGGGCAGCTATGCTTGCACTACTCTTAATGGCTAACCTGTGGATCATTTTTTAAGGGGAAAAAAAACCCAATCTTTGTTTTAGGAAATGAGGACAATTTTTTTTTTTTTTTTTACTTTTTGCTTATTTTTCCTTTTTTCTCCATGGCAAAGGATGTATGATTGTATGCCGATCTTTAGCCGCTTAAATATTCAAAAAATGGTTGCAAATATAATTCATTCTTTAATTTTCTTCCACTTGAGAATAACATGAACTAGCTGCAATTGTTAAACATGGCATACATAATTAAAAATCATATTATTTTCTTTTCCTCTTCTGTTTCTCGGGAATATTATCGCTTTAAGTCTTGATAAACTAATGGACTTTTCTGAGCTTGACCAAAAAATAAATTCACATTAAGCTCAACAATTGGCTAAAATTTATACTTAAAAATAAATGGTGTTTCGTTTCAACCAAGCAAGTCAAAGGAAACTGACAATATGACCAAACTATTCTGTCTTTAAATCAAATTATCAAGACATTATTATTTTAAAATTTATTATAAAAATAATGTTGTTCTTGTCACGTAATATTTTAATTTTTTTTATATTGATTTGAAATAATTAAATACGATCTAAAATATAACATAATATAAAAGATAAAATAAAAATGACACAAAAAAATTATACGACTTAAAATATTAAATGATATAAAAAATAATGTGAACATGAATGCATGTATATGTAAAAATTTATATAATACGAATTATTATATAGATACAAAAGATAAAATAAATATGACATAAAAAATAATATAAACATGACAAGAATACGATTATGATATAATAAAATATAAAAATAATTTTATTTTTTATTTTTAAAATTTAATAAATATAATTACAATGAAAAAAAAGAGCGATAAGAATCGAGTAATTATTATCCTAAAAGCAAGGGAAATTGTTATTCTTTTTGACAAATATATATTTTAAAAAAAAAACCCTCTAGAAACATTCACTCTCTCAGGGAAACCCAACTTTAGTGAAGCGTAGAATTATTTGTGTTATTTAGTTGTTATCCTAAAGCATGCCTGGTAGCTTTCATTCTTATATGCGGAGGAGGAGCTTGCATTTCGTCATGGCGTAGATGATAACATTATGATTAGTGATTTAGTATTTTTTTTATATTCTTTTAAATTATGGACTCAATATTTTTCTTCCATATTTCTTTCTTTTTATTTTTTTTTCCAATCATATCCTTTTCATGGTGGTCACAGAGCTTGTCGCTCAGTAATTGCTGCAGATTTGTTCTTCGTAGTTATGTGAAGTAATGATAATGGTAGGCTTAGTTTTGCTCTGTGGCTTTTACAGGATCATGCCTGATGTAGACCGTCAACGTAATTTCGGACTGTTGTCTTGCTGAATTTTCATTTGGCAGGGAGAACAGTCTCGTAACAAGGAAAAGATATTATTAGATTATATTTTTATTTATTTTTTTTGTTTAGGTCCAAATTGGACCGGTTTTATTGGAAAGTTTAAATTATTATTCTTAAATTATTAAAAAATGAAAATTTTATATTAATATTTATATTTTTTATAATTAAATTTAAATATTTTTTATTATTAAATAATAATATAAGTCGAGATAAATCGATCAAATTTTAAAAAATTATATCCAATATCCAATCGAGCAAGTAGCTTAATTCATGAGGAGATATAGATGGTTGCTGCAGCATTAAGATTTAATTTTTATTGAATAGATTTAAACGATTATTAGTGTAATTTATTTTTTAAAAACAATTTAAACTAAATAAATTTTAGTTTCCATTCTATGCATCTTCTCTATTTTTTTTCTCTTCTTTAGAAAGCTAGCTTTACTACTAATTGGATCACACAATTAAGATACACGTCTGAGGAGTCAATTTTGCAGACTGTAGCGTAACGTTCACTAACTTAGACCTAACGTTGCTCCTCGGTTTTTAACCTGAAATATTTATTTCATTTTTCACTGCCAAGTTTTTAGAAAGAAAATCAAGAAAGTTGAAAGGAAACTATCCTTAAGATTCAAAATTGCAGAGCATAAGGGTTTCATATTTGCATTGAAGGGCTGTTGGCTCTTGGCAGCTTTTACCACAGGTTTCTCACCTTTTCTCAACACTTTTTAATTTTTTTTTTCCAGTCAAAAACCAGAAAATGTTTTCATTGAAAATGAAAGAATAAAAGATATAGAATATAACTTCAAGTAAACTACTTATCTTTTAGTCTTTTTAGCAGCTTATAAATGATTTTTTCTTTATTTTACTTTTTTTATAACTTTGATTTTGTTAAAGATTTTCCTTTAATAAATCTTCCATGAAAAAACTATAATATATGAGTCATATTTTGTATTTATATATCTCTATTTGTCAGTAGGTGTGTGTACATATTTATAAATGTATGAATCTGCAAGAAATCTTTCACCATAATAAAAAATTGCAAGGAAACTATCTGGCCTGGAATTACCTCTGGTGAAAGCTTTAATATTGGAGGTGTTGAATTAAAATCACACCAATCGATCGTCTTTCAAGCCCCACTGGGGTGGAGTGGCCGCATATGGGGTCGAACCGGTTCAAGTTTGACAAAAATGGAATGGGCCCATGCCAGAAAGGGGACAGCGGTGACACCCTTAAGTGCAACGCCGCAGGCAAAACCCCGGCATCGCTCGCTGAATTCGGTCTCTCTGCTGTTGATTTTTACGACCTAAGCCTCGTGGATGGAATTTGCCACTGGCTGTTACACCAATCAATGGCGAGGGAAACTGCTGCACTGCTGGATGTAATTCGGACCTGAGGCAAACTTGCCCACCCGAGCTGGCTGTCAAGGCCAATGGAAGATCATTGCTTACCGAATGCATATAGTTATGCATGTGATGATCCTATCAGTATTCTTACTCGTCCTGGGACAGATTATGTCATCACGTTCTCGTTAGCCAGGTTGGTATTTTTTTTTTTTTCCTTGTCTTTCAGGTTGTAGATGCTGTGATTCGACCCCGGACTTGTTTGATGCTGTCCATTGAAGGTGGCTACATGAGCCAACCAAACTAAGTCCGGAATTCAAAACCGGCTATCCCATTCAACGACTTTTTTCAAACCTACTTTCATGAGTGTTTTAAGTTCGTCATTTTTACATGTTCTTCTGACATATTTGGGAGTGGAATATTATAGTAGCTAATCTCCCTTGATTAACCATTTATGAATCCAAAACTTTGTTTACATTTCAGGAATCAACCAGTATGCACTTACCATGATTTCAAGCTTGTCTGCAACAAAGCAAATGGTTTAAACCCAATGATAGGAAGATGGTGGACAGCTATGCTTTGCACTGCTCTTAGCGGCTAACCTGTGGATCACATTACAGGGAAAAAAAACAATTTGGGAAATTGGACAATGATTTTTTTTTCCTCCAACATGGCAAAGGATGTATGATATGATTGTATGCTGACCTTGTGCCACTTAGATATTCAAAAAATGGTTGTAAATATAATTAATTATTTAATTTTCTTCTACTTGAGGAACAGAGTGAAGTTTAACTGCTAATCCTGGAATACACAATTAACAAATCATATTCTTTTCTTTTGCCTTTTTCTCATTCTCCTCGGGATACTATTGATTGAAGTCAGGATAGATTTATGGACTTTTTGTAAGCATGACCAAAAAACAAAGTTACATTAAGCTCAACAATTGACTAAAATGTCTAAGCTAAAAACCAGCTGATCACTAATGTTCATTCTCCATAAGACAATAATTCTTGGGCTAAATAACCAAAAAATAAAAAGAATTTTATCATTTAATCCAGATAATTTTTTATATTTTTATAATTATACTTAAATAAAGTTTGAATTTTTAATTTACACCCAAATAAAATTTAACTTAAATACCTTCTTAATTTTAATTTACACTAAAATAATTATTTATGTAAATCAGGATAGTTCCATGGTCTGTGGGCCAGAAGACCTTCTAATTTCATAAAAGTGGACCGCCGGTCGAAAAGCCCAAGACCATTAAATTTAAGTCTCTTTTCTTAACGAATCTGTTTTAGAGGTGGAAAACTGGCTCAGAAGAGCAGATGTGTGTGTGTGTGTGTGTGTGTGTGTGTGTGTGTCTCTCTCTCTCTCTCTCTCTCCCTCTTTTTGAAATAAAAAAGAATTTCACAATAAATGAGGTGAATTAGGTAGAATTCATAAGTTAAAAAAAATGGTCTAAGGTCATTAAATGATGAAAATTACGTGATCAAAATAGTTGATTAAGTTTTTATAATTTGATAGAATTTGTACAGATAAGAGTATGCTTTTGTAGAAAGGGCGAAAAATCCCATTTTGTTTTGACAATTTGTCAAGTGCGATTTGTTTATAATTTTCCTCTGCAGTTGTTTCAAGTCTTTGTGTTCCTCATTTGGGCCAATCTTTTCTTATTCTTTGCTGTCTGTCCTTGTTTCCCATGTCGGCATTCGTTGTAATTATAGGCTTGTTAGTGGCTGGAAAATATTGCGTTTAACTAATTTCATGAAAACTTCATAGTCTTGGTTAAAGGCTATGAATTGTTTTTCAATCTGCAATCTTTTCTGTTCCTACGTGCAGCTAGATAGGCAACTAACAGTGACTAGGTCCTATTGATTTGTAATGGCGTGACGAAGTCATATAAAGGGGCGTCTTTCCATCCTTTAAATCTATATATATATATATATTTATTCAGCTGGCAAAGATAACGGAAAGATACTATATGGTCTGGAGATTTTAGAAAACCATTAAAAGCTTCCTAATAAAGTTCTCCGAGTTTAAAATGGAGCATTCTCTTTTGGTTGAATTTTGGTTACATTTGTTAGTGAATAAGTTGTCCTCCTTCGGAAATTCCAACTAAGGGGCGGCCAGTGACTGATGATAATTTATGAGACCTGGTTCCTATGAGGATCTATTGACTTTTTGAGCTCGTTAAAGTGGATCTGGAAACGAGGATAGATACTGGGATATAAAGAGAGAGTCTAAGTTGGTCTCTACTAAGTTGGTAGAGACCACTACAGTTTCGAGCTTAAAATAATAAACTAAACAAAACAATGCAAATTTACATCATGTTTGGGTTTATTAATCATTTAGCTTATATTTGAATTTGGCATCTCTGTTCCACTCTCACATCTCCTTTTATTCCTTTAAATCAAACTAGAAAAAAATCTGCAACCATGAATAACTTCTCTCTTTTTTGTCTTACTTTTCACTACTATTATTTCCATAAACTATGTAAGTGAGTTTGCAAGAGGCTGCCTAAGTGACGTTAGAAATGAATTCATTTGTCTTGAAATGTAAAGTATGCCATTGTTAAACCTTTATAAGCAGCTTCGGCTCCCTCATTTCTATTTTTTTTTAAGTCTAGCTGGAATCAACAAATGTTAAATATGAATGTATATATAATTCTGTGATCAGACTGGCATTCCTCTGCAAAACTGCAAGTTATTTACCGATACTTCAGACTTTCAGAAAAGCATCATAGCATGAATTTTGATTATGTCCTTGCTTATCTTATCTGTCTTCATCATGTCCTCCTTTTATGACGTCTAAGTAATGTAATCTATAATGTAGTTACCATAGTGTACTATTGTTAGCATTTGGCTTGGTATATTAGGATGTACATCCTCTGTTATTTTAGCAAGTTCTTTAATTGCATGCAGGCTGCCTTCATAGCAATAACTAGTAAGTAAATTTGTTGAAAAGCAAAAGGAATGGGAATTGTACCTTTGTGGTACTTTATGTTGACTCTTATGAACTAAATATCTAGTTCATTGCAACTAAGGTAAAAGAGAATCTTGTCTTAGTTGTGATCTAACCTTGTTCGTGCAGTTGCAACAATGAAAACATTTTTTTGCAAAAACGCACATACTTTGATCGGCTTAGGCTGGAAATTGTCTTCCTCGAACATGGTTTTGAATATCACTGGATTCCCGATGACAAGGTAAGAGCCTTTTGAAGGGTGAAAATTTCATTGTTATGAGATTAATAGGGCTTGTTATGACCTCCTTTGATCATGGAATGCATTTTCTTAGTCTGTTCATACTTTCACTCAATCTTGTAAATTTTGAGCAACATAATAAGAGGTAAACTTTTCTCATCTTAGAAATTTTATCATCCATCATGAAATTCAAATCTTTAAGATAAAATTTTAAATTTAACCGTTTAAGTGTATATATATATATATATATATTATTTTATATACTGTTATAGAAATTTTTAGATTTTACAAACATTGTTAAGAAGATGACACAATCCCATAAATACAATAAAAAATAATTAAAACAAAAATGAGACAAGTGATAAATTTTTAATTTGCTTATGGATTAAAAAGATTATACTACTAGTGCATCGAATACTAATTTATATATATATATTCTTGATTAAGTTAATACTACAAATCAACTAATATCAATTTAATTGATGAGTTTACAAAAGATATATAAATTATTAATAAGTAATAGTCTCATATTATTTATTTTTTAAAAAAAGTTAAAAAAACATTTTTTCCATTTTATAATTAGTATGCATAGTTATGCATTTTTTTTCTTATAATCTAATATATCCATATACATACATATATATATATATATACACATCCAAACGCTTTCCTGCTAATCCTAGGAATTTGATTCAAGGACCTTTTGTAAGTCCCCCAAACTATATTTCCCAGAATAATTCCTACTAAGCGAATTCATTGTAGTTCTGTTTTCTGAAGCTACTGCCAAGTGCCAAAAATAAATGAGCATGAAGAACAACGTCTAAAAAGGCACATGCCTTGGTATTTTTATCAATAAAATAATGCATGACCGGACCACCCATGACCTGCCGCTTTCATCTGCCAAAGTGCCGCCTATGTCCACTTCAACCCCAGAGGCCAGATTTGCAATTGCCCATAAAAATAAAATCTCTCAAAACTAAAAAAAGCCAATGGACGCTTTTTCGCCTTTCCAATCTGAATTCTTATCGCATCCTCGGTCGAAGAAAGTTTTTGCTAGTGGAAGGTAATGGATGTCTTAGTTCTATAAAATACAAATATAAATTATTAAATTTATCAAAATAACTTTTAAATATAAATATTATATAATATAATTTAATCATATTGTATTAATTATACTTAAATGTAAGATGTATTTTAGTCGTATTAATGTCATTCAGATTTCGGAAGGTATGGGTGGAAAATGTGAATCACTGAAGACCAATCAAGCTTACGCTGAAGTCTCCATAACAGTAATGCTCCCTAAAGCCTGAATCTATTGGCCTACTGGAAAGAAAAGTAGACCCAACGCAGTTCCCCAACTACCCTTTTTCCGGATCAAATAATTGTCGGTAGACTTTGAAGATCCATCTGGAACAAGCACCCAAAACTTGAATGGATGATCTTCATATAGATTTTCTGTTAAGGAAGAGGGAAAAAAAAGATCTCCTCCAGATTTTGTTCTAAAATAATTGGATCTTTTTGGTTTAAATTTTATAAGACAAATGCAGAGGAAAAAATGAAAAAAAAAATTAATCAGCAATTGAATGCTAACCACACATTACACATAGGACATTCTCTTAGAAAAAAAAATATATATATATATAAATCATTTATAAACCTAAAGCAAACATCTCTTTAGAATTTAATTAAAGGTTTCATATTTGATTTTTTTTTTAGAGGACATGATTTTATGAGGATGAGTTTGTTCTTTTTTTTAAAAAAAAAAAACCTTCTAAGATCTGCTTACATTAAACACATTGATTGATTTGCTGGTTGTAATTAAGCCAATCTACATAAAACAAGCTGTCTGGGGGCTTGGTAAGGGCCTGAGTACGCCTTTTGTCTCAACAAATACGTAAATGTTGGGAAAAAGGTAAGACTTAACTAAAAAGTCAACTGACATAGACTAAGAAAATCATGTGATACTTCTATCAAAATTAAAAAAAAAATCATATTTTCCACACAATATTCTACATTTTAATACATTTTCAATACCATTTGACATAACTCAATTTGATGCCGTCATTATTTAAAGAGTAATTACAATCATAATAATATAATTTTTAATATATGTTAAAAAGACATGAATAAATAATTTTAATTAATAACCCGTGAACCAAAATATAATTAGTAACTATTTGCAATGGTTTTCTAAATAGAAAAATAAATAAAGGTAGTTTTCAAATTTTCTTAAATGAAATTATAACATTATAAATATACTTTTTATTTTATACATTAAATTTTTTATCTATTTTTCAATTAAGTTAACGTCATTTAATTTATGATACAAAATCAATTAAAGTTTTATAATAAGTATAAAGGAAAGAATACATTTACATGGTGGTTTTTAGTTGAAGGGAGGTGGATAATTTTTAAAGTAACAAAAGGTATAAATATATTTATAAACATTTATTTTTTATTTATTTTTTTAATAATTTATGTCTTTTGATTTGTGTCATAAATTTTACTTTTATTAGAGGTGCATAATGTTGTAGAACATGTTGCATTATTGATTATTTTAATGGAAGCTGTGAATAATGGAATAAAAATCTTGGTTGATAATAAATGCATAGAGAAAAAAAAAATACCTATTCTTTTTATGAAGATTTGAATTCGAGTGAGCTACACGATTTTTACAGCTCATACGATACAAGTTCACTGTCGTACCGAAACAAGATCGTAAACAAATGATAAGCCCTTTGGTTGCGGAATATAAAGAGATTTAAAAATAATTACGAGATAGTAAAATGAATTTTCAGATTGAATTTACGGAAATAGCCTTACGGGGTTAACAAACATTATCAAACAACGGGGTAAATGGGTAAAAACAAAAAGTCCAGTCCGCTATCGACCGTGCGATTCGATCCCAAGAAAGTAGATGCAGCGGACATCTGGGAGAGTATTCGGCTCCTCCTGTTCACATCTTTCTATT
This sequence comes from Adansonia gregorii, assembly GCA_038382025.1. Classification (NCBI taxonomy): domain Eukaryota; kingdom Viridiplantae; phylum Streptophyta; class Magnoliopsida; order Malvales; family Malvaceae; genus Adansonia; species Adansonia gregorii. The sequence goes on along the minus strand of JBBYHO010000015.1, from coordinate 20,643,684 downwards.
TTGCAGATCTATTATTTTATGTGACGGCGAATATTTAATAATTTTTATTTAGTTAAGATTTTGTTTGGTTTAAAATTTTTATTTGTATAATTTAATTAAAGTGTAATTCAAATCAAGTTAACTTTATATTAAAAGAATTTTATTTCAAACTCTGACTCAAATTTATGTTAAATTTATTGAGTTAAACACTCGATTCTTTATTATGTCTTTTTAACCCCAATTTCTTTTTATTTTTATTTTTTCCCACTTTTTGAGGCACCGTTTGGCGTTGTCCTTTCCTCTTTAAAAACAGGGCTCCACTAAGGTAGTGACAGTAACATAGACGGCCATAGTTTGGACGGTGTTTCCTTAATTTGTTAGGAAAAAAAGTGAAATGTTATTCCAAAGGCAAAATTATTTAATTTCCCTCG
>JBBYHO010000015.1:20606280-20643174 GCA_038382025.1 Adansonia gregorii | reverse complement strand
AGTGAAATAAATAATTAATAGATTTATATATAAATCTTAATGTAAAAATAGTTGTAGGGATTAAAAAATGGATAATTATTTTACATATTGACAGAAGAATAAAAAAGTTTTACAAGTGATGTTAGTGAAAGATACGTCTCTAATAAAATATAAATAAAAATAAATAAATAAATAAAACCTTTCTAACCGTACTTTCAAAATTTTTTTATTTAATCGTTAGTATATAAAACAACTATTTTTAAAAAATATTGCATGACTTAGTAAATTAACAACAATGCACTACATGGAAAAACATTAAAAGTAAAAAAATATTTTATATGATTTGAACTCAAAATTTTTGATATTATATTAAAAAATAAAAAATATTTTTATTATAAAAAACATGTGCAAAATTGGGATAGCTATACAAGAAGGCATATTTAATTCAAATTATCATACATACAATAGTATAATATGAATATAATATTTTGTTGTGTGAATAAAATAATATATCATATTTTGTCCATAGATTAGATCGAGAATCGTAGATAATAAATTAATTGGTTGACTCATTACTGTGATAATGTTTGGCTAAGGATTTGCTTTGGATATAGAAGAAAATCTCGAGGCTCAAGCTATGGTTATAGCTACGTTACCCTATATATATATATATTTTAAATAATGTATTTTTAATATATCAACTTTAGTTAATTATTATAAATTATTGTATTTGTTTAATATAAAAATATTAACACAAATAGCAACTCGTAAGATTTTACCTTTTGTGTAAATTGTTAATTAATGCAATAATAAAGTTTAACGGTGCTACTAACTGTAATTAATTAGTTACTAGAATACCTTGCTTCCATTAAAAAATGGTTTGATTCACATAGATACCGACGAATGATTATCTAATATATTATTTTTATTAAATAAAAAAATTCATTGATTCTGTATATTTTTTATAAATATCATCTTAATTCATATATATTATTATTAGTTAATATTGCTCGAAAAAATCGAATTACTTTTAAATTTTAATGAATAATTTTGGCCACTGAGCATTATCTCATATAGCATATATGCATATCTTTAATTAAATTAATTAGATAAGAGTAAGGGTTATGAAATTAAAAAAAATTGATATTGTGTGAGGATTTAAAATTTAAAGCATTTTATCAAATAGCTTAAATAAATAGAGTTATTGATTTCACGTATATACAAAATATATATTTTTTGGCCGTCAAATTAAGATTATATTTGATTAATATTTTTATTTTAAATTATTGTTTTTTTTATGAAGCAAGAAGAAAAGAAAATATTATAAAAGCACAAGTATTTCCTCAAGGACAGGATCCCATTGCATCAGCTTGGAGCAACGTCTGGAGTTCCATCGGTGGGTTTTAATTACGGTTTAGCTAAATGTCTGTGAAAAGTTAATGGTGTTCCCAACAGACAACGTTCCAAACAAAATCAAATCGGCTGATCAGTTGAGTTGAAGCCACGCCAAATACAAGCCAAGCGTCTCTCTCTCCCTCCCTCTCTATTATCTCAGTGGAAAACAACAAGACAAACAGATAGTAAAGAAGGAGTTTTTCTTCCTTTTCTTTTTTAAAATTTTTAAGGGGAAAAAAAAACCTCCTGAAATCAGTCCATAATCTTCCCAGTTTCACCGTCAGAACTTTAAAATCTCCAGGAAAAGAAAAGAAAATAAAAGAACAAGAATTAACTTTCTTTGTTTTTTTCTCTGAGTTTCTCTTTACATGGCAGCTCACATTGCCACTTCAATGAAGCCTAAAAGCAATAGCAGCGGTGGCAGCAATGGCGATACCAGTGAGAGCAGTAGCGGAACCAACATCAACAACTCTCCTAGTCCACCTCCTTCGCCGCCGAAGCCTCGCCTCACTCCGAGTTTATCACAGTGCCGCCGTCGTCTGCGTTCAAAGACCCATTCCTTCGCCCGCCGTGAAAACCTTGGTTCCGGCCTGAACTTCCGGCGTAATCTCCGTTACTTGTTGGTGCTGCCACTTTTGTACGTTTCCGGCTTGTTCATGTGTGTCGGTCCTTTTTCTGGGCTTTTGGGCTATGCTTCTGTTCCTGGATCAGTGTATCGTAGCCATGAGAATTTTCAAAGGCTTTGGGATGATATTCGATTTGATAATTCTTCTGCTCTTCAGGTTCTCTTCTTCTTCTTGTTCGACATTTCTCTTATTATTTATTTTTTAGCATTTTTCCTTACTAGTGAATGCTTTTGATTGCTGCATTTGGTGATTCTCGTAATGGTGAAGCTGATTACTTGATTTTGGACTATAAAGGCTAAACTTTTGAGAGGACTTAAATTTTATGTGAACGAAGGCATTTTTTTTTTTTTTTTGCTTTTATGTTAAGTAAATTACTGATTTTTTTAAAACAATTTTGGCTTTTAGTTAAAATGGGTGTTTTTTAATCATAATTCTTTTTCACTTAAAGGTTCAGATTAGCATTATATGATCAGTTTGTAGCTTTGAGTGTTCTGTTCTAATTGGTTGCTGACTAGAAATAGGACAAAGTTGGTCATAAAATAATTTGGTTTGTTGGACAAAGCAGAAACTGGTAGTAGATGGGAATTGATTATGAAATGAGAAAAGCAAACAAGCTTGATAGGGAAAAGAAAGGACTTTAAGATAGGTTGATTGGTGGAGTTTTGAACTTTCTACTTGGAAAATGATGTTGATAACAAATTTTTTGCATTTTTCTTTGCTAATGCCTAAAATCAAACATCTTCTTTTATCTTTTCTAGAATTAAACATATATTATACTTGGCTAGTGTTGGTTACAACTTACAACAGAGATATCAAACTTGTTTTTGAAAAGGATTACTTTTGGTTTTCAGCATAACAAGATCGTGACTTAGATGGAGCTAATTTGACATTCTTTGTTTACCTCATTAACTTTACATAGAAAGCCTGCTATAAAAGAGGCATCGAATTAGAAAATAAATGCATCATGTTGTCTTGGCTTTTCTCCTTCAGGTTTCAGTCCGTTTAATAGGATATAAATATGAGATTATTTCTGCAATAAGCTGAGATAAAATGCTTATTCTTCCTGCAGTTGTCCTCTGTGTGGACATACAAACGAAGGGTGAAAGTGCAGAAACCTTGTCTAAATTCAACGGCTAGGAATCATTTCTCAATGTACAGAACTAGCGTTATGGGTAATTCTTACTGAGATTGCTTTTCTCTTTGAGTTCTATGATACTTCGGTTTCTTCTAAGAATTGTTAATATTGGAGTTCAGGAGCAGCTGTTGAATGATTATTCCTATATGTTAGGGATAGCAAGTGGAGGGTGGGCTAGGAGATAAAATTTATTATCAGTGTGTTTATGTAAATTTATGTTTTCTTTCATTGAGAAAATCAGTCATTAGACTTCATACAACCCCACCTTGAAGATGCTTTATAGTCTTTTTCATGCTCTAGGTTTTTCGTCATGCCAATGCTAGAGAGAGAGAGAGGAATTGGGCCTGGATCTGTTTGATAATTTAATATTTCTTTTGACTTTCAGAGTCTCCTGGTTCTACCGGTTACTTGATCATTGATGCCAATGGTGGTCTTAACCAGCAACGTTCTGCGGTATGCTATTATTGTATTTTACTAGATTCCTACATTTTGGTTGTAAGGTGTCCTTTTTCTTACTTATTAAACTTAACAGATGTGATTTACTGTCACCGTTTGTGTACACATATGGTTCTGCCATGTGCACATAAAAGCTTATTGCTTCCTACTTCTTATCTGATTGTTGAACTATTTATTCTGTCATGCACATGTAAGCATTTTTACTTTTTTTTTTTCTCTTAGATATGCAATGCAGTGGCTGTAGCTGGACTCTTAAATGCAATACTACTTATTCCTCGGTTTGAACTCAACAGTGTTTGGAGAGATCCCAGGTATACCGTCATTGACCCATTATCTCCGAATTTAACTAAAGGATATTGAGAAACCTGATTCTTAATAACTGAACTGTTATGCAGTCAATTTGGAGATATATATGATGAGGATCAATTCATAGACAACCTTAAAGGTTATGTAAATGTGGTTAGGGAGTTACCTGAAGCATTGATGGAAAGATATGATCACAACCTTTCCAATATTCCAAATTTCCGTGTCCAAGCTTGGGCTTCTGTAAATTATTACTTGGGAGTTGTTCTTCCTGTTTTGAGGGATCAAGGGTACGTTCCTTATGCATCTTCTACATGTATTAAAATGAATATATTATTCACTTTTTACAATGAAACATTAATTGTATTAGCAAGCTGTGAATTGGAGTGGGCAGATTGTTTAATGGAAAACAAACGTCTTTTTCCCATCTACTTAACACCCTTAGTACTTGATATTTAAGCAAAATTTTTTGAAGTATACTTCTGATTTGTTTGTGATGATTATATGTTTGATGCAGGGTTATCCGAATTGCACCATTTGCTAATAGATTGACAATGAATGTCCCATCTCATATTCAGTTGCTAAGATGCATAGCCAATTATAAAGCATTGAAGTTCTCTCTACCTATATCATCACTTGCTGAGAAACTAGTCAATAGGATGATTGAGAGGAGCTCAATGACTGGTGGCAAATATGTTTCTGTCCATCTTAGGTTTGAGCAGGTATGGTGCAAAATGCAAATCCCTGTTCTATTTATCCTCAGGCGAGCTATTTATTTCCTAAGGAACCTAATGTGACAACTAATTGCCCCTCCAATGTTTAGGATATGGTGGCCTTCTCATGCTGTGTGTATGATGGTGGGGAGGCTGAAAAATTCAAAATGGATTCTTTTAGAGAAAAAGGGTGGAAGAGGAAGTTTAAACGAAAAGATCGTGTCATCATACCTGCTCTTAATCGAGTTGAAGGAAAATGTCCTCTCACCCCTGTGGAGGTGCCTAGTAAAAGTTTAATCTTTTTGTTTCTTTCTCCAACTATGGTTTATTTAAATATTTCATTCAATACTTTTTGGGGCCTGGAACCATAATATTTAAAGCAAAGGCTACAGTCCTACACTTATAGTGGTAAGACCAATTTATGAGCTCATGTTGTTGGCTTGTTCTGTTTGTGTGTTTAGTAATTATTTGGTTCACGGTGCTAGAAGGCATAAGGAAGCCAGTGATAGTTTGAACTTTGTAGCTGTACGGAAAAAAGTGACCCATGGAAGTGAAATAACTCTGATATCTGCATAACAATTTGATTAGGGTTACGTTTTGTTATGTCATATATTCTTCCTACATTTCTTGGTATAACATTTTGTCTTCTTGGATCATTTTCCTATATCGACTACTATGCAGCATTAAAACAGATCTTTCATCCTTATTATCTTTGTAAATGCTACAAGTAAAAGCGTGCTTGAGTATCTTATTATTGTTGTATTTTATTTTGAATTTCTTAGTTTCTTGAAATCTGGACACATTTGGATTTGGAATTTTCTCATATCTCAGTTATTCAATGTATTATGTTTATCAAACCATAAAAGAAATCTATATTTCTGGTAGCACACACTGTATACCAATAGTAGCTCAATATTGTAATTGTTTCAATGGCCTTTTATTCAACTTCTCTGAGTGGTTAAGTTTTCTTTATGCAATACGGAATTCTTATTCATAATATTTCAACTTATCTTTTATATTTCTCTGGAATTACTGTATGGTTATGCTTGTACATTCTTCGCAAATAATTGCAAAATGTTTTTCCTGTCAGCATAGGTTGGATTGATGCTAAGTGGTATGGGATTTGACAACAACACTTCAATTTACTTAGCCTCCGGGAAAATATACCAGGCAGAAAAACATCTAGCTCCTTTACGGAAGATGTTTCCTCTTCTTTACACCAAGGAGTCTCTTGCTAGACCTGATGAGCTTGCTCCTTTTGAGGTAAATGTTGTTCTGCCATTATTGCAATATTTGAAGTTTGGACTTTGTTTGAAGGAGGCATAGTATGGATTTTCCCCCTCGAAGTTAATTAGTTTGCCAATAAGTTATCGTTAACGGTTCTGTCATTCTGTATACTGACTACTCGGATGCAACACGAGTGGTAGATTTTCTTTGTTACCATTAGCTAATGTCTCAACCGCTACGCCTGCTAGTTCCAGTTATACTTGTCTTAGCCTGCTCTCTCCGATGATTAAATCCTGAACATGTATTTGCTCTTATTAACAACACTTTTTAAGTATTAGTTAGATAAATTAAGCAAGTTGTTTGAACTTTCTCTGATTGCTATAATGTAGCATCACATCATTATATTAATTCTGTGTATAACCTTATTAGGCCTTGAGCATAGAAAATTTTTCCTTCAATGAAATTATTACTATACTTCTTGATTGAAGACTTAGGACTGACTAATTAATAGCTGAGGACCTAATGCCTTTAGCTACAGTAATTATATGAACTTAAAGGGCAATGTATCTTTCCTTATGAAACTGGAATATCCTGCGTTCCTGCTGCATTGCCTACTTCGAATTTATTTACTTTTTTGTTTTTCTTGTTCCCCAGCTACTTGGCTGTGAAAACAAGTCAGCTGAATGACCTCCAAAAATGACTGATCTCAGGGGGGAAAAAAAAAGTTTGACTTATATTGAGACTTTATCCTTTAAAGAAGCCAACAATGTACTGTTTAACATGCACTGTTTCTCTTTGATAGGGGTATTCTTCGAGGCTGGCAGCTTTAGACTACACAGTAAGCTTGTTCAGTGAGGTGTTTGTGACAACTCAGGGTGGAAACTTTCCACATTTTTTGATGGGCCATAGGAGATTCCTTTTTGGTGGACATGCGAAGACTATTAAGCCTGATAAACGCAAACTAGTGGTTCTGTTGCAGGACATGAGTATCAGGTATTATACTCTCCACTACCGGAGTAAAAACACCTTGTTAATGTAGCCATGTTGTATTAAGGGCAAGAACTATAAAGTTCAAGGATCTTGGACTTTGAAAAGAGTATACATCTTGGGCTTGAGCTTTGTATAAGTAGTATTAGATTGAAAATATCCTAGGAGAATGGAGTAGCTTTAGGTCTCCTTACTTATTTCTAAGGACCTCTGGAGCCCAACATGTATTTTCTCTTTATATCACTTATTTTAGATATAAAACATCTCTGTTCTGACTTTGCAGTTGGAAAGCTTTTAAGGATGAGATGGAAATAATGCTCACAGAAAGCGATCGCAAAGGGATGATGGTGCCCAGAGTTAAAAAATTCAACCGAAAAACTTCCATATACATGTACCCTTTGCCAGAATGTGCATGTCTCCAGCATTCAAATAATTCAACATTCAGACTAACTGATAGTGCTAATGTACTTGATTCCCACCATGCGTCTACAAGATAATAAGCAAAGCTCATACTTCAGTGGCGTTTATTACAGTGCAATCATCAATCATATACTTCGAAAGTGTATTGCTGCTGCGTTTACCATCTGTTCATGGTTGTTCTTACACTATTGTGGTGCAATCTGATCTGCAAAAGGCAGATAGAGATTGCGAACTTAGGCAGGCGGCTTGCTAGTTCTCCTCGTTGGATCATGCTGAAAAGTTCCTAGTCCAACAATGGTGCTTCAGTTTTACCTAAAGATGCAAATTTTGTTTTGCTTGCAGTGCGGATGTAAGTAACAAGACGGAGTTTGATTTGCAAACCCTGATCAAATGAGCTAGGGGTTGACACGATTCTTTTTTTTTTTTTTTCTTAATAGTTAATTCACCTATAGCAGGAACAGGACTGCTTTCATCCTTGTTCTTTTATCGTAAAGATCTGCAAATTGCTATTACTGTGTCTCGTGGATTTTTTTTTTTCTTTTTGTCAGATGGCATTTGTCTTGAGTGGAAGGTAACTGAAACAATTACAGGAAATATGCTAGTTCCCTAGTGGTAGCTGGTCGATTTGTGTTGACTATTTTGACTACTTTAAAATCGAAAGAACTCATTGTAGGTGGCTTTTAAGGTGCATAGATAAATGCGTGATTTGCGGCTCAAACTTCTAAGTGCTGGGAAATAATTCATGCGGCAGATAAGTGATAATGGCCCATGTATTGATTCTCCATCCCCGACTCCACAGGAAGTCCGCCCCACTTGAATTAACTTGACACTCGGTTATCTATCAGTTCTCAACCACAGTTCGGTTGAGTTGTAACATTGTGTAACTCAGCAAGTTCATTTGTTGGAAGCTATCTAAAAGAGATATGAGCAACATAGGAGAAAGCATTATGTGAGACGTTGTAGGAACTACTCATGGGCCACAAGGGGAGGATCATAGTTTGGTCTTGTTTCTAAACATGGTAACTTTGCACCTTATGATAAAGTTTTTGAACTTAAATCAAGTTTGGATTAAGAATTAATATGAGATATAAGTACGTGATAAAAGCATATTTAAAATTTTTTTATATATTTTAAAAATTATATTCATATTGATATTTGAATATTATCAAAAACAATTGCACATAAATAAATTTTTTTGAAAAGCGAAAAGTTTGGATAACAAAGGTGGTGTTTGTCTTAAGATCATAAAGGGTTATGCTAACATTCCTGTGTCAATATTTTTTTAAAACATGAAGTTTCAGCTAGGGTGAGCAGAAGTCGGTGTAAACCGATCGAAACCAAGCCGGCTCACTGTGGTTCAATCGATTTCAATCTTCGTCAGTTAATTGCTTTCGTTTTAATCGGTTTATATTTAATAATTTAATATATTATTTATTTATAGTTTATTAAAACTCTTAAGCTCGTACCCAACCAAAACCAGAAGCAAAAAGAAAAAAGAAAAAGAAAAAACCTAAGCTAATCACTTAATCAATAAATAAAAACCCAAGTTTGTTTTGAGTCCAGAAGAATAAGGTTGGTTCCTCTCAATTCCCATTCATGACCGCCTAATTGTAACCTCTTCAGAAGATCGCTCTGAAAGTGTTGGTATACTATGAATTGCTTACGCAAACATTGGAAATGTGAAACGTGGGATAGCATTGAGCCAAGCAGTGCAGAATTGTTTGTTCTTTTTGCTAATTTGAGAGCAAAGTACTTGAAATCGAAGTTAAATTTACGTATTAATTTTAATTTACTTTGAAGTAGTAAGTCGAGAGTTATTGTGCATAATTGTTGGAATTTGATTAATAATTCTTTTTTTTTTTTTTTGAGCTTTTCCTTGTTCCTTCAATGAAATTGCTTGAAGTCCTAGCAGGCAAAGCATGCCACTTCCGATTAGTCGAATCTGTTTCTGCACGGTTCGTTTTCAACTCTGCTTGACATTATCGAGAAGAACTTAACGGAAAGATTCTGTCGTCAGCGACTATCTGCACGCATGTCAACAAAAAAACGGCCTTTAAAATTTTATGTAAAAATAAATTATTAAAAATATTAAATAGCTTTTTTTCGTGTGTGTTTGTGGGCGCGCATAATAAAAATAGAAAATTTTTTAAATTCTCATATAAGACTTTTTAATACATTGTGAATTAATTTTAAATTAAATATTTAATATAATATTAAAATTAGTTTACGTATTTTTTTTATTTTTTTATTTTTTTATTTTTTCGTATATTAAGTGATTTTATCTCATATCTTTCATATCTTCAATTTTTTTATTGTCCATTAATATTTGGTCTGATGCTCAACAGCTGTTTAGAATTGAAGACCCCAAAAAAAAAGTGATTCTTACCCTCTAACTTTCTACCATAACTGACCTAATTCAATCACTCTCTAAGATAAATGCAGTACAGTTCCATTTTAGAACGAAACGAAAAGCTTGAGTTTTGCTCAAAAATTGACCCCAAATCATGTCTGGGAGGAGAAAATGTCCTCGGAGAAGAAAGATAAAAGATAGTCCTTGCAGTTAAAAGCTGGTCCAACCATTGACCCTCCACCCAATAGACATGACTCATGAACCAAACAACAGCAACATGTGGCTGGGTTCCACCACCAAGGTCAGGCTATGATAATGAGCCCCACCATCCGTATCCCCTACTTTTTAATCCCAAATTTTGCCAAAATTCTCCGATCTCTCTGTTTTGCAAGCCCCTTCCCTGCCACTTGCTGTGCTTGACTGTCGTAAACACATGATATAACCAATTCTTTTCTTTTTCTCTCATGTTACGTTGCTTTCTTTTCGTTCCAATCATTTCTCCTCTTTCTTTCTCTCTTTGAGTAATACCATATACTGGACTATCCAACGCATTATTTTAACCTAAAGCCATTTTTCAAATTTGGCAAAGTGAGTTAAGTATTAATATTAGTTTAAGTCCATAAACATCATATATATATAATGTTTGTCTTATAAATATATTGCGTAATAATTGAAGCATAAACATTAGTCAAAGTTTCCTTTAAGTTATGCCCTACATAATCATGCATGTGACCATCAAATATGGTTATTATCACTTTGGATTGCCAGATTTTATACAATCTTATATATATTGTAATCAATTGATTTTGCTATTTGTTTTCACTGATTCTTTTGAGTGTGAATTCATCTTAGAATTGATTTCCTTCAAGATTCTCTCAATTATTTTATTCTCCGTATATGTACTATTATTACTTCTATAAGATCATGTCAATGTACCTTGTAAGTTGGATTTTGAATCTTTCCTTTCTAGCTTTTGATTCACGGCAGCCTTTAGTCATTATAACGTAATTTTTTATCATTATTTTATAATTTTAATTTTTTTAATTATTAATATTTATTATAATCAATTACGGTAATATTATACGTTTGCAATCGAAAAAGCATAAAATGATTGAAAACATATTCAGGATTGAAACTTTAAATCCCTACTGTGAGATATTTTATATTCTATCCTTTGATAGGAGAAGAAAGGAACCACTTACCAAAGTAGTGCAGACAGTTCATTGGAAGATTTTGTGAACATAGTATTGCAAGAGTTCATTGAGCCACATACTTGGATGTTTAACATTATTATTATCTAACAACAACTCAAATCATGAGATAATGAGTGCAAAACAAGAGTTCAAAGATAGAAAATCTAGAAATATATGTATATTAGATTTAACACCACAATCAAAACCATATTATGGCAACAGTTAAGGGAAAGTAGACGGGCTGGAAAACGAAGTTAGAGAACAAAAACTGGCGCGCGCTGTACGGACAGGGAAGTAGGTTTGGGTGGCTGTTTCTTAAACTTGGCTTGTTTCATTGTGGCCTTGAATCATCGCTTTAACAGAACTTGTTGAGACAAAATGTAAGAAGATTCAGAATTCAGAAGTGCAAACTGCAAATGAAAAGCATCTTCGGTAACGTCTTGTAAGCAGAAAAAAACCGAAGTTTGTCCGTTTTATTTATTTTACGAATACAAGACAGCAGGCCTCTCCAGTTCTTCACTACTATGGAAAAGAAAGTATTCCACGATCCAAATTCCAAATGTATTTTGTTTGGCGTTAGCAAATAGAATTATGGGAATCCGGACATTGATTTTAGAAAAAAAAAAAAATGCTTGCAGAAAGATAGTTTTGGCTGGAGGTTTATACTCGTCAAAATTATCCCACATCCTCAGATGCATTCTAAGATGATTTTTTTACTAAAATGCTGTTCAGTTTCTACGATGGTTGGAAAACTTTGTCTGATTAGAAGCACATTTTTATTTGGGTTCCAAACAAGAAATCAGAAGCTTGATGTTTGGATCTTGAATCTATACCAAACAATTTCTCTTAGTCGAACAATTTTCAAGCTTCGGCGTTCATTCATCCAATGGGTTATTCCCCAATGCACAATTAATGCAATGTATTGGGTTGAGAAATCATGTCTTGATGATGCTTGAAATTTAATTTAATGGATTCATGACTTCTAAAAAATAATATTTTATAAATTTAAGGTTCTGCTGGCAAGCTGCTACATTCTTCGTATAAAAATAATAATAACAATAATAATGTCCACAATTCCCCAAAACCATGACGGCAATCTTCTCCTTCACGTGGATCTATATTCTAAACCATTCCCCCAAAAAACTCCTTATCTTAGTAGTAACTGTTTAGCAAATCAAATATTTCATTTTATTACACAAATCGATTATATCAAACAAGAAAAATCTTGCCTTCCATATGAATGTTAATAGTGAAAAACCCCACTAAAACTCTCTATAGATAACAACAAAACAAGGCACGGTAGCTTTGGGATTAAACACACACAGCTCATCCAAATTGGAGTAGACCCCAACAGCCGCACCTGCCACAGAGTCGTAATCCTCCATTCTACCAGCTTCCATGCTCTTCTTCACTCGCCCAGCAATCACCCTAAAACAAGCATTGCCCTCTTCTCATTCCCACCATCTACTCCGCCAGCTGCCTAATCATGAGCTTTGCCACTGGTTGCTGTTGTCAGGATCCCTTTTCCATTGGAACAACCTGCACTGATTTCTTAGCTATCTTCAACCCATTCTTTATAATGTTACAGACATTGCACTTTGGGATCGTGATGTACAAGTAGAAGGACCCGCCGAAATCAAGTGAACATGCGAAAGTAGCGTAGTGGAACCTGAGGAGCTCATTGCCGTCCGCTATGCACCGTGGGTGCTTCTTGGGGAGCCTGGTAGCTTTGGATTCGATGGAATCACGGCATTCTTCGAATTTGGAGATGGTTTTGGAGGTGTTTAGGACTTTAAGGACGCTATCGATTTGGCAGATAGGTGTTTGTTCCTTTAGCCTGCTTGACTGAAATATGATTTCCCTTATGTTCTAGTTTCCCAAGGACCCAATTCAGAAACTGTTGATTCATATACCGGGAGCCAGAAAAATCAGATTATGATGTTTTAATTTGATAAAGGAAATTAAGATAGAAGTTACAAGAAAAGGAATCAGTTTATAAATTATATCCCAACGACAAATTTAAGAGGATTTAAGTGATAAGCAATGGGAGGCGAAGATGTTAAGTGAGTGAGTTACCTGCATTCCTAACAGCTTGACGACGCTCCAAATTTTCAGCTTTCATGAATATCTCACCACATTCAGGACAGGAACAAAATGCTACCCTTCAAAGAGGGATCTCTGGCAATTCCAAGAACAGGATCAACCATCGCTTTGCACTCATAACAGCCTGAGAATCTCCTGAATGGCATTGCTCTAAAGGAACCACCTACAGAGGAGGCCGAATCAGAAGATACAGAAAGTGAAGAATTAGTATCAGAAGATACAGAAAGTGAAGAATTAGTGGAGGAAGAAACTACTCCATTGAGTTCACGCAGGGGAGCTTTCATGGATCTGCTAGAAGCATCAGTTTAACTTGAAGAACCACGTGATGGCTGTTTCTTGTGACCTTCAAGGGAAACTGTTTCAGGCCTGTTCATGATCTTCGTGTTGCTACATAATGAACCTGAACACCTCATTTTCTTGTATTTCTCGCCAGTTTCTTCCATCACTTGTTCCGGTTATTGTTGTTGTTGCTTTTGCGTCTCCATTTTCTTCTGCTGTTGTTTCTGTTGCCTTTTGTGCTCTTCTTGCTGCTCTAATTATTGTGGTTGGAGATGTTTACCAGAGAAAAGACCTTCGACAACTGCCCAAGAGGGTGGCTTGTCATCCTTGTGGGGCGTCTTCTTTTGCTTTTGGTGAGTTGGTCCAACCATTTCCTAGGAGATATATTACTTTGAAAACTAGTTTAGCTACACAACAATGATGGGATCTTTTTTTTCTTTTTCTTTTTCCTCTTTTATGAATCGGAATCTCAGAGAGATTGCCTTTTGAGAGACATGAAGCTGAAACAGCTGGGAACGGAGCTGAAGCAGACATGCTTCTTAACTCTAAGCTGCCTACTAAATACTTGAGTTTTGGGGCTATTCCTCGCAAATTGGATTTGTATATTAATTGCTCTCTTAAAAGATAGTACTGTAGATTGTTCATGGCAACTAATGGCCGTTGATTTTCATTGTAGATAGTTGGATCATCCGAACTAGAAACAAAACAAGTGGGTCCAAACATTAAGCTACTCAAATGAGACTACTTTCTGTTTTGCAATGGATAATAAATCAGGAAAAAGAAAAATGTTAAGTACAAGTAAGCATACCAAAAGGGAAAAAAAAAGTTGTTGCATTTTAATTTTCAGTAGCACATAACAGACGGTAATTGGAAGGATTTCTTTAGGTACAAATTAAGTTATTTCGGATTTTTAACTTTTAAATGATTTTTAAGTTTGGATAAAAATGAATTTTTTTATGGTAAGAGACCTGTCACACATAAATACTTAGAAATTAGAACCTTTTCCCCTTAAAATGCAGCTCATAAAAGTAACGTTGCATAAACTATGTACAATTTATTTCAATGATATAATCATGAAGGTCATGCAAATATAATGTGGTGACAATTTATTTAAGAAGAAAGAAATTGTTTTCATTATGTATCGTATTAAAGAATTTATCTAATACGTTATTAAAAAAATTTAAATCTCACAAACAAAATCCAAATGGTGACACATACATTTACAAGATAGTAAAATTAAATAATAAAAATGTAAGAAAATTTTTTAATATCACTTATAAAATTAAAAGATTACCATATCAAAGGGAATCCTCAACATTACTACAATTTTTTATGCTTCGGACTTCAGTTCAACTCAGTGCAATTTTACTTATATTCAAATTTGGAATGGTGTGAATAAATTGTTGTATTACTTTTTTTTTGTTTGAGAAATTAATGCAGATAACAGAGACATTAACAGATGGGTGCAGGCTAGGCTGGTGGTGGGTGGTGGAGCTCAGCTAACCCAAGGTGGGATATTTGGGGCTGAGTGCAACGAGGTAGACTCACTAATTACACAATTACAAGTTGACACCAATGAAAAACATTTATTTTGTTAAGTAATGGGACATTTGTCTTTTTGACAAAGGAAAAAAAAAAAAAAAAAAACGAGCTCCTGAAATTAATATCCAACAACCGAGCACTGATCACGTTCAAAAGGCAAGGGCTCATAAGTCATAACCCACTAGTGGCACAGCCATGTGTTGCTGCGGTTATGTTATTTAAATTTTATAAAACTCTTAAAACATTTTAAAAAAAGTAATATAAAGTTTTAATTATCGAAATATTAAATTTATTTAATGAAAAAAAGTACATGAAATAGAGATCAAAGAAATTAAAATGTTACAAAAATAAGCAATCACCGTTTCTTGGTTTATTTATGATTAAAATCATATTCAACAAATTCAGTTCAAACAACAATCAAGAAATGGAACTTGGTATTCCATTGCAATTTAGATCTGCATATACAATTTCTAGAGAATAAGCATTTAAGAAATCTAAAACAACTATACCTAAAGTGAAAACAAAAAGTAAAAAGGTAAAATACACTAAAATCAACTTTCACACACAGTATACAATTGTGGAAAACTACACTGCCTTCGTTATTTAATTTAAGAATAAAACGTACATGCTTGATATCGTGCTGATCCATTTGGAATTCCTAAAGTACACGCATTGTTCTTCAAATCCAATGGCAATTAAAGTACATACAATGATTAAAAAAAATTCATTTCTTCCTAGATCAACAACAAATACCTAAGTTCCAATTTTGCTGCTATTTCCAGCACCTACTTAAGAATAAAGAAAAAAAGGTCTATAAATTATAATCAAACCAAAAAAATCATTGATATATTCTTTTAACAGATGTCCTTTTGGAATAGCAGATGGGGAAAGAGTCATATATATTTTAACTAATGATGGAAAGAAGTTACTTTTGTTAGCAATCTTGGGCAATTTTAAGATAATGCCCTATGCTTAATATTCAATGTATACACAAAACAATGTAACTTACCAGCATAGGCACATTAAAAGTTTTTATTCTTGGCTACTGCCTCTTGCTTGATGCGCTCAAGATCTTTTACTTTTCCTTTCCAATCTAAATAGACTTTCATCTTCGGAATCCAAGGGCGTTAATTCCTATTGGTTTGGTGGTGGGCATAACCTTGGAAAAAAACATTTCTTTTTTAACGTAAGATTAGGAAGAAAAAAATTCAACTTCAAGGGGTCATAAAATGTATACAATTACATTATAAAACAGATTAAATTAAAGGCATTATTATCTAGATTAATGTATTACTAATTAAACTGTACTAAACTATCAGTAAATCATAATTCAATCCAATCTTTTGAGTAATCATTGATTGATGATGTAACTTAAAACTTTGCTCTTCCCTTGCATATTGCATGTGATTTTCCTCTCTTTCTTTTATTTTTTGGGCATCATCTTTCTCTCCTTCAGTGAGGAAATCTAACACCAAGACAATAAACATATGTGTTGTCATACATGAGATAAACTTATCGACCGAAGATTAATGGAATATTACAATTGATGGTTCCAAATCATTTACAGCTTTTATTGTTACGTAGTAGTTTATACTCTCCTTTCTTTGGCCCCAAAAAAAGACAATTTTTTTTTTTTCATTCTTCCAATGACTGAAAGAAAAGCTTTATCTTGAAAATTTAATAAATGAACTAATTCAATTTAGAACAAAAACCCAATAAACAGAGGAAAAGATAACAACATTATGGGTTTGATACGTTTGCAATCTTAAGCCAATAACTAAGAAAATGATTAGGATCACTATACCTTCCCATTGTACCTCTTAATTTTCAGCATTCTTCGTTATTTTCATTTTAACAGATACCTTTGCACTAATTCGACAGAAACGCATTCGAGAAATTGAATAGATGAAACTATGTAAAATTAAAAAAGAAAACGTACAATGCTACAATAAAAAAGCATGCATCAAAGTATAAACAATTTGAAAAATATAATTTTTTTACCTCTAAATAGAATAAAGTGATTAATCTTAGTTGGATCTTTGTAACTTGAAAATCCCTAATACCCATTGACTGCAATAAAGAATAAAAAAATGAAGAAAATAAAAGAACTCAAGAAAAAAAAACTTTTTAAAGAAACTAAATAGGTTTAAGCGAAACAAACAGACACTAATAATGGATGCTTTCACTCATACTAATATAAAAGTCTTACCCTTTTAAGAGATGAGTAACTACATAAAAATATGGATCTAAATCTGCAAGGTAGAAAATCAATAACAGATGACAAAATTTGGTTAGTAATTGCATGCTATACAGGGGAAGGTTGGGAATCTTAAACACCAAATATTAATAGCTCTAGCAACTCGAAACAAAAACCAAATGAAAATCCAAAATAAGTCTTAACTATACCAAAATTTTAGACTAAATTTTCGTGCTTTTTAAAATCCGTAATAAATTTCAAGTAGATTTCTTAAGCAAAGGCCAAACATTAGACCTAAAACAGTAGCTTTGGCAACTTAAACAAAAACCCAATGAAAATTATAAAAAAAAAATGAAAGAGAAAAATATGCTTTACACCAAATTTTCAAACTTTTAAAACCCATAATAAATTTCAAGCAAACCTCTCAAGCAAAGACTTTCGTCGTTGCTTTTTCTTTTCCTTACTTGTTTACTGGTATGTTCGTCAGTATAACCGTCGCAAATTGATATGCAAAACATCTGGATTGACCACCAAACGCGAGATCGATCAAAAGTCGACATTTTCCTTTGCTCGGTTTCCCAACCAATTGTTTACAATCAGATAAATTATAATATTGAAAATAATTGTCTAAACCCTAATTAATCACAATTAGCTTAAATTTCACAAAAAGGAGAAATGTAAGGAAAACATAATTAAATAATAGAATTTTAAATGTGTTAGAAAAAATGAATGAAAGAAAGAGAGAAGAGAAACAGGCCCATTAAGGTTTCATATTTGAGTTTGTCACCATATCAAATGGACTAACCAAGATTTCGAGCCCTAAGCATCGATAAAACCAAAGCCTCTTGTTTAGCCGTGTCCTCATCTCTTTGACTTTCTGTCACCCTTTAGGAGTGCATTCGCGTAGAATCATCCGATGGTCGCGTTACACTACGGAGATATGGTCGGATTAAGGTAATCAGAAAATGAATAAAGAAAAAAAAAAGATCTGAGTTGAAAAATTACCTAAAAATTGGTTAAAATAGAGACACATAAACATGAGAAGAACAACCCCGCCATCATCTGCCATCGTCATTCTCTTACCGTTCCCCTTTTCTTCAATTCATCAATCCCTCATCTTTTTTTC
The DNA here is from genome assembly GCA_038382025.1 of Adansonia gregorii. Taxonomy (NCBI): domain Eukaryota; kingdom Viridiplantae; phylum Streptophyta; class Magnoliopsida; order Malvales; family Malvaceae; genus Adansonia; species Adansonia gregorii. The sequence continues at coordinate 20,625,143 of JBBYHO010000015.1, read as the reverse complement.
AAAAAAAAATATTAAAAGTTTTTGGTCTCTTGTTCTTTGATTTTTCTTACCCAAATCTATGGCCTAAACAAAACTTAAATATGGGTGAAAGCAATGAAGAGCAAATGAGAGTGTTGATAGAAAAGACGGGATAAAAATTCGGGAGCAGGTGACAGAAGCCTCGTCGGCGAGGAAGAACAAAAAGCAGAGATACTTTTGCCTCCATCAATCCTACGTTTTTGTAATAGAAAAAAAAAACATTTCAGAATTACCCATTAAATCTTTTCATGACTAAAAAGTAATAGCGCCGTAGATGTTAGATAATGATGCGCGCCTGCCATGGGAAAAAAGCTGCTGCTTGATTCCTTTTGTTTTGCCTCAAAATCACCCTGGACTTTAGTAACTAAACAAGTTTGTTGAGGAATTAATTTACACTATACATATACTGCCTTTTTCTGCTTGCCACCGCTTTGTCAAAATTTCAACCCTTAAAGGCAAACCCATTAGAATATTCGTTCAGATTTCAGATGAGATGCCCAAAAGCCTACTCAACCACCCCCCCCCCCCCCCAAAAAAAACAAAAAGAAAAGTAAACAAATATTAACAGAGTATTAGTAACAGTTGAAGGAAAGGCAGGCGGGGTGGAAGTTGAGACTAAGAAGTGGGAGAAAGAAGCTATTGGATCTAGAATTTGGTGTTTCTTCATTAACGTTTGGGAAGCTAAGCATTTTGGTTTACATTTTGGGTAGGAAAGGCTGCAACTTGTAAACTTGGTTGCACATCAAGAATGGAAATAAATTATTAGACAAAAAGGCAACCAATAAATAGATTTTGCTAACCGCATCACTTGAACATTGTTAAAAATCACTTAATAATAATAATAATAATAATATGGTGTTAATGAATAACTTTATTTGTCATTTTCGGTAATTATAATAATATTAAAAACATCTTTTAAACACCCTTAGCAAAACTCATAATAATAAGTGATGTCTTTCATTTCATTTCATTATGCATCAAAAGTTCAAAACTCAAAAGGGTATTTGGGCTTTTTGTCGGGATACAAATTATTAGACAGAACAGAGGCCGACTTGAATTTAGACAAGCCCAATGGCCCCATGCTCCCCATCCAATGAAATATTAATTAAATTAAATTAAAAAAAACAATCAAATGAATCTGAGAGCGGGCAATAAGGCATTCGAACTTCCTAAAATTTTCGTCCTTCAGTCCCCAGTCTCAACACATTTCTCTTTCACGAATGGACGACGAAGATACTACGATAACACTAACCTCACCCCATTGAGTCTTTGTTCCCGCCATTTCTAGCCTTAATTTTTCTTCTATTTCTATTCCTTCTTTATACTGGAATTGCCCCTGTAGACCGGAAATGCGGCTGAGATCCGCCCATGGACAGGGAGGCTAACCTTCCGCTCCCGCCGCTAGCCAATCTGGTCCGCCCGATCCACAGTCAGGACACGTCATCCTCCACGTCATCATCTTCTTCCCCTGCTGGCTTCATCCGTGATGTCCAAGCCGCCTTCAAGCGCCATCGCTCTCTCGGTACCGCTTCGCTTTTCCCTCTTCGAATATAGTGTTCTTCTGCCAAAACCCTAATTTTTGCTCAGTTACTATTTTAATTTTAGTTGCTTTTAGGGTTTTTTTTTCTGTTTACCTGTTCGTTTAGATAATTTCTTTTTTGTTGATTTCCATTTATCCATTTAGGGTACATTTTTATCTCAATTAAGCTATTTTATTTCAGTTCATGGAATTCAAAATTTGGGGTGCTTATTCGGTTTTAGGTTCTACTCATTATGATTTTATGGTTGATGTCAATTAAGAAAATCATGATTTAATGGATGAATTTTGTTAGCTAATGAGATTATGTGACTGATTCAAATGCAAATTTATGTTGGAATTTTGAGGGTTTTCCAGGTACAATTCAGACGAATGGCATAATGCCAAGAAGAATGGTGGCTCCCCAGCGTGCATCTTCTAGAAATATGGGTGCCAATTTTGATACTAACAAATCTCAGGATTGTGTTTCATTGAGTCATGGTCAGTTAGTCGAGGACAAAACTAATGCGGGGGCGTCTCAAGAAGATGCATCTATTACTCCACCTTCCATCACGGGAACTACCACCAAAACCTTTGATGACAATATCAACCCATTTGGTGTGGATCGAGATCAACACAAGGAGGTTGTTGATAAAAGAGAGAATAATCTGATCACTTTGCGGGATGTAGGATCTCAAAATGTTGATGGTCAGAGAAAAGTTCAGTTTTTAAATGAACACAATGTTATTGCCCATGGTAGTCTGTTTTACAATGCTCTTTGAATTGCTAGTTTTGTTTTTCTGGGCTCTTTTCTGCTATCATACTTTGCAATCTTCCGACAAAAATATTTAAAAATTGAAATATAGCTGATTATCTGTAGCTTCTGAATTTTTCACTATGCCCCACAATGCATTTCCTCTTCCCTTTTAATCTGCAGGGGCCAATGATGGAATGGCCACTGGATTGGAGAACTTATCATCTCATATGGGTTCACTTGCCTTGACAGAAATGGAATGGAATGCAGTCAGTCAAGTAGAGTCATCAACTGTTGTCAATAATGAGTCAAAGCACCAGCATTTTCAGAACCCAGAATCTGAAATCAATTTGAATTCTGATGGTGGGATCACTTCTTTGGCAAAAAAAACTACAATCATAAAAGATCAGATACACCAGTTAAGAAACTTTTTAGGGCAACCTGTCGCTCAGTCTTCAGTTGTGGGGTCATCATGTGCTACCACAACATCAATCCATTCAAGTTCGGCTCCAATGCTTAACCTGACAACTTATTGCTCTCGTTCCCATCAAGAAGGAGGTTCTAACGTGGCAAAAGAACTAGGGGGAGATTTTGATGTGAATCATCAATTTGTAAATCAAGGAGATATGTTGCAGCAAGAAACTTCAAAGAAGGAAATGAGCAGAGTCCTAGTTGATCAGGCAGCTCAGGCTTTTACCTCTGGTAGTAATTCCCAACTGGAGCTTAATGAACTTGACTTGTTCAAAAGGCAAGAAGGAAGCTTGGCAACCCAAAATGAACTTTCAAAGGATTCTTGTCCTCAGAATGATAAGTCAATTAAAGGGCAAGGATTTGCAGATAATGTGAGTGCACAATCCCACGCTCCTTTGTCGAAAGACTTGAATTCAGATGTAAAGTTAGAGCCTTCTAAAGCTGAGAAGCAGGGGAAGGGTACAAGTAGTAAAGGAGCATCAGCACCTCGTAAACGGAGTTACGATCCTGACTTGTTTTTCAAAGTGAATGGAAAGCTGTATCAAAGGCTTGGAAAGATAGGTAGTGGAGGAAGCAGTGAGGTCCACAAAGTCATTTCATCAGATTGTACAATATACGCACTCAAGAAAATCAAGCTCAAAGGTCGTGACTATGCTAGTGCATATGGATTTTGCCAAGAAATTGAATATTTAAACAGGTTGAAGGGAAAGAACAACATTATCAACTTAATAGACTATGAGGTACCTACTTCCACCCATAGTCGTGTTAACTTAAGATATATTAAAATTTTTTTCTTTTTGATTGTTTAAATTTTTTCATCAACAACACAAATCGAAAATCAAAATCATTTGATCGAGTTGCTATTAAGCAGACACCTATATCAGTCAATGTTTTCTTGGTAAACTAAAATGCTTTTATTAGGGGCCATTAACTCTGTACACTGTGAAGGTGTAGTGATATTGTTGGACTAACCGAGCAGTTCATGGAAATTTCTTTTTCATATGCTATGGAACTTAGCTATGGCTTATTTTCTGCAGTTATGACTATTTGGAAAATTTTAATGCCATTGGAGTTGTTTGCTTGTTATGGTCTCACAAAGGTGGTGGCCTGGTAGCGGGTCCATAACCATTGAGATAATTTTGTAGCTCAAATCAGTTGCTGAAATTTCATGATGATGCAGGGATATGCACATACAATGTCACGGTCAAGTGCTCCTTGGTTTACATAATAAAATTCCTTGTAGCACCCATGCATCTAAAATTGGATCTTGTTTGGCAAGAATGGTTATCATTTTATTATGATAAATGACTCGAACGTTGTTGTTATATCTTGTCAGCTTTCTTCTTAATATGATTTAGCCTGAAGCAATTTGTGGGGAATATTTAATAGTCTTTCTTGATATTAGGTGACAGATAAGAATCTGCTCCGAGAAGTCATGAATGGCTGCATGTCAAATAAAGATGGCAGAGTCAAGGATGATGGCTATATATACATGGTACTTGAATATGGAGAAATTGATTTGGCTCACATGCTATCCCAGAAATGGAAGGAAGTTGATGGCTCCAGTCAGACTATAGATGAGAACTGGCTTCGATTTTACTGGCAGGTTCTAAAGCTGCCCCTTGCTTTGAGTCTATGTTGCTATTTCCTAATGATATTGATAACTTTTTTCAAATTATATGCATTAATCTTCTAAGACCATATTAAAGTTAATTGAAACTTGATAGTTGTAATTATTCTTGCTGGGCTTCTCTAATGGCAGTCCACCTAAATAAACATTTCTTTGTTGAGGCTAACAATTTAGTATCTTTTTGGAGCAAACGCTGCTCATCTCCTTTTCTTTGTGTTTACTTATTTGTATTTGGCTTTCACGTCAATTTGTTTGGCTATATCTTCTGTTTCTTATTTTTGGGCATAAGTATTCTCTCTTTTTTTAGTTCACCCCAATCATCTTTGATCATTTTTCTACAAACATATACACAAAGACACACATGCCGTAAGATGTTGTTTCTCTTTAACTTTTAGAGTTGCAAACAATACAAAAGCTGAAGTTAGATCAAGTGAGGATTTTGGAAAACAACTCTTTGCAGGCTAAAGTTTACAAGCTCTAAATTTGAATATCTAAAAAGAGTTGTAATGAGGAGTTGATAGAAAAAAATCAACAAAATTATGCTAAGATATATTTAGTTGTTTCAAATAATTTCACCATGATAGCACATGTTTCAGTGCTGTGACGATATTTTCATGCATTCATTAGTTTTGTAACTGTACCATTTATTATTAATATAACAAAGTTCATCACGAGAAAAACTATTAAAAGCTGTTAAGAAAGAAATGGAGGAGGAAAATGAAAATTACACGTATGGCAAGTGGACAACGTAGTGAAAGAGGCCCCTGTATAGCAGGGTCTAGGGTGGGTGAATGAGCCCCCTAATTACATGTACAGGGGAGTTTTAGATTTAGGCACCTTACCCTTGCTTTCAGTTGCAGCTGTTTTGGCAACTTGAACTGGTGACCTGTAGGTCATAATAGAAATCTACCGTTGAAGGGTCACTCTTAAGAAAAATATAGGATTTTTCTTTTTCCTCAATTGTCACTATATTCAGAAAATGAAGGCAGAGTATTTGTACTTTAGAATTTAGATATTTATGTTCTTATCAGCATGTTCCTCAATATTCTTTGCCGACTTATGTTCCTGCCTCTAGGGGAAGTTGTATGCTGTTTATTATCTTCTATAATGAGTTGATTTGATTCTCTTTTATCAGAAAGCAGGGGTAATTGATTTAAACTTTTTTAAAATTGTGTGCCGTTGGTTATGCAAAAAAGCAGAATATTCACTTTAGTTTGTTAAGCAATTTGCAGCAAATACTTCAAGCTGTCAACACGATACATGAGGAACGCATCGTGCACTCTGACTTGAAGCCAGCTAATTTTCTTCTTGTAAAAGGCTCTTTAAAACTTATTGATTTTGGTATTGCCAAAGCCATAATGAGCGATACAACCAACATCCAAAGGGATTCACAGGTATTCATTACTCATTGTTCTCTCCAACTTTTGATTCAAAGTACTATTTACTTTATTTTGGGTTTTTTGAAATTTTTTTTAATAAATTTAGTTTTTTTTCTTTTTTATTTTTTTTTAAAAATTATGGAAAGATATGGCGAGAAACTTGACAATGATAAGGCAATGACTAGGTGACATTTTTTTTTTTCATTGGCCAAGTAAGCCACGCCATAACAGACTTAGCTGAAGGGCCAAAGTATTTGACTGAATAAGTTTAGGTACCTACCTGTGAATTTTTATTTTCTAGATGCCAATTTAACAAAATTAATATAGTACATGGGCTAAACAAGTATTTAATCTATAATTTCATGCAAGATAATGATAGTTAATGTACATTTGTTTACATTTATTATCTCATAGGTACTGCAATTCATATATGCTCTCTAGCATCATGTATCATTTCTCAATTTATCTCACGTGGTTGACCAATAGATCAAAGAAAGTGCTTGATGATTTGGGTTTGTCATGTTAATGCTTTTTAAGCAATATCTCTTAATACCTAGCATCTAAAGCTCTAGTAAACTACCATTGCAGGTTGGAACTCTGAGTTACATGTCTCCTGAAGCATTCATGTGCAATGAGAGTGATGCAACTGGAAATACCATAAAATGCGGCCGACCTTCAGATATTTGGTCCCTTGGGTGCATACTTTACCAAATGGTTTATGGAAGGACGCCTTTCGCTGAGTACAAGACTTTCTGGTCCAAGTTCAAAGTTATAACAGATCCAAACCATAAGATAACATATGAACCAGTTTCTAATCCGTGGCTTCTTGATATCATGAAGAAATGTCTTGCATGGGACCGTAAGGAGAGGTGGCGGATCCCTCAGCTACTTAAACACCCTTTTCTTGTTCCCTCAGTTCCTCCCCAGCCATCTCTGTCCCAAGACCAAAGCGGTCAACTGCCTGAACTTATAGCAAAAGCATGTTCCAACAATCAAGATGCTTTGATGCTATGCTCTCAGCTTACTCGATTACTTAGAGACCTGACGTCAGAGGTAACATCCCAATCACTGATACCGCGAGAACAACAATGCAAGTTGCTGTCTCAAATGTCAAAGCTTTGCTCTGAGCTCCAGGAACATCTAAGTCAGTCCGGGTAAGAGATTTGTAAAGATGAGAGTATGCTTGCCACAGCATTTTTTTTGGGGTGTTGCAGCTGTGTGAGCTTTCTTTCGGCCTACGAGTAACTACGCCAAATTGAGCTCATTTTCGGTTCCTTGTGTAATAATATGTAAAAATTGACATTGTGGTGTCCGAGATGAAACATTATCCTTCAGAGATTTAATGAATGTAACTGCCTATCAATCTTCCTGTTTTTGAATTGACGTTGGCAGTCCAATAATCTCGAATCTTAATTCAACTGTTTGGCATTTGTAGTTTAATTATGTAAAAATTCAATCCCATTTGGAGGCAAAGAGAAAAGAAAAGAAATAAAAGTGACCGCTCGAGACTAACACTAGTCAAATTATGGGCAACATCAGCATATTCTAATGAAGTTAAAGAAATAAATTTAAAAAAAAAGACAAATTGCAACTGCTAGAAACTACTTTGAGTTACCTTGGTTACGATAGCTATTGCATGATTTAAGTGTCCCATAATTACAACTTAAAACTCTATTGTAATAATTAAAGTACTATTTAAATTGCCTACAATAGACGTGTTCTGTGAACTTTAATAAGCACATTGAGATTGATTATCATTCTATGCCACACCGTTTGTTTGTTCAGTGACACGTCATCTTGTCTCTGTTTTTTTTCAGCTGATCAGTTGCAAATATCTTTTTAAAACACATCTTCTAGACATTTTCGTGATCTTACTATTATTGTCTCTATCTTCGTCCAAATGCAGTGTTTGTATCTTATTTTCATTATTGTAAATTTGATAATAATTATGTTGCGAATGTTGATCAAAAACAAAAACTTAATAGCATGAATTATTACGACTAGTCATCTTAAAGGGGGAAAATGCTATATAATTATTGTCGTTGCCAATTGCATTTTCTTAAATTTAAAAAATTCATAAAACCGAACTTAATCATTTATTACTTTTTTTTTATAAAAAAAATTCTTTTTTTTCATCTTATAATTTCAAAAAAATGATAAAGAAACATTTATCTTAACTTAATAAACCCTTTAAAGTTGCATTTATATAAAATTGGACTTATATTTATTACAAATAGACAAAGTTTAATTTTAGAAAAATCATTCCATCCAACATCCAATGGCACATTTTTTTATATTAAAAAAATTAAAAGAGTAATAAAAAAATAAGAGATATTAATATACCATTTGTAAAATTTGTTTTAAAATTCATTTTCAATATATAAAAAAAATAAACTTTCTTAAATTTAATGTATATTTTTCATTATTTCGGGCTAATCTGTGGAGTGGACTAAGCTTGAGCCCAAAATTCCTAATTTAAACCGAAAAGATTGACCTAACTTCGACCCACCATAAAAAGGGAGGTGTCTAAAGTCTAAACCCACCAAACAGGGCCCTGCACCAGATTCACTCAAAATTAGCGTCACAGTTGGAGTGACAGTCAAACAATCATGACTGAGTAAAAATCCACGGTCTCACTGGCGTCTGTGATGCCCATTCCTCGCGTATAGCCGTAAGAAACAACTTCTACTCTTCGCTTTCTTCGTTGGGAAAACCGCCCTAACCGTCACTAAAAATCTTTGGTAGAACTACCCGTCTCCCGCGTCGCTTCGTCAAAAAGCTTATTTTTGGATGTTAGTATTAAGCAGCCGCTTCCGGTTCATTTCCCTTCCCCTTCAAAAGCGTATTCCCTCAAGCTTTTCTTGCTCCGTCGCATCCTCAGGTACTTTTATTTCTCTATTCAAACCTTAATCTTACCTTTAATCCTTAATCACTTTTCCCTTTCTCTCTCTTTTTTTTTTTTCTCAGCCATGGATACGACTTCGCCTTCTGTGTTGTTTTTATGCGGGAAATCATCTGCGGAAACCGAAATTGCCAAATCATTGAAAATCAATGACGCTCTTAATCTCCCAAACGGCGGCAAAGTTTCAGCTCTTTTACGATCCGAGATTAATAGTTTCCGATTTGGTGAAGATGCTTTTAATGTCGATTTGTTTTTGAATTCGCTCTCAACTAAGCGATTTGGTCGGTTCCTTATTTGGTCCCCGCTTTTGCCTTCCACACATGACATCGTTTCTCAGTAAGCAAACGATCAAACGGCCAAAGAAGAACGAATTTAGTTGAATTATTCATTTATATTTTGAATGCTAATGTCTAGTTTTTCGCTTTGAACAGTAATTTTTGTGAGCTTCCAATTGGTTCAGTTTGTGTTGCTGATAGTCAGTTTAAAGGACGAGGTAGATGATGTTTTTGAATTACTAAAAATTGAATCTTTCATCAGTTATTTTTTCGTGTTGTATTATTATGATTTTGAAATGTTTCGCGACTTTTGCAGGTCGGTCCAAGAATGCGTGGGAGTCTCCGAGGGGATGCCTTATGTTTTCATTTACATTACAAATGGATGACGGAAAAATTGTGCCTTTGGTACAATATGTGGTGTCTCTCGCTGTGACAGAGTCTATAAAGGATGTTTGCGATCGAAATGTAAGCCTTTCTTCTTTCCCTTTTCTACATATATGGAAATAAGCAATGGAGGCAATGAGCCATTTCTTGGGGCTAAAGAAATTATTAGGTTACCTTCTTAGATTGTAGAAAACAGCAGTTAATGTTTGGATCTTTAAAATTCATTTCATTTGGCATATTAACGGCCATACAATCAAAAGATGAATGCCACTGAAAGAGAAGGATATTTTGTCTATAATTGCTGTGAATCAACTTAAAGTTCAAAGGTTTAAATTGTGGAGCACAAGTTTTGAATAGTACCTAGTCAAAGCTGAATCTTGGAAACTTATTTGCTCTTATCATGCTTTGCAACCGGGAAAATGTTAATTTTCCTTGGTTTATATTACTGTTACTTTGACAAATTATTCTTTGACCCTGAAGTTTAGATCTTGATAGACTGCTTCATGAATGGTTTCAGGGCTTCCCATGTCTTGATGTTAGGATCAAGTGGCCAAATGATCTGTACTTAAATGGCCTTAAACTTGGAGGCATTCTCTGCACATCAACATATAAGTCAAAGAAGTTTAATGTCAGTTCTGGTAAAAAGACTTATTCCTTTTGGGTGACAATAAGCAAATTCAGTCAGACAATTTATACTTTTGTCCGTTTGTTCAAAAACCTGGATTCGGTGGTAGAGCCACTGACAAATTATAAGCTTGAGCGATGTGACCCTCAAAATTTCTAAAAAATTAATTTCTGATCTTTGAAAATGCCGCATAATTTGAAAATATATTGGTTTCTGCCCCCAGTTGTTCTGATATGCCCTTGCACCTTCGAAGGCATTTCCATTACCGTCCTTACTTCTCCTCCGGCACGGCAAATTCTTGCTTCATTATGGGTAGACTGCTGATCAATTGAAGCACGATCTGCAATTGGGAATAGGATATTGCTTGCCTTCTTTTATTTGTACAATGTATGCGCATGATGAAGCTTACAAATCAATGAATGTCCGTGCAGGTGTGGGTTTGAATGTTGGTAATGAGAAACCAACAACATGTTTGAATGCAGTATTAAAAGAGCTTTCTACTAGTTCTAATGAATTTAGAAGAGAAGATATCATGGCTGCCTTCTTTAATAAATTCGAGATGTTGTATGATATTTTTATAAATCAAGGTGAGTCAATCTTTTGGTCCTCTCCACAATCTCCTGGTATGGGAAAATACTATTACTGTATTGAGTTCATCGTTCTCATAAATGTGCAGTTTTCACACCCATGCTAAAACTATTTCTATAAATTTCTGACAGACTGAAATGGTAAGAAATTGCTTTTTGTTGTTACAATTAATTCTAAATTAATTATGCGGAGTCAAATTTATGTGAGTTTACGGTGGTGAACAAAAGCAGTTGCATCTTCACGATGCTTTCCTCTGTTGGATATGCATGATTGTCTCCCTTCTCCGCACCCTCTCTTAGTACTGAAGGCTTATCACTTAGAAGTTAGAATGCATATCTTCAGAAAGTTTGTGTAGGCTCCGAAAAGTTTCTATCTTTTCTTAACAATACCCTGTCCACTGTTTCTTGTCTTCTTTTTGTTTTCTAAAGAGGAACCCAATAAAAATATAGAATGTTCATTGACTAAATTGTGAAACAAATTGTTTTAGGAGTCTTCTTTTTGACAAAACAATGTGCCGTATTATCGATATCTATTAATTGTATTTAGTAGCTTTCAATACAATATTAAGCCCAAGTTTACTATTGGGGGTCAATGACATGCAGGATTTCAATCTCTTGAGGATCTTTACTATAGAACATGGCTTCACAGGTGAATTTTCTTTACTATTTTCATCTTTCAATATATGCACTTTGTCTGTATGAAACTTTGTGGTTTTAATAATAGAAGAGAATGGGTTAGTTACGTATTATGGTTTGATCAAATTGTGATCCAGGGATGATTGTGGCATGGTTTGTAGCATTCTTAAACGAAGTTTTTTAAAAAAAAAAAAAAATATTTAAGTTAGTGCTGTTGCACTTATCTACGTCAGTATATTATTATTGCTCCAAACAACTGCCTCTGGTTGCATTAATATGAAGTCAAACAAAACTTTTCCCTGTCTACATCTATGGTCATCAAAGCCAAGGAAGGTTGTCCATGTTATGGTGTCCTTATTTGAATCCTAATGTCTATTAATGTATAAAATGGAGAAACATAGAAAGTGGTTTTCATGGATGGCCATATCCAGAGAATACAACTGTGGTCTGCTTATTCTTCCTGGGCCATTAAATCAATAGAAGCCTGATGAAATTCTTCATGTCATTTAGTTATCTCAATAATCAATTGAACTTGAACTGCCTATTCAACATGTGTCTCTGTGTTTGTATTTCCATATTGATATTTTCTATATTTGTGATCAAAACTTCTATGTGCGTGTACTGGCTCCATTTTGTTCCTCTTCTTAATTGATGCCACCCAACTAAGCTTGTGCCTTTCCTTTGTATTCTGAACCTAATGAATCATTATGTAATTTTTCTATCATCTATGGCATTCCTATGTACTCTAAAGCTGTTGTTATAGGTATGTGATTTTATTTTGAAAATTGGTCGTGCAGTGGGCAGAGAGTTATTGTGCAGGAAAAGAACGAGGACAGAGTTGTGGAAAACGTGGTCACAATCCAGGTATGGTAGACTCAAAAGGTTACTGCTTAATTAGTTTCTGAGCTATCCTTTTGTTACACAAGCAGGTGTCTACTTGTGGGCATAGACATGAATGAAAAAATTGCCCTTCTACGTATTAAAAATCTTCCAATTTTGTACTTCAAATTTTCCGTGTCTTTTTTGTTGAATGGAAAGTTTTCTGTTTCCTTGACTATATAGTTGTTGCATATTTAGTTGTGTTCTTGTAGTTGTAGTAAATAATTGTCAATTAGCTGCATGAATAAACTTACCAAGCACTTTATTCCCATTCTTCTCTTTGTAATTTATATTTGCTAGTGATGGGGGTTGGAGAGAGAGCTAGTCAAGACTTCATTTTTCTTTGTCCCTTAGTGAAATTTTGTTCACAAATCTTTTTGGTAAAACTAAACGATGTCATGGAAGATCATCTTCATTTTAGAGGCCGTACTCGAATATACAGTTTGGTTGTCTAGAGCTCGTCTTTGCCTTTGTACGTGTGTGGATCTTCTTAATGTAAAGGGTGTAGCCAAATGTTGTAGTGATAAACTTAGGGAGCTTGTTGTGTAAACCTCAGTTGTGTTCTGTAGTAATTTCTGTTCCATAAATATGTTAAAGAAGTGAACATAATTTTATTTAATTGACTCTAACTCGAAATAGAGTGTATGAAGTATTATTCACTTCTTTTTGGCAGGGCTTGACATCCTCAGGATATTTGTTAGCTATTGGTGACGACAATCAAATGTGTGAGCTTCATCCTGATGGAAACAGGTATATAGCGGTACTTGCCAAAGTCAGTAACATCCCTCTTCTATCTTCTGCTTTAGAAAATTTTACGTTAGGCAGAAAGAAAATTTTTGGACACCGCAGAATTCAGCTCTATTTTATATAGGTGGTGTCTAATTTAACCTCGCGACAAACGTACACTAGGAAAATAAAAGATTTATCTATTAAGAAAATAAGCGACAAACACGCTTCATGTGGATCCTTGAAGCTTTAATGGCTTCCTCTAAAACTGGATTGCGTGTGAACACCAGAGGACACACTGCTCTGTGCTATCCTTATTTTAACCAAAACAGAGAACCAAATTCTGAGAAATTATCATTTGAGAAATTCAAAAGCTTTTAAAATTAAATGGTGCAAAATTGGACAGAAATCACTAGGAAAACATTTCTGATAATCCAAAATCAGATATATATATATATATATATCTATTTATATATCTATTTATATGTCTCCATGGCCCAAAAGTAGTTTTATGGTTCATGAATTCTGGCCTGTCCTGCAAAAGGGGTCCAATTGTGAAGGGAATTGCAGAGGACAGACTCTGGCTTTGCCTGCAATTTGCAAAAGGGGCCAATAGCGAATGCAAAAACGGATGAAAATGGATGTCAATGCATGCTTAACATCTGGGCTCTCCACCGGCCAACACATTTTAGCTTCAAGGGTTTGAAGGCTAAATTAAGCAGTAGCACAGAGAAACTTAAAAATTTTGGACTTCCTTTATTATTGATTAGGGGTGAGTACAAACTGACTCTACCGACCAAATCGATTGAAACTAATTTTATTCGGTTTGGTTCGGTCAGTTTCGATAAAGCTCGGCCTTGTAAGTTGGTTTAAATGAGTTTATTCGATCGGCTTTGTAACTGAGCCAATTGAATGCTCACCCCTATAATTGATCTAGAAGATCCATGGATGCCAAATCAACTAGCGGAAAGTTTTATATTGTTAAATGTATAAGAGAATGCATATATGTACCTTTTCTTTTTTTATTTTTGGGATAATTGAGAATGCATGTACATATCTGTGTCTGCTGAATAAGGGGTTTCAATCTACTTGAAGTCCAGAGGATTATAACCTTTCAACTTCACATACTAAATACTATATCTTTTGATCACCAAGTTAAGACGTTGGGAAAATAATATGCTTTGTTTTGCTGCATCCTGATGCTTTAGATTCCCTTGTTTCTATTTTATCTGAATATAACATTTGACGAGGCACTCATTTCATTGGCAGTAGCAATTTCCACGTACTTTTCACATATCACTTTTAATGCAGTTTATGACTTCCTCAGTCATTATAATATTTGCCTTTCATGTGGCCACAGTTTTGACTTTTTCAAAAGACTGGTCAGAAGAAAACTTGAATGAGGAACATTCCATCTCCATGGCATCTTAGACCGGTGGCAACCAGTTATGTCATAACATGTACGCAACTCTGCATGCTTCGTCAAATTTTTAATTTATAACTTATGTCCTAATGCTCAAAATTTGATTGAATGAGATTTTGGTCAAACTTACACAAGTTTTTCTATTATTATTTAGGTTATATTTTAATAACGGACAATGACTATTGTACAAATCTCATGCCAAACTTTGAATTCAAATATATGTCCAACGAATCAAATTATTTTGTTAGGAATTGGGTCTTGCCTTTGCTGCCTTTTTCTTGATGAGAATAAACGGAGTTTATTATTTGCTCATTTGTAGGATCACTGGACAACATCATTATTTTAAGTGGATTAATGTCTGTCAATCTGTCCTATGGTCGTAGGTTGCTTGTCCCATCATTGCCCCTATGTTAGCTCATCTAAGCTTATTTTAAGTTGAGACCTTGTTCATTATTATTTTTTCATTATTTTTTAATATATTAATCATAACCATTCACATTTTTAGAATCTATTCATAAACTGTGAAAGATATTCTTATGAATGGTGATTAAACTTGAAATAGATAATAATGGATAGGACACTCGCTTTTAACCCTTCGCCCTAAGCCCCAACGTGGAGATGGCTTTTCTTAAAACAAAATCTAGTCTTGAATAAAATATAGATTTCCCTTCGATGATTCAATAAGATATGCTTGGTCTGAATAAAGTTGTTACCGTCGTTCTTTTGGCCGGAGCGTCTTTAATTCTGGTAACTTCAAACTCTCGCCAGCGAAACTACCATTAACATCCAATGACAATTGTTTCAGTGTCCTATAATATCAACCAAAATTCTATGAAAAAAATAACTTCATGGACAAGCGTAAGATCCTGGTCCATGCATTTTCAATCTTCTAGCGAGGATTGTTGGAAGGTTAATCTGTTAAAAACGCTATAGATTACCATTAACAATGTAACCATCTGGATGTAACAACCTTTCGAATTTTATATTGGTAGCTTGTAGACTCTCTATCTGAATATTTAAGCCGAGGAGATGAATACTAATGCCAGCCTTGAAAGGGTTTGAAAGTGGTATGACCTTGTTTCCCGTTCGCATTGACTAGCCAACCAAAATAAAAAGAATCGCTAAAGCTCTTGGTGTAAGGCTTTTGTAACTCAATGCCGGAGACTTTTGCTTTGGCCTGTAAGCCATATGGTTTTCGTTTTGTCTCACTCTTTTCGCTTGAAATCAACAGCATCGGAACAAGAACCGTAAAGAGAGAGCTGCGGTAGGTATTCTCAGTCCGGTTCAGAATTCCCCCATGTTTCCCAAGAAAAGCAGTTGAAGAATTCTTTATTAAAAATCTGGAAAAGTTAATAGCGATATAAAACTAGTTATTACATGAAGGAAAAAATAGAGAAACTAGGCATTTAGATTTCTGATAATGAAATCCATTTCCGATTAGGAAAGGAATTCAAGTGTTTTTATTCGATTATAAAATAAAAGAATTCTCAATTGTAATGTTGTTTTGCTTTAAATAGAGGCCAAGACTCGTAATTATCCATCTTTTTACTAAATAGTAAATAATTTTAAAAATAAAAAATTGAAAAAGTTAATTAAATAATGATGAAAATATTTTTAAAATTAAATAAAAACGAAAATATTTTTTCTTCAAATTTATTAACTCATAAGAAACAAAAAAACAAAAAAAAAGACTTTCTTAGAATTATACCTAATTACTTAAAATGAAATGAGTCCTACACCTCTTTAAAATGATTAAATTGTTCCATAAAACTCTTATTCAAACATTGTTACAAAGCGTGATTTTATGTATCTTAAACAGTTTTTTTTTTTTTTAAATATACAAAAAGATTCATCAAATTTTATAAGTTTTAAATTACAAAGACTATGAACGTTAGCAAATGTGTAGAATTTAGATGGAATGAAAGCAAATTTAAATTTAAAAAAAATGGGAAAAAAAGAAAGAAGAAAAAGCCTAAGAGAATTGAACGATCCCAATTACAACTTTGTTTTCACAACAAAATTATTTAAGCGGGCTTACGGAGAAGTACTAAAATTTACCTTATTCGAATTTAAAGTAAGTGTAGCTAATTGAATATTGACAAGCAAACATACATAAACAAACAAAATCGTATTATATAGACTAATACATTTGACCTGTTGTATACATAAAGAATTTTTTCTTTTTTTTTGACTTTTGAAAACATTGCCAAATTAAAGGGAAGCAAGAAATAGAAAGAAGGATTAAAAAACCAATCCAATTATAATTAATCTTTTTGGAACATAATATTTGCCCATAGCTCCATCATTGTCACTTTTATTGCCATGACAAAAATGTTGAAGCCAATCTTTATATGTGAAGAGACAAAATCTTCATTCTTCTGCAATACAAAAATTTGATATGCCTCAATAAATTAATTATATATATAGGTATGCATAGGATAAAAAATTGATAAAATCTTAAAGATACGAATCCCATTAATAAGAAGATAATAATCGTAATCATTGTTAGTTATACAAAATCTTAAATATAAATGATTAAGACATAAAATCTTAAAATCAAGTTTTTTGATATCTTATTGCTTCTTAACATTTTTTTTGTCTTCTTTTTCTCATCAGTTATATATATATATATAATTATCAGAATTGCATCTTAAAATCCAAAACTTTTACATCTTTTCAATTGTTTATCTTTCTTGACAAATTTCTATCACATAGCTTCGATCTCCTCTGCAAATTCTTCATCCTCAACCCTAAATATATATCAATAAACAATCAAACTTAATTCTTTTATGAGTTTATATTTGATATACTATTCAATGTATCAAATAAAAAATTTAAAAATCTTTAAAAATAAATAATATAAATCTATTTCTTATTACCTAATTTCTTATTTAGGCCTTAATTAAGATATCAACGAAACTCTAAATAAAAATAATAATAATAAGAAGTTTACATCAGTAGCATTCGTGCTCCCACTACAGATTGATCATGCTGAACTTTACCATCTAATCATGTACCCACAAAAAAAAAAAAAAGAAGATAAAATCATTTTAAATCGTAAAAGAAAAATATAGAAATTGAACTCAAAATATAAAAAATGGTAATTTCCTTTTTTTCCTGAAGGGAAGAGCAAGGCCGTGAGCGCACGGACACCTGTAAGTTGTATTTGTATGGTCTAACATCAAACGCGCCAAAGTCGATCACACCAAAAATTTTAAATAGAAATAAAAAAATTAAAATTAAAATAAATATGAGATAAATATATAAATTATTAATAAATAAAAATTTATATAAAAATATAATATTTTAAATATTTTTATATAATAATATATAAAAAAATTATATGATTTAAATATATGATCGAATTTTGCGTGGACAATCAAACCAATGGTACTGCATGATGATGCAGATAAACTCATTTGATCATTCCGGGGTACTTACACAGTACACCTCAACAGTACACAAACCGGATAAACTTTTATTCTGCAGTTGATGAGGACGGTTGATGCCTTTAAATATAGAGCTTGTGGCTACCAGATAAGACAACAGAGATAGACAGACAGCCAGACAGACACCATCATTTCTGTGACTGCAGTCCACGTGTTAATCCATGCCAGAGTCTATCAATTTTTGGACTGTCTTCCAGTCAAAACTCAAAACATCGCATTGTAATATATAACTTTTATATGAAAAAGAAGAAGTACGGTTTTATGGACCGTGGTCCTCTGTGTTCCGGTACACGTTAACAATCAGTTTCGTCCTCTAATTTCGCAGAGAATAAATTGGAAAATGACAGTATAATTTGGAAAAACGGAAAAGGCAAATATATATATATATGCGCATATTTGAAAAAACAATATTCTCATGGTTATGGTTTTGATTTGAGAGAAAAAAAAAAAAAAGATTGGATCTTTTGAAGAGGAGACTCCTTTTCTTTGCAATTGCGTAATTTTTCTGCTGTCCTTTATATCTACTTTTTATGACTTAACTTGGTCATGTGCTGGGGCTGACCATCATTCCAAATGCCTAACCACGAAAATATTTCAATTAATTTATAAAAATTTATTATTTTTTAGTCTTAAGATTTAAAAGATATTGATCAAATTTTTAAAGTTATTTTAGTTCAATTGCTTAAAAAAATTTTAAAAAATAAATAAATTGATAATTATTATAAAACATTGAAATTAAAAAAAAAAATTTTAAAAAAGTAAATAGCAAAATTTTAATAGTCTTAGGATTCAAAGGATATTTTTCAAATTTATAAAGCTATTTTCGTCCAACTACTTAAGAAAAAATTTTAGAAAAAGAAATAGATTGATAATTATTATAAAAAAAAGTAAAATTAGAAAAAATAATTTCTACAAAAAAAAGTAAAATTTCAAAAAAAATAAATTATTAATTATTAAAAAAGTAAAATTATAAAAAAATAATTCAAAATATTAACTATTAAAATTATTAAGAAAAAGACTCTAATTATCATTTTACTCTTATTTTTATTTATTTATTGTTATTTTTATCCTTAAAAACAAACAGTGAAGCTCAGTTCCCGAGGTAAGAAATCGATCTCCCACCAATATATACTATATATAATATATAATATATATAAATTATATATGTTAAAAATATTATTTAAAAATAATAAAATATTTAAAATATTT
>JBBYHO010000015.1:20575401-20587544 GCA_038382025.1 Adansonia gregorii | reverse complement strand
AAACTATTTTATATGAAATCTTGAATTAATATATTATATATAATATAAAATATTTTTAGAAAATTTTTTAATGTGTCTATTTCTCAAATTTCTTTCATGCAAATTATTTTTAATTTTTTCGCGTCGATTAAAAAATCAGCAATAAAGTATCTTTTTTTCACACTAACAGAGAAATTAACCAATGATGCACCAAAATATAAAATATTTTTCTATTAAATTATTTTTAAATAGTAATTCAATATTTAATTCAATATTTTTTTTATTTATTATTTATAAATGATAAATGAAGATTTAATATAAAATATTTTTATTATTTTTAAATATTAACTCAGGATTAATAAAAATAATTTTTAATATTTTATTGTTTGTAAATACTATTTTAATATATATAATTTATATATTTTTATATATATAGAAAGAGTCAGTTTCATTGAAAACATAGAAAAGAGCAACAATAAAAAAAAAGAATAAAATTAGAGATAAAAAGATAATTAAAATTTTTATTAATAATTTTCATAATTATTATTTCTTTTTTTATAATTAGTTAGTTTACTTCCTTTTTTGTAAGTTTTCCAAGATTTATATAGGTGTATATATACATGCCTATATATTTATATACGTGTTAGGAAAATCGCAAAAATGAGATGCTCATTTCCAATAAGAGCATTTATGTATTGAAAAATTATTATTTAATTTGATAATTTTTTAACTAAATTTTATAAATTTTTTATGTTAAAAAATCATCATTTGAAATGATGATTTTTTTCGAAATTAACAATAAATAATCTAAAAATAACTTAATTTAATAAATAAAAAAATTTATATTATTCTAATAAAAAGCCAACACAATTACTTATATTGTTTGTTGAATAAATGCGCAGTCCTAAATGTACTTGCTCAACAGTCAATAATGTAATATATTAAGTTTTTAATTTTAATGATCAAAAATTAAATTCTCAAAATTGTAATTATAAAATAAAAAATTTGCATCTGGTTAGCTTTCTTTGATACCTCAAAAACACTCCCCAAATTATAACGGCCGTACTTTTCACTTCACCTGCTGCCGTCAATTAATTTCCGCTCTCTCCTATTTTCTCATGTTTAAAACCATTTTTACGTCACTCACATCTCTTTCTGGCAAATCTTTGGCAATCTAAATCACTATGCAACTCCCTCTCTGAGATTATTCCAATTACAGCGCTTTTCTTCATTCTTAGCCACCTTTTGTTTTCACCACCACATCTCCCACTCGCATTTGTTCTTCAAAATCTGTTCCAATCTTCTTCTTCTTCTTCTTCTTCTTCTTCTTCATCATCTCAAACTTCACTCTATTTTATTGATTTGCAAGATTTCCTACCAGTTACAGAACACCCTACAATCTTTTTGTTTTCTTTTCTGATGAAGAGGTTTCAAAAGAAAACGCAAGGAATAAAAGAAAAATACAAGTTGAGGATACACACAAACAAACTAATATTCATTTGCATCAATAATGAGATACAGACATATATACAAAGAGTGTATCCCCCCTAATTGTTTACAACAATCTTCTCCTACACCTTGCCCTACAGTGTTTCATCCACTCAAAAAAAAAAAAAACTGGCTAAATCAAATTCCAGAACAGACAATGACAACAAATAATTTAAGAACAGCAGTTCTGCTTTGTATAGCATCATTGCAGAAAACGGAGATCGAGATCTATGGCAAGGCCATTAGGCCATAGCAATGCCTTCAGAATCAGAATTGTTTTGGCGTACCAAATTTCAGGCTCTTTGAGTCTTTTGGGCCCAAACTAAAGGTAGCCACATTGGAGCTTGAGGAGGCAAAATTGTCCACTTACGTCGTAAGGGGCTGCATCAAAGAGCAAAATCATCTATATGTAAACTTTAGAATCAACCCAACTCTGCGAATGCATTTTTTCTAACGTGTAACTTCTCACACACTAATACGATAACAAAGGCCTAAATCCATGCTAAAATGTTATAACAAAGGCATCTTAGACAAGAATGAATACCTATTGCTACAGGATATTTCAGGCATCTTAGGTTCTCATACAAAGCTAACAACCATGTAGGACATCTTCGGACATCGGTGCGGAGATATGACGCTCCAACTATACAAGAAAAACTAATAAAAAAAATTTTGAACACATTCATGTCAGATATTTACCCAAATCTGACATTCATTCGCAAGTCTCAGTAACATAAGCTAACAAGCTGCAACAGTGCAGCCCCTTGGACAATTTTTCTTCTGACAAACAAAGCATTTAGTTTCACTTGCAAATGGAAGTACGATCAACGAGGAGATATAAACATAGGATAAGTGGAAAATATGTACCTTGTTGCAGTTTAGTTTCAAGGCTAAACATTCAAAAACGCCTGCCAAGATGAGGAGATGCTGAGCCAGAGTGCGTTGGAAGGGGCCTCTTCACAAATGGATGCTGTAAGAGTTTAGCAGCATTTGGCCGAGCATCTGGATTGACTTGAATGCATTGCAAGATAAAATCTCGTGCATCTTTTGACAAAGAATCAGGAACCGGTGGTGGCTCACCTCTGCCAATTCTAAACAATGCTTGCATCTGTTTTGAGTTGAAGAAAGGGATGTCATTAACAACAAAATAATTTTCATGCAACGTTACACATAAAAAAAAAAAATGAGTATCAAAATCTGAACTCAGCAATAGCAGTTATTCATCGGTCTCCAGCATCAGCACAAAACAGAATTCATATGAAGAAGAAGAACCAACAATTGTAGAAGGAAATTATATGGAACAAAAAGAAATATCCCTCTGCCCCCTTTTCAACTTACTTTTTTCTCAACATTTAACCCTGACATCCTACTACACAATTAAATCAATCAATGTCAACAGTAGAAACCCAATTTCATGCTTTAAAACTCTATAAGCCATTTCAAGATTTGATGATGACAACATACAGATTTCCAGAAACTCTTTTTTTTTTTTTCCCTTCTTCTTACTTTCATATAAAATCACTTGATTATCAAGAAAAGTAAGTTCGTATCAAGAAGAGGCGCGTACAAATTCCAAATGAGAATATGGAATCTGACGGGTTAACATCTCCAACACAGTACAACCAAGGCTCCATATATCAGCAGGAACTCCATACCCTTGACTCTTCCGGTTGACAACCTGTAATTCAATAGAAGATAATCAGAATTCAGGGAGACTAGACACTATTGGCAGCCTGTCTCGTAGAGTAGAAAACAACTACTGCAGCAAAGCCAACAAAGAAACTTTGTTTCTAGAGAAAAAGTGCTGGAACCCATCTAGAAACTGAAGACATCATTCAGGTTTGGTCCCAAAAAGGGTTAGCAGTGTTTCAAAAAGGAAGAAGTGCCATCATCAAACTAAATATTTATAAAAAAAAAAAAGTGTTAATGGTAATATAAATGTGAAGTTCAGGCAATGAAAACTAGCAGCATCGTCATGTCAAATCATGTTCGTATCAATGAAGCCAAGGAAATAATGGCAGATCAGCTAAGACTGATTTACACCTTTTTGTCCAGTACAGAGAAATATTTGCCAAGAATGTAAGTCATCATTCCTTTTGTCACCAGAGGAATGATGTCATGATTGAGTATTCCTATAAGCTAAATAACACCAGCGGTACCTCTGACATAGAAGAGAAATATATACTAAGAATGTATGCCATCATTTCTTTGGTCAGCATAGTCATTGTTATAAGCTAGATATCTCGAGCAGTATTGCTACACAGAAGAAATTGATACTCTACAAAAAAACAAAAAAGAAACAACAGCCATTACAGGTTATCACTTCTGAAAAGATGGAATAGAGACAAACCTCAGGTGCCATCCAGAACGCTGTCCCTTTGCATGATTTAACATCATTCAACTTGGTTGCCTGAAAAAAAAGACCAGCACCAATATCATTAATACGTTTATCGTAGATGCTACTAAAGGCAAGAAAGAAAATCAAAATCCTAGGATCAGACAAAAACCTTAGCCAACCCAAAATCTGCAAGTTTTACTGATCCATTTGCATCCACCAATATGTTTGCACACTTAATATCCCTGTATCAACAAACAAGGAGAAGACTTCAAGAGCATAAATTCAAAGTGTATAGTAACCTAGTATAACATAGAACAACAATTTTGCTTTCAATGTCAAAACTATAACAAACACAAAATCAGGAAAGAGAACAGAGATCAAGCAGGTACCCAACCTTAATGGAAAAATGAATACAAAACAAAAAGTAAAATGTTTAGAAAAATTTCTGTGATCAAAGTAAATCACATTCTTGACTTTAAAATGTCCTCCAAGAAGAAATATCATATATTCACGCTGATAATGTTTCACCATGGCAAATCATAATAGAGAGAAAGGAATCAATCTTCCGTCTGTTAGGTAAACAAATGTTTATATTAAATAAATTTTCCATATGAAGCAATTTGCTGTTGGCGAATATAAGTACAAAATACCAATAAATGAAGTACAAATAAAAATTCAGATTTAAAAAGATAAAACAAGGAAAAAAAAAAAAAAAGTAGCACGGAAATATAAGAGCAGCAATATAAAGGGTCTCTTGACTCACCTGTGAACCACATTTCTATCATGAAGATACTTCAATCCGTGCAGAATCTGTCTTGTATATGCAGAGACTTGAGAATCTCTGAGATTATATCTCTGATATAGATTTAAAAGGGAGCCTTTAGTTACAAGCTCAAGAAAGATGTATAATTTTGAGTCATCCTGCAAAGACAAAAATGGAAAAGATCAAAATATAGCATGATAATCCTCCAATAATGCAATCACAAACGTAGGGATTTACATGCATCAACAGTTTGCAATTGTTCAATCAGCCCTCAATGGCTAAACAAGACAAGGCTAATTAAACATGAACTTTGTTATTAAGGCCTTTCTTATAATGCAAGAATAAACAGTGTGACGTAGATATTTATAGTCAAGCATCATTAGTGTAATGCAACTTGAAAATTAGCAAAACAGAATAGCCACGATTTCAAACAGACACAATAAAAGAACCTTTCAATAGGTATAGATGACTCAGAAGGATAAAACCACGCAAAGCCCACCTGATACTAAGCTCATAATGTTTTAATACACTCTTTTTGGCACTCTGCCCCACGGTAAGCCATGTTTTCATTTCCCATTAAAAATTCCTGTGGCAGTGCAAAATTTTTTCATTTTAACTTTTTTTTTTTTTTAAAAAAAAAATCCTGCTGAGGTTAAAAAAAAAATTGCATTGGCCATAGTGAGAATAACCATTTAGATGAGAAAAAAAATTAGAAGCAAGAAGGCTAAAATATTACAGAGGGAATCACAAATTAGCTAACTGTGTTAAGCAGCCAAACAATAGGGTAACTTTTGTGTGCAACAATACTTTAGATTGAAAAAAAAAAATAACAAAAGAAACAATTTTTTCATTTGATTGCTTACATATTCAATTGTTTTCAAAAACTGGAGAATATTTAGCGTAATCAATTCCACCAATCATGGTAAACTTCAGAAATTGATACCTTATCTGTGCCATAATACTGAACTATATTTTCATGTTCAAACTGACTTAAAAGAGCAATCTCCTGAAACAGAAAGGAAATAAGGAAATTTAATAGACAGAGACAGGAAGAATATGGATATCTCAAGGAAAAAGATTGATCACAAAAGAAAATGAACATTCAAACAACAGAAAGACAAAATCTGTCTCACATGTTCAAGTTGAATAATACTTTGCTTCCCCTGACTTCCCTGATCAAGCAATGATACTTCCTTCACAGCAAAAAAGAATCCATCGCTATAGGGAAATGAATGGATAAATAATTAGTAAAGCATGATTAAAAGAAAAACAACTCTTTTAAACAAAGAACTACAGAATCTACTGTAAAAGTGGACAACCAATTAATTATTAACAGGACAAAATGCTTTCCTATGGCATCCTGAAAAAATTTTTAAGACCAATGATTCCTTCAGTGATTCCAAGAATGCTATCACACGGCTTAGTGCCTGAGGTAGTCCAAAATATCTGCAATTAGCTCTGTATCTCAAAGATCCTAGTGCAATGTCGCTTCCCTAAATTTATGTTTCTCAACTCTTCAACAACTATAAACAACTAATGTAATCATCTTGAAATCTATTATAGAACAAGATATCATTAGTGAACCAGTTTCAAACCACATAGGATCACTTAAAACTTAGAACTAAATTGACAATCAAAACCTATTTCCAAGTAAAAGTAAATGACGAACTTAACTCAGTACTTAGTTTTCTATGCCACTGCTCAGCACGGGCATACAAATCAACAATTATGTAAAATTCAAGCAGCAGACATATTAACACATGAAGGCAGATGGTACTAAAGGCTTTCAAGTTTAAGCCACCAAAAACATGTGCTCAAAAAAGTAGCACCACTGGTGGTCACTATAAATGATAGATGCAACAACTATCACTAAGCCGTCAACCACATATGTTAAACAGTGCTCTCTAAAGAATTAAGAGGCCATAGAAAGGCGTTTTCCCTAAGGCCTTGTTTGGTAGGAGGGAAAAAGGAAGGAGAGAAAGAGGATGGAAGGAAGGAAAAAAACTACTTTCTTTCCACCATTTCCTTCGTTTGGTAGGAAGGAAATAGGAAGAGGGAAGGAAAAGGAGTGGATTTGCACCTTTCCCTTCCCTCCAAATTCAATACTTCAAAATATATGAGGAAAGCACCCTTTCCACACTCATTCCACTTAAACTAACAATTCTATTTATAGCTTTACCACTAACATCTTTCTTTCCCTTATCTTCCATCTTTCATGCCAAACATAACGAGGGAGACATAACTTTCCTTCTCTCCTCTTTTTTTTGCTTTCCTCATTTTCCCTCCTCCCATTTTCCTTCTCACGAGACATAGTGTAAATGCCTAACTTATCACCAATAACATCCCGAACATGGATGCTTTCTAATCTTTAAAAAGGTACTCCAAAAGTGACAAATTATGATTTGTGGAATTAAGGCGGTACCCACAATAGTTAGCGTATATCGAAAGATACAATAACTTGCGAAAAAGAACTCCCTATAAGCTTCTAACGAACATGAGAATAAGTTGGAAGTTATATGCCATCACTTACTCAGAAATCCCTTCGAAAACCGATCCAAATGATCCACGCCCCAAAAGCTCACCTTTCTCCCAATAAGTAATTGTCCTTTTGAACCTACCATTAGGGGATATATTAGACATAGGCTCTGTTGTACTGCTTGAAGAATCATCATCATTCGAAGTCGTATACGAACACGACTCTGAAAGCGCTGCAGTCTCTCCTACTCTCATTAAATTCTCCACCTCCTTAGCATTTTCTTCATTTCCACCAACCTCCTCTCCTTTATCTTCTTCTTCATCGGAAGACGAATGTAACTGAACCGGAATCACACACCCTGTATCATCTCCGGGGGCGAAATCCCTAAACAGATCCCAAGTTGAGCACGCGTTATCGATCACCGGTAGCTTCATCACCGCGGGTGGCGGCTTTAAAAACCCCGGCCTAACCCCTTTAATTCCGTTATTCCCTCCTCCAACCATAAAATTCGAAACGGAATGGGCGTTTGACTTCAACTCGGTTGCAGCACCGTCCACCACAATTCTATCAGAAAAGCAGCACTCGCTCAATTTTAACCCGGCCGAGCCGTCGTCCGTCAACTCAGTAGCCAAAACCCTACCTGACAATTCAGCAACGGTTACTTCAGCGCCGTCTTTTACTTTGGCTGTCTCGTCTTCCGGACTATCCAACCGGTTTAATCTCGACCGAGGCAGAAGATCCGACGACGATCGGATTGTATGGGCTTCCCAAGCGGCGGCTGGGATGGAAAAATCCTCAGGCCCAGCAAGGCCCAAGGTCCGACAAATTAGGTCGAACTCTCCCTCAGTTCCTTGGATGCGGAAACTTGTTTTATCGGATAAATCGAGCGATCGCGTGATTAGAGAAGAAGATGAAGAGGAATCATCGAAAGACGAAGAAAACGACGCTGCATCGTAGTCGATGTGCTTGGCCGCATTGCGTCGTTCGAGTCTTGCCTTGTTTCTTATCCTCTTCGAATCCATGGCGCTTCTGTGACTAAAGAATCGAGGTTAAGTTATGCATATACAGCGAAATCCATCTAAAAGCTCAATAATCGAAGTAATCAAGGGTTTCCGAATAATCAATTTGCAAGGACAACGAAATTTGGGAAAATCTAGGTGAGAGAAGTGGGAGCAAAAAGAAAAGCAGCTGACTAGAAGAGAGATAGAGAGAGAGAGACACAGATAGAGAGAAGGGGAGAAAAAGTAAAAAGTGGGAGACGGCAAGACCGGTAAACGCCGTCGGAAGAAAGAGACATAGGTTACACGCGGTGCCACGTGGCGGAGAGCAAATGGTGAAAATTTTTGAAAGGATTTATTTTCTTCGCATTTTATATGTATTTCTTTTTTAGCACAATTTCTCAATTGTCGAATTAAAACGTTGAACTGAATGGGTATGGATTTGGGCTGAAATCATTTTTTTTAATACAAAAGCATTTTAATTAAATTAATTGGTACGTATTCATTTTGTTCAGCGGGTAGAGTTTTAAATTTTTTTTTAATAATATTAAATTTAATAAAAAAGTCAAAACATAAAATTTTATTTAATATTTTTGTGAATTCCATGTAATATAACGTTGTACTTGATTAATGCATTTTATGCTCTTATTTTATATGGGATTAAGATATGCGTTGTTCCGACTATGTAACTTGTCTCGAGCATGCAAATTTATGTAAGAAATAATTATTTAAAAGTAAATTTGATAAATTTATATTCATACATTTTTTTTAGTGTCATAATAAATATTTCAAATATTTTATATTTAATATATTAATAATTTTTATTATATAAATTTTAAAATATTTATAAATTCATGTAATAATTTAATTTTTTAATCATTATAGTTTGTATATTTTGTGTTTAATATTAATATTATCAGTTTCTAGTAATATTGTGCGGTCTAAACACTCTTGAAGTAAATGATTTAAGTCGCGTGGGTTTGTTGGTCGTATGCTCCCATGCACGATGGTCCATGAGGCAGCTGGGAGAACGTAATATCTCAGATATGACCCTTCGCTTGGTTCGTCTATATGCCGGGTATAATTGTGAATTTGTTTAAAACTCAGTTGTAAATATGGAAATATAAAGTGTTAAAAGGGCAATAGAAGGAAGAATCCAATCATCGTCATGGTACTATACTGGTACTAAAAAAGACTTATCGTACGCTGGAATTTAATTATCGACAGAATTTTGATTGTTTATTTACGGTAAATAATTTCAAACACTATATTAAATACGTCAGATTTAATAATATGTAATATAATTATATTAATATAATATACATAAAATTAAAAATATATATAATATAATATGATTATATTTTTAAAATTTATATAATATAAATTATAAATATATTAAAATTAATAAAAATTTAAAAATTTTAAATATAATTATAATATAATAAAATATATAAATATAATAAAAATATATAAATTATAAATTATAAATTTTCTTATAATTGTCTGATCTGATCTGTTGGTTTTAATTTCTTTGAATAGAGAGTAAAATTGACAACTTAAAAAATTAAATAAATAAAAGGATTTGAATCAAATTTTTTAAAATATTTATATATACTTTCGCCCCGTTAAATTTTAATAGTCTATTGATTTGGTTTGATAATTTATTTTTTATTGATTTCCTTTATAAATGTAATATGTTTCAAGTAAAATTATTTAATTGAAATGAAAAAAATAATCTATAATTGTAACCAATCAAAAAATTATTAAATTTTCTCCATTTTTTTTATTTTTGTTGATAATTAAACAAATGAATAACACAATCCAAATATTTAACAAAATATTTTGGTGTTAATTTTGTTGTGTATTTTCCAATTCGTTGAGTTTCTTTACATTAAAAAAAAAAGGAATTGATATGTTCCATAAAATTTTCTAATTCTTTTCATCAATATCGATATTTGGCATCTAAAAATCAATAAAATTAAAACAAAAAATAACGAAATTCAACTTTAACACATAATTCAATGATAAATTTAACATTAATCTTACTCGGATTCACACTCATCTCATAATTGTAATTTGACCCCAAATTGATTTATTTATTTTTTTTATTAAATATACTTTCGTAATGGGAAAAAAAATTGTGTGTTTTAATCATTATGATAAATTCAAAAGAAGTCGGCCAATGTAATACATATTTTTAATTTGTTTGTTTTTCGTAGACTTTAATTTATGCATCATTTGTTCAAATATAAGAAGCTTGGATTCTGACCAGGAAAAAATATATTATGGAATATTTTATACGTTTGAAGGTTGAAAATGTTTTTTGTTTTTGTTCTGGAAGTTTTGAAATATTTGATAGTCAAAACTTTGGATCTTTTAACCAAAATTGAACGTCTTTTCCTCAACCCACCAAAGAGGGATATTTTTGAATATTAATGTATCGTCTATGATATGAGAAATAATAGTTATTGGCATTTACCACAATGTCTTTGTCTGTATAAAATTTCATTTAGACCATTCAGTCAGCAGCTTTTTTATTTATTTTTTTCCACAAACTGACTGGCAAAAATGTAAAAGAAAACACAATTTTAATAAAGAAATTAAAGACAAATTACAAAAAGTAAAATCACTTACCAAAACCTCTTGTTGTACTTAATTTGAAAAAATAAGAACCCTTTTATCCATATTTCAAGGTTTTGAGCACTATTTTTAATATATTTAATAATGGATAATTGTTTTATATATTGACAGTAGAATAAAAAAATTTATAAGCTAATTTAGTGAGATGACACATATTTTGTAGAGCATATTTAAAACATGTGTCACTTAACTAACTTCGTTTGTGGAGTTATTTTTATTTCATTGTTAGTGTATAAATAATTATCCTTTTAATAATTTAAGTATCTATGTTGTATACATATTATTTTTATATTTAAATTGTTATATATTTATATAATTTTTGACCCATTAATAATCCATATTATTTAATTTTGATATGTTTAAATATTATATTTTGAATTATGTTTTAATTTTTATCATGTTTTAATTTTTATAATGTATGTGTGGGGCTTTTGTTATAATATTGCATGTATTTTTTTTATTGGCCGAAATAAGCCATTTCGAAATTCATTCTCAAAATGTGTCAATTTTCAAATATAATTGAGAACTCACCTTATGAGAGAACTCAGTCTCCAATAGCAATGTTGGGAAGTCGCCTGCTAGAAAGCAAGTTCTTGACTAGCATGATGGGAACTCTCCACCTCGAGGGGCGAGTTCCCTCTTTAACCCAATTACTGCATATCATTTCTTTAGGCAGTAGAGAATGCTCTCATCTTCTTATTTTTCGCTTTGGATGTAAACTTCACTTTCACTTTCACTTGCTATTTTGATTTTCTATTTTTTCATTGAAATTTCGCAATATAGTGATAATAATAAGATCCTTTAATTTTATTTTTTTTTTCAATAATTTGCGCGATAATTGAGTTTATACATCTGGATTATTTCATATTTTCGATCCCAGGCTAAATTTGGAAATATAATTTATGTTAACTTAGCTCTCAATTTTGCATTTATTTTCGATTCTTTTAAGCTTCAATCTCAAATCCTTTTACATCAGTTGTCAAAGCTTTCTTACTAATAAACGAGTGATTTAAGATTCTAAGTTACTATAAAAAGCAGTAGGAATAATCGGCCTGCCGAGCCATATATTATAATTTCGGAGTAATGAAATTCATCATGTCTATGGAAGTTTCTTGCTATTTATTAGAATTTCGTGATTGGAACTTAAGCATATACATTAGTGCAAGATAATTATAGATTATTATTTATAAAATTAATTTTCAATTATTATTTGATTCTATTGAATGGAAAGATTTGTATAGCCCAAAAGGTCAAGAACTCAACACTGATAAATAATTTTTACTGCAAATCGTGGTGAAGTAGCGAAAGGAAGTGCAGAGATATTCTTTTTTAAAGTTGAGTTTTGGAAAGAGGATGGACAAAAGGAGGCACACCCTATATTTGTAGGTACTATCTTACTAAAGAATGCAACATCAGGCAGTAAACTTTTATACTAGCTAAGAAAATGATATGCATTAATTG
>JBBYHO010000015.1:20544691-20572804 GCA_038382025.1 Adansonia gregorii | reverse complement strand
ATATATATATATATATATTACAGATAGATATAGATTTCAAATATATAATATCCTTCTCAGTTATGAGTAACAAAACTGTAAAAATACAACTCTTAATTTATATTATTATAATTGAATTCAATTTCTACAAACATAAATTATAAATAAATTTTTCTTTTTTTCTTTTTCTTTTTTTACTCTTAATGCAATAAATAATTAGAATAGATAAAATAAAATAAAAAAGTAATTTTCAACCCAGAAAAATAATTGACAAAAGATTATTAAAGTTAATTAAGACACATATTTTTAAACATTTGTATCCCGCACGTTGTTAACGTAGGTAAAAACTTAAAATGTATTGGACGGAGAACCAGATTATAAACCTTTCTTCGTATTATTACATATCATTTAAAATTTCATATAGTAAAACATAAGTATGAATTCTTAAAGTAGCTAAAGAGAGATATTCAAGATTTTAAATATGGTAAAACATAGGAGCTAAAATGCTTAGACTACAACTAGCTTACAAGGATCTATTTTTGTTTTACAACTGCTACCGAAACGACGCATGAGACGGACGTAATTTTTCTTCTTTCCTTGGTTAACGTTAAACAACTGTAACAATATTATAATACTAGAGTATTTGTCTTGTTTATATTAAAATCACTAATTTCTCAACTAAACATAAAACAAAAATTTTTCAATAGTCGCTTAAGACTTAGAACTTTAACAGTAGTTGCTTGAATTCTTTTAAACATATTTTATTTAATTAAATTAGAATTACTTGATATTACACATTAAATTAAATTGAAATTACTTGGTACTAAATTTTGTTAATATTACAATGTTAACACTCCATATTCTATGGATAAGACATAAATAAATCTCACGTCAAGAGTAAGTGAAGAATACGTTAGTGGGGTCACTAAGTTCTTAGATTTTGCCTTTGCAAGATCATCTGTGAATGGACAAATTTAGTGTCCATGTGGTAAATGTGTCAACACATGTGTCAACACATTTAAGGTATCTAAAGGAAAGGCATTTGATCACATTATATATGATGGTTTTCTAAAAGGATATGTTCAATGGATTTTATATGGCAAGATCTTAAAAGGTAGCTCATCTACTATTAAATCTAATGAACAAGATAGAGAGATAGGTCATGATGTAAATGAATTATTGCATAATTTAATAGCCGAAAGAGCTAAGAATATTGATGTGGGTAACATAGAAGAAAAAGATGCTTATGGAGATGATCATCATGGCTGGAGAATTAATATTGATAAATTCTATGATTTACTTAAAGATGGCAGAGAGAAACTATATCAATGCTGCAAAAACTTTACAAAGTTCCCTTTCATAGTCAAGTTGTATCAATTAAGTATTTTACTAGATGGTCTAACTAATCTTTGAATACATTATTGAAAGTGTTAAAACTAGCAGTACCAGAAGGTAATACATTACCAAGGCCTTGTAAAGAATTGAAGAATATGATTTCTTCCTTAAGTTTGGGATATGACAAAATTCATGCTTGTCCCGATGAATGCATGCTGTTTTGGAAATATAATGCCAATGAAGAAATTTGTCATAAATATGGTGCTTTTAGGTGGAAAGAGAGCTTGAATAATGTAGAAAGTGATGTTGAAGATGCTTTAGTGAAAAAGTAATAAAGCTGCAAAGATTGCGATATCCTCTAATTCTAAGATTGCAAAGGTTTTTCGTGTCTTCAAAAATTACTCATTTTATGACTTAGCATGAGCATGAGTGTATTATGGATGGACATCTAAGACATCTTGTAGATTCTTTTGCTTAGAAAGAATTAGACTCAATATCCTCAGTTTTTATTATATAATTGTTGTACATAGAAAATATTATGCATAAAAAGTTTTAAGATGTCACACATATAGCCGATATTTAGGATTTGGAAGAAGGAAGCTAAGTTGTTATTAATGTAAATTCTTATAATATACCAATTGATAAAGAATCGTGCACTTTAATATAAGTTCTTGGTACATTGGTGAAAATGCCTAGTTTGCACCCATTAGTTACATGAATTGGCATGGCATTTTGGATTCGAAGGAAAAAATGTGGGAAACAATAAAGGTAATATTAAATACATTAATTTTGGCTCATTTATTCTTATTGTCTACAAACAATATGACATATATTATTTATTTTTTGTTTTCCTTTTCCAAAATTGTAGTCTAAGCTTGGATTTTAGAAATTTGATTCTAATGAGCCTATTAACTTTGATAATCAAGAATTTGGCAACAAAGTGGAGGCAATTGGAAAATGATTTAAAGTCTAAATTTTATGATAAACACACAATACCAAAGGAAATGGCTGCAAAGATTGATGATCCTCGGTTTGACAAAGAGCAATTTATGTTAATTGCTACGCATTGTTTTACTGGTAAAACAAAGGTAAGTCTTTATAAACTATACTTCACTCTACTTTTATAAAACTAAAGTATAAATTATCTTATATTAGTTAACTATAATGTTTTATAAGAACAAATTGAGCAAAATAGAACAAATTGCTCCAAGTTAAATGAGCCTCATTGTACTAGAACAAAATCATTCCTTGGCATCATTCAAGCAATGATACTTTTCTTTTAATTTTTCCTTCAAGTTAAATTTATATATATAAAGTCTACTTTATATGTTAAGATGTCATGCCTTTATATATGTACGGTTTTGTTACCTAGGTAGTTAATAAATATTTTTAATATAGTAAAAAAAACTAATGAGTTAAATAATCACATATTGAGGAACATATTAATATCCATGCATATAAAGATATCAGTGTTGTGAATGAAAAGGGAACACTAATCGTGGTATTAAGCAAAACCTTTTATCCTTCTATTATGCATCTAGTTCTTATTTCTATGAAGCTAAACATAGCTTATAACGCAAAGGGTGTTAGATTAGTTAGGTTTTGAATTTTAGGTTACTTTGTGTTGTAATAAACGTAAACAAATGAAACATAAACATGATGAAACTACAAGTGATTTTGAATTGAATTGCTTTGATGATTACTTTGTGTTTATGTTTGTTTTTGGGTTTATGTTTTGTTGCTTTGGGTTTATATTTTAATTTATGAAACTATAAGTTGTAGTTTACATTAACAATTTAGTTTTATATTTTTGCTTAATTTCCTAAAAAGTAATATATTTTATTACTTTGGGTTGTAATAAACATCAGAGCCAACACTTCTTTGATGACCTACAAATGATTTTGAATTAGAGTCTATGTTCTTGTTGTGAATGGGAATAAATTACTTAAGTTATTGCTTTTCAAAATTCAATAATATTGCATCTATGTCCCAATCTTTATGTCATTTATGTTTATTATGTCATGATTTTCTTAACTATTTTATCGTTTAGCAACTTATGAGGCTAGTTTTGAGTGAGAATATTTTTAAAAATTGTCAATAACAGTCATGAAACGATGACATGTATTCAAAGTTAAAGGACTGAAGAAGAAAAGGTATCTTCATTGTATGGGAATAAAGTGCACTTTATCTTTTAAATTGGTTCCTTCATATTCTCAACCATTGCAACAAAATAACAAAGTAGACCGGTTAGAAATAGAGCTTAAGAGTTTAAAGATGTTTTGGGTAATTCTTATCATTACTTCATAAATAATTTCTTAATGAGAACGTCAATTTTTTGGCTATGACTACTCACATGCTCAATGGAGAGGTAATATATCTTAAGCTTTTATATATAATTTTATTTAAAACCATAAATCTTAAACATTTCAATTTTATTTTTAATATTTTTAGGCACTAAATGCTAGAAATGGTCCAAATTTGACATTGTTTTAAAGAATTTGCTCTTCAAATTATAGTCATCAACTCAACTAAAATAAAAATGATAAACTATTTAATTACTTTGTTTTTCTATGTTGGCTTCTTTGTTTAATTTTTTTAGTTTTATCATATGTTTTAATTTTATATAGATGCTACTCCGTAGGAATATGCTTAGCTAAGAATATGACTGTGTTTCGACTTATTTAGCTTAGGATTATTTAGTATTTGGCTTGGGACTATTTAGTTTGTAATAGGGATATTATTAAGAAACTTTATCTATATTTGAATTGCTTATTTAGTTTACATATTTGGTTTGTGATTGAAATATGATTAAGACAATTAAATATTTTCTATTTTCTTATAATACTTTTATTTTATATATATGCAATACATTGAATTAGAATTATAAATAATTAAATCAATATTAATTATTGAAAATATAACAAAATGTGAGCTGTGGTGATGAACCATACAATCGGTAAATGTACAATGAAATCACAATCTCTATATCGTTTGTTTAAACCATTGCTATAAGTATAACGAATATGTTTAAAGTAGACCCTATACAGATGGTCTACCATTGCTACATGTATACTGTTGGTTTGACCATTGGTATAGACCTAAGTTACATTAGCTATCCTCACAAATATTATAGCGACGATTACGTAATTGAGCAATGCCTGTTACTGGTCAGTATAGACCCTAAACCTATTGCAACAGTTGAATTTTTATTAATATAGACCTATATCATCGAGCGTTATACCGTTGGTTTGACCATTGGTATAGACCTAAGTTACATTAGCTATCCTCACAATCATTATAGTGACGATGACATATTGAACAATGCCTGCTACTAGTCAATATAGACCATAAACCTACTATAACAGTTGAATTTTTATTAGTATAGACCTATACCGACGAAGGTTTTACTGATGCTTGATATTTTATTGGAACAACCTTTTTGACCATTGGTATAGATTTTTTAGACTTATAATAATGATTTCTTGAGTTTGAAGCCTGAATTTAGAGCTGACATTTAATAACTAACTTAGATGATACGTGACAACTTTTTAATTAACACAAGTTAAGGTTTTTAATCTATATTTTATAATTAATTTATTTGTTATTATATATATATATATGTGTGTGTTAATGCTAGAGTCCATTTGTTTCGCAGAAAATAAATATTGGAAAATGATTTATGTTCATTTTTTTAGAAAATTTGATATTTTTTTATTATTTGGATGATTCAACGTAAAATATTTTTCGTTGTTTGGTAGATTTTTTTCAAAAAATTTGTTATATTTGTCAATTTGTCATTGGAACATTTTAATGGATTAGATGCTAAAAATTGTATATTTATGAATAACTTTGAAAAGAAAGTAACTCATGTTCAATAATACTTTCAAAAATCTTTCTTTAATATAATTTTATCTGTATTTAAATTACATAATAGTTTTAAATGCTTAAACATATCCAATGAGCTATATATATATATTTTTTAAATTACATCTACTTCAAATACATCCATTAAGCAATCATTAAATACAATTATAAATTCAACATATAATAATATAATCCTAAAATATTATTCATACCACAAAGTAATCCTATAACATTGTTCATACAAAATAGTCTGACAATATTGCTCAGTATTATCCATAAGCATAATAAAAACTACAACGATGATCT
This sequence comes from Adansonia gregorii, assembly GCA_038382025.1. Classification (NCBI taxonomy): domain Eukaryota; kingdom Viridiplantae; phylum Streptophyta; class Magnoliopsida; order Malvales; family Malvaceae; genus Adansonia; species Adansonia gregorii. The sequence continues at coordinate 20,567,320 of JBBYHO010000015.1, read as the reverse complement.
ATACTTTTCATACAATATTGTCTAAAAGCATTAAATAGTTTAATCTACCAATGACATTAAAAAAACTAATGTCGTGCAAGGTATTACTCTAACCTAATAGAAATTTTTGAAGCTAACTTTTTCTAAGATTTTTACTTTAAACCATGGAAGCTTTGGCTTGCTTCTCTTGTTCCGTAGATAATCAAAGGCAATAGCAAGAGATTATTCATCAAATCCTTCACTTGACATCACTTCTTCATAAAAGTGTGATGTGAGAATTTGATTTTCAATGAACTTTTTTTTTATGGCATTAGTAATCTTACTAAGTTGATTTGTCATATCCTCAAGTTTGTCATCATCAACACTTTCTTGGACATTTTCTTTCACGGTTTGACTTTACTTTTGAAATTTTAATGGATGAAGAAATTTTTGGTCTAAACTCATCATGACCTTCTACATTAAAGTTTGCGAGCATTGACTCATCTTCATTGGCATCCTCTAAATTAATATCAACAAATCTTCTAGTAAAACTTCCTATTGTTGTATCTTTTGTCAACAACCAAAGTAATTTTATCATGCAGCTCAAGTTTTTTCCTTCAAAAATTGTTCATACTTTTGGATGTGCCTATTTGAAATTATACACAAATAAGAATAACTAGTATAATGTAATTTTAATACATTAAAAGAATAGTCGATAAAGACTACCGACTATTTTATCATATGTTATATTATCACACGTTATCATCTTCGAATTATCATCCCATCCAAATCCACTATCTCCTCATATTTTACATATAATTTATGATGTATTTTTTATTGTCCTTAAATGATTTTCCAAATGATTAGTCCCACATTTAACTCTAATTTTCTCATAAATAATTATAACAAGTTGCTCAAAGCATTTTCTTTGAAAGTATTAGATTTTTTTTATTAGCCTTATCCATAAGTATTTCAAGAAAAATGCGCTCTATCAATTTTATCCACTTGGATTGGTTTGATGTGCCCACTTTTTCCTTTGATTTACCCATTCCTACAATAATAATTATATTAAAAGAAGCAAATAGACAACAATAGCAAAGTAAACAGTAAAAGCCTTGGAACATAACATTTAACGCAATAATTAATTCAAATGTCAAAAGAATTTCAATATCCAACAAATACAAACTATCATAGTGTTTTGAAACATAAGAAGATTTAACAATGAAATACTTAGCCTTAAGTCCTGAACCAAATTTTTCTAGCCATATAATCATTCCATATAGTTTGTGCAATTTCTTTTATCTTGGTAGTCCATCCTCTAGCTTATTTTCTCTCTACTCGCCCTGTTAAAGTTAATTATCTAACTTGAATCGACTTCCTCAAATGATCCTTGATTCATTAAATCATTTGGATTAACTCTTATTTTATGGTTATGAAAGATACAACAGGCTAACACTACATGTAGTGTTTGAAAATCCCAAAATGGTTCAACATCTAATACATGAAAATGTTTTTTCAAAATCTTAAAGACTCACTCAACATTAGTTCACAATGATAAGTAACGAAGATTAAAAAGTTCCTTAGCATTTTTTAGACAATGATCACTAAACTCTTTTAAATAATATTAAAACCACGACGTTACAGAGACCTTATTTTGTTCGAGCCTTAATGGACTTTTTCTCGGTTTGATGGGTTAGATGGAAGTTTTTAGGTCTGAATCTTCTTGGATGAGTTATAGATGATAAAAAGGTCCAATTGTATGTTTTGATTTGTTCCAATGAGCTTGGTTTGACATAAGAAGGTATTTAAGCTCAATTATCCAGTTCAAGGGGTCGGTGTCGGACTTGGAAAATCAAGCCGGGGCCTCAAAAATTTGAAAATATCAAAAGTTGATTAGGATATCTCTATTAAGGTGATTAGACTGGTTATTAATGATATATGGATGAAAAAGAGACTTGTTTTAAAAGTCATAATTAAAAGTCAACTATAAAAAGTTAACATTTTTAAAGTTAGGTTTTGAAATCAAAAGAGTTCTATAGCTGGGATGTCAAAATTGATTATACGAAAATGAAATTGGAGATGGACTTTAGGTCATGAAGGTTTAATTAGAAGTAGGTCATGGAAGAACCTTAGGAATTTAGAAAGCTGGGAACTTTTTAGGGCTTAATATGAAAGGTTCAAGATAGAAAATTTCATATTTTTCAGAGAAAGTCAATACGACACATTTTTACTATAAAAAGGAACATTCAATTGTACTTTTACATAGACAAATCCTGATCAATTGAATGAAATAAAAAATTGTACATAGATTAGTGGATAACATAGTCATGGTCGAATTTTTTCATTTATTCATTAATGGCACAATTGTAATTTCCTTTAAACTTAGTTAGGAGGTTAATGATTAAGCTAAAATCATTCAAGGGTGATTAAAGCTTAAATAACTAACTTAGAGAATTTTACACGAAGGTGATTAGCTATAGTTTCATAACTTTTAAACGCTCATAAAATTTTAAAAAATCTTCTTTTTCTCTTAAACTCTCATCATCTTTAGGAGGGAAGCAAGCTTGGAATAGGTATAATTTCTAACTTTTCTCTTTTATTTTATTTCAATTTCATGATTTTGATGATCAATTCATGTTTATCAATTCTTATATAAGTTTCGACCAAGGTGTTTACATGACCTATAGCATTTGGCCAACATGAATTATAATGATCTTATGTTTGCATCTTGGTTTGAGCTATGATTCACCTGATTTCTTGTTGTTTAAAGATTGATCTTATGATTAATTGTTAAAATCTAGCTTAAATCATGATTAATGATCTAAACGTAGTGTTCGAACATGAGATCTCATTTGGTTTAAGGTTCGACCAACTTAGTTTCTTAGGAATTTGATGATTCAAGTTTAATTAAGCTAGATTTTGATGATACTGAGCTGAAAGCAAGTTTAAATGTGAAAATCTTAAATCCTTTAGCATAAAAGGAATTTGAATATGGAGGAATAATTAAAACTTAGTTCAGTTAGCTTAGATTCAAAAGATCTTGAGCATAATTGATATGGTCTTGCTTAATCTTACTAATTTAAGCTAGTTTAAGCTAAAATCTAAGTAGAAAAAAATTGAATCTAGTGCCAAATGAAGAAATCATAAGTTATTGAAGTTAGAAAACTTTTCAAACAAGGAGAGATTCCTTTAGATAGGTTCAGCCATGGTAAAATATAGGTGAACTTAAGTGGGCTTTTTATAATTAATGCTTAATTGATAAAACCTAGGTGAATTAAGTTGAGTTGAACTTGGGTAAGCATAATTTATGCTTACTTGAATGATTTTAAAAGCTTACTTGTTCAATTATTGAGCTCAAATGAATAAAAACATGTTTTGATTGTTAAGCATGTTGATTGAATTGAATATAAGCCTGTTTTCTTGTGCTTGATTGTTAAATAATGAGATTTTGATGAGATTGATGAATAAATGAGCATAAGTAGCTTAGAATGAATTCAGTCATGTTGAATTTGTGGTTAGAATAGGTTTTGTAGATGATTAGTTCCTGGAACCTTTGGTTAGTATTCTATGTATTTGATAAAATGCATGATAGGATATTTAGGTTGTGAAAAACCTTCTTTTCTTAAAAGATCCCACAAGGGCAAGCTTTGGTTCAGTTAATCAATAGGTGTATCAAAGTTTGGTTTTGTTTAATAAGCCCTTTAATGAGTATCTTGAGGATATTAAATAAAATAGCTTGAACTAAAGCTGATTTAGAGCAAAATAAAAGTGTTTAAATGTGCTTGGATGAGTATAAACTTGTTGAGCCTTAATGTGAGTCATTAGGTGTTGTTTAAGGATATCAAATTGTTATTTGGTGTCACTTAGGTGCCAATTTCATCACACATGTTAGTAGCATTGGTGTGCAGTTGATAAGAATAAATAATAATGAATAAAAGTGATAAAAGCGAAGTCGCCAATGTTGAAAAATATAGTTTTAAGTCATAGCACTAGGAAGTCTTTGTTGATTCCTTATATATGAAATTCTTAAAGTCTATTTGGTCTCGTTATTGGTTTGAACATTGAAAAACATGTTTTAAAAATATGACAAAAGGCTTCGTAATCACAAGTTGAGTCAGAGTTACTGATTCAATCTAGCACAGTAGACTCATAAAAAAGATATATTTTCATTAGGTCATAGGCCTTAAGAATTTTTGTTAGTATTTCCTCATATTCCTCATTGATTGGGCCGCATAATAAAGCTATTGAAACGTTTGATTTTGTGATCGGATGAATACAGTAAAATCTCAAAGCACAAGCTATTTGCACGGCTTTGTTTTAAAGCTTGATCAGTATTTCAAGCTATTTTTTTATGAGGATAATTATTTTTATGTATTTTTCTCATATTTTTAGATAAAATTAGAGTGAATAAGCTTTCCAAGCATGTATGGCTCATTTGGTGGGTTTTTCAGACAAATCAGGATGAAAATTTAAAACGCAAGCTAGTCGGACATATTGTGCTATGTAGTAATGTCTAATTAAAAAATTTATGTGCAATCCAAAATGATTTTCTGGCATTTTTGACTATTTTTAAGTTAAAGAATAGTGAGTCAACATTCATAGAATTTGATTTGGTGATTTTATGTGATAAGAATAATCGAAATAAATTTGGAAAGCTTGAAACATCAAATCTATCCTTGTTTTGATTCTCTCTAAGTTTGGTGTCTAATATTCCGAGGCATTTAGATGTCTCAGAATTGACTTTAGAAGTCTTGTTTAGTGTGTCGATAGATCTAGGAATGTCTTATAAAAGGTCCCTAATGACTCACATTAAAGCTTTCGAGTTGATTAAATAAAGTTAATTTTTAATATTATTTTCAAAATTGTGATTTCTCCAATTTAATCTAGGTGTGCTATTTTTTGTGACTTCTTTTAAATGAAGTCAAATTTGATAAAAAAAATACTGAAAATGGAGTCAATTAGTGAGTATTTTTGGAGTCAAGTGTTTTTGTAGAATTTTTTGTTTATAATTGGTCCTTACTCCGAATCGATCATAAATTCGAGCTAATTTTGATAAGAGTAAGCATACATTTTTCAGTGATATTTGTTTGATTTTTGAATGAATAAAAAGGGGATTACGATTGAACATATATAATTGAAACTAAGGTAAAACAAGTTCGAATATGTGTGATTAATTAGTACTAAGTATCAGGCATCACAAGAGTGATCAAGTCTTTACTTGTGGTACAACTGACTTCAGTGCCTAATTTTACAGATCTCGAGTATACGCAAATCATAAAATAATTCCTTTAGCGTTTCATAACTCTTTAGTGAATGGTTTTAATAGGTGAACGATCACACCTATAGCCAAAACAAATCGGTGGTGACTCCTAATCCTTGTCACTTCCGTACTTCGATACGAAAGATACTTATGAGTGATTCGCCTAACCAACTAGGGCCCTCATTATGATTCAAAGTGTTGTCTAATTTGATATAATGAGGTTTGTGTCTCGATATATTACAACAAACAGGGAAAAATAATTCCATTCTAGATGCCATATCCAATATCAGCAAGATAATATTTGCCTGCAAGTTTGCAAGATGTAATTATTACTAAATACATTTTGACTTTTGTTAAACTACTGTGAATCGTTAATGCTAATTGTTACCTTTTAGAATTTTAAATCCTCTTGGAGGTGGAAGTGAATCATTTAAAATATGAGAATCATATGCATTACCTTCCAACCAGTTAGTACATAAGAAAATTTCAAATCAAAGTGATAATAGCCAATAAAGTTTGTCCAATTTTTACCTTTTAGAATTTTAAATCCTCTTGGAGGTGCAAGTGAATCATTTAAAATATGAGAATCATATGCATTACCTTCCAACTAGATAGTACATAAGAAAATCTCAAATCAAAGTGATAATAGCCAATAAAGTTTATGTTGTTCCCCTTTTATGACTACCAAAACTTCTTTGAATTTCAAGTGGAAAGAAGCATCAACATGAGTTCCATCTAATTCTCCCACACAATCTTTAAAGTACATGTAAAACCTTGGGTTGTTTTATTTTTCATGAGGAGTTAACTCATTAGTAATCTAATAATAAGTTTGTATGATTTCAAAATGGCTCTCAAGACAATCCTAAAGTAACTCTGAACTGTCTCAATTAATCTATAATAACTTACAACCTTACTTTATGGCCAATTTGATTCTAACAAATTGTTCCTAGTAAAAAGGTCACATCAATTAAAAAATGAAATTGGTTGCATCTTTCTTTCATTAATGCAATTTTGGTCACCTTTTTATAAAATACTAGTATTATAACCTTCTCTTTCATAATCTCTATTCATATGAAGTTGATGGGCTATATGGCTCCAAATTCTAAATCTTTGAATAAAAGCAATCCCAACAGCTAATATTGAAGCAGTTGCACCCATAAACTGAAATATGAATAGAATAAATTGAAACACAAATAGAATTATGATCCATCTATAGAAAAAAATTAATTTATAAATATATTAATCATCAAGTTTAGGATAAAGTATAAATTAATCTATCATCAATAAACAAAGGAGAAAAGAATTAACATAGGTTATTATCAATATACAGAGCACAAATTAATAAGTAGTGCTTCGCACTTACATATAGGTTATAGAGCTTGAGATAATAGACAAAAATAAAAATAAAATTCTTATTTCGTACGCAAACCTGCTGAAACTCATAACTAAAGTCATAATTTTCATTTTTTTTTTAATCCCTTTTGATGGTATTCATTTTTTGCTTAATATTATTGTACAAGCTCAAGGCATAATTTTGGTGAATTAATGGTCGTATTGTTATGTATATGCATTGTTAGGAAATTGGGTTTTGAGTTTGGTTACCATTAAATCTGCCTAGTCTAGTAATAAATTTCTATTAAGCCATCTTGTGAATGGTTTGGTAATTAGTAAATTTTTCATTGAATTACTCATGTTTCGTTAATATGAAAGATTGAGAGGAATCATATTCATTCCTACCTTTGAAATTTGAATTTTGACATTCCTGATAAGCTTTAACATTGAAACTGAGTTGGTTGAATTATGAACTCAGGAAAAGGATTTGACTTTTTGGCCAAAAGAAACAACATAAAAATTGACTCCAAATAAGTGAAGTTGTGATTACAAACAAAGTATATGAAGCTTACAAGCAGAGGCAATTTGTGAGAAACTTAACCTAGATGAAAACAAAATTTCTTGGCCTTATAAAAAGATTTATGACATTAACCCCAATGAAGCACGAACTAAACGAGAAAAAACAGAGATCAAGATATCACCACCAAGAAAAAAAATTACCATTTACCCCCCCAAAAGAAAAATTTCGATTACTTAACCCCAACAATATAGATGAAGCATGAAATAAATAAGAAAAAGAGTAACATACACCTTGTTGCCTGAGGATGAAGTAGAAAGCTCTAATTTGGAGTCTATTGTAAAGAACTAGAGAAAATTTTTTCAGGTATTTCTCAACTTGATTGAAAAGTAGATATAGTGAAAAAAGACAATGAGAGAAAGAAAATATTAGGAAATGATAAAGAAAGAAGAAAATCAATCTTACCTTCGGCATCATCGGTGAAAGAAAAGCACGACGCAGTGCTTGTATTTTGCAGAGGAGGCAGAAGAGCTATAAGGGTTTGCAAAGGTTTGTAAAATGTTTTTCCCTTTTCAAAAGAGGAAGACATTTCATGAGAAAAATACGCTTTTTTCCGTTGGTTCGCGTAAAATTTTAATTCGACCGAGCTTAATTTCTTGAACCAAACACCGCTAAAGCTGAATGATGAAAATATTTTTTGGAATATATTCGTAGTGAAACAAACACATTTTTAGTCAGCTTTCCAGAACGTCAATCATAAAAGTGATAAAATTACTCAAGAAAGCTTTATGTTTTTCTTCCTACGGGTAGGCTTATGATTATTATAATTTTCTTATTTATTTTCACTTTATTTTATAATTTAAAATAAACTAATAAATTAATATATAATTTTGAAAAAAAATAATAAAATTATATTACTTACCCTGTAGCAAAAAAGATATGCAAAATTTTAGTATTAATGATAATTTCTTCCCTGTAGCTTTAACTTAAAACTTTCTTTTAAGTTCCCTTTAGTAAATATTTTTAGCTTTTGCTATTTTACTTTTCTTTTGGTAAAAAAAAAAAAGAATAAACAAATTAATAAATACTAGTTAAAAGAAAAAATATTTATAGTATGGAGTTGTAATTTTCGATAAACAACTAAGTGGACAATCATAAAAAGAAGTATTTTTTTTAAAAAATATAATTTATATTTATCGTCAATAAAATTTTTACATTGAAAAGGTGGATTAACATGACAAAATATATTTTTAAGGTACATTTACAAAATTAAAGATAATTAAAAATGAAAATGTGGCAATTTTTTTTGTCTCTTGTAGAATTAAAAATTTCTTTATTAGTGTACAACAACCTCTCTTGATCTCGTGTCTGTTTGATCTAGCTTTTTTTTGGCTTAAATGCTCCTTGAAAGTAGAATCTAGGATAAAAACGGATTTATTAATAAGCTCTCAAAAGAAGTCAGCTTATTTTAATGAACTAAACGAAGAAAAAAAGCGATTAAAAAAATTAAAAATACGAGTTTTTTAAAAATAAATTAATTTTTTATATAATTTTTATTTTCATTTAAAAATATTTTCATTCATTAAAATATAACCCATCATCTAAAAAAAATTATAAAAATAAAATTATCAAATAACTTTAATTTAATTCTTAAAGCTTTTAATTTTCATAAGAGCTTTATAATAATTTTTAAACAAAAAAAAAGGGCCAAACAGCACCCTAACAGTTAGGAGTGCGTTAAAGTTTATACATAGATTTAGGTTTAATTTCAACCATTTCTCTCCTATCCCTAATTTATCAAAACAAAATTCTTTATCAATGAATAAAAATGAACTCTTTACAAAATAAATACTAACAACGAAAAGACAAAAAATTTTCTCATTTCTTCATAACGATATGTAAGTATTATTTTTCACATTTTTTAGCTTACGGCTACAAAACAAGAAATCAGGGAAAAAAGATGATAATAAAAAGATGAATAAAAATTAAATATAATAAAATGTTTTAAAGATCTAATTGAAGAAAAGTAATAGAATCTATTTTTCAATCCAAGTGGTCCAACTAATCAATCTAACTAAAGTGATATATTTGTTTTTTGAAACTTGATTTTGATATTTCTATATATAATACATATAAAATACAGCTTTTTTGACATAAATGTTGACGTTTTCTTAAAGATCTTTTCAAATTATTAATTAATAATTTTAACTCTTTTTACAATTTTGTTTCCGAAAGAATTTTTTTCATAATATTAATTAATAATTTTATTTATATTTTCAATAAATTATTGAGAATTTTGTTTTCTCAAAGAGCTTTTTTCATTATATTAATTAATAATTTTATTTATTATATTTTATTTTTATACATTAGATTTCTCACACATTTTTTCATAATATTAATTAATAAATATAGAGATTCATTAAGTCTTAACTTTGTGTTTATTCACTGAATTCAATATAATATATTAATTTTAGTAATTGTTTTTTGAATTTTGTTTTAACTCTTTTTTGAGTTTTGTTTCTCAAGGAATTATTTTCATAATAGTAATTAATAATTTTATTTATTATTTTTTATGCATTAGATTTCTCCAGGACTTTTCTATTCATAACATTAATTAATAGATAGATAAATTCATTGAGTCCAGATTTTGTGTTTATTCATTAAATTTAATTTAATATATTAATTTTATTAATTTTTTGAATTTTTTAAACTCTTTTTAATAGAATTTGAATGGTTGAGTTACTAAAAATATAATTATAAAAATTATTACCCATTAATATTTTCTCGTTCATTGAATTTAATTTTAATATAATATATTAATTTTACCAATAAATTAATAAGAATTTTTTTAACTCTTTCTTGAATTTTGTTTCTAATGAATTTTTTCATAAAATAAATTAATTATTTTATTTATTGTTTTTTATGCATTAGATTTCTCAAGGACTTTTAATAACATCAATTAATAGATAGATAGATTCATTGAGTCCAAACTTTGTGCTTATTCATTAAATTTAATATAATATATTAATTTTCTTAATTATTTTTGGATTTTTTTAACTCTCTTTAATAGAATTTAAATGGTTAAATTACTAAAAATATAGTTATAAAAATTATTAATAATTAATATTTTTTTGATTCATTGAATTTAATTTTAATATAATATATTAATATATCAATTTTACCAATCGATTACAAAGAATATTATTTTAACTCTTTTTTAAATTTTGTTTCTCAAGAAAGTTTTTCATTGTATTAATTAATAATTTTATTTATTATTTTTATGTGTTAACCAATTAATAAATATTGTATGTTAGATCAAATGTTTTGTTCTTCCAATTTTAGTGTAAAATCCAATGCTAGGCTCAATTGTTTTCATGTGAAAAGAAAAATAATTATTCACAATCCTACTAATCATCTTTTCTACTTTTTGTAATCTCACTAGTCACTAATCATTTTTTCAACCTTACCTCTCTACAATAATGGTCCAATTCAGCTGCTTCCAACAAGTTTCAGTTATCTTTTAGTAGCTATTGGCATAAGTAAGTTTACTAATCCTTATTCTATTTTCTCATCTTTTAATATTGTTACAAATTTTGTTTAAAATTTATTCTTGAAATGAGATCAAAATACCAGTTTTACCATATTAAATTTTCTCCCTTATATTTCCAACTTTAAGACATGACTTTTAAGAGGATAGTCTTATCTATTTTCTATTGTTTTCTCCTGGTTTTTCTGCTATAAATTCTTAATTCTTAGGTTCTATTTTTTTTGGTTATTTTGTATTATTTTTATTCCATTGTTTTGGCTTCACTTAGATCCATGGGTATTTTTTTATTGTCCAATTTTATTAAAAAATATGATTAAGTTATTGATGTTTATTATGCGTAAATAAAATTATTTTTTTATTTTGAATAATTATAATTAGAAACATTTAAAATCAATAAATAATTCAATTGAAATAATGAAAATTATCATTTATCATGCCACACTACTTACAAACAAGTGGCAAATACTAATTAATTTTCCAATGTTTCAATTACACCTTTTTAGAAAATAACTCATGGAACAACCTGAAAAACTGTCTCAATTGAATTTTTTTAATTAATTTTAAAAATGTTATATTTGCTTTAAAAATAATTTTGAATATGTTGCTTATATACTATTGTTATTATGTGTGCTGTTGGTTGCTGAACCTAATCTCCTTTTTTCTCTTAAAAGATTTTAACTGAATCTGATTCAATTATATATTTAAGCTTTATTTTTATTAGCCTAAAAGAGAAAGTTAAAATTCTATAAGTTTTCTATTCTGAATTTCATGTTACATCTTCGCAATTTAGTCTTGGGTCTTACCATTGCATGAGATTTATGGTCACTATATCAACCCAACTCAAATAAGGTAAGATTTCTACTGTTATATTTGTTTTTTCTAAACCTTTATTATTAGTGTTTTATTTGGGAAAAAAAAACTATTAAGTTCCTTTGTAAAATTGTAGATAAATCAACACATATGATCAATATGCTACAAAAACCATACGATTTTTTTTTCTATTTTCATTAATTTTTAATGGCATTTTAATTTAACTAATTGCATAGCAAAAAATAAATAAATAAATAAATAAATAAAGGTTGCATTGTTTTAATGGCAATTTTGAGGTTAATATTAGGTTCTACTTTTAAAATATTGTCTATGCATTGAACGACATCATGCAAAACATAATTAATTATTTTTACAATTTTATTATACACTTAATAATAATATCAAATCAAACTTTATTTAATATCTAAAAAGTATTATGCTTTTATCTCATTCATTGAATTTAAATCTTTTATTTCATTTCTGATTTTTTTGCCTATCTTGAATAATATATAATCTAAAATATATAATTTTAAAATCAATTATTTATAGCCTCTATATGACCTTTTAACTTGCACAATGAAATAAAATAAAGTCAATATATAAATTAAAAAATCATTTATGACATTTAAATTTAAAATATTCTATAAATTATTATAGAATATTTTTTCAAAATATTTTTAAATGAGTATTGAATACTAATACTAAAAGTTCACATCAATATATTTTGTTACTACCATAAAAACAATATTTTACTTCTATCTAATGTTTCTTTAATTTTTTTTTTTAAAATAATTCTATTAACAGTTTTTAAGTTCCCCTTTTTATTAAAATCTTCTTCTTCAATTGAATGTATTATGTCTACCCATTTTTGTTGTGTCCAAGGGATCATTAAAACATCAATAATTTAGTGATTACAATTTATACATTATGACAAAATGTATGGTAAATATCTATACCTTCATATTTTTTTTATTTAACTAATTGAAAATTTATTATTTATAATAACGATGATCATTATTTAAACATATTATTGCACACTCACAAGTATTTAGACCAGAAGCCATTGCTAAGTTATTTCATATCCAATCTCAAACTAAGGTAGTTAATATATATATATATATATATATATTAAAGCCTATTTTTTTAAGGCAAATATATGTTAAAAAATTTGTGCGTGTATATATTTTTAACGCATTTAAACATTGGACTATGTGAAGCAATAAACAATGTATGGATTAAAATTTATTGTTAATCATAATAAATACGAGTTATTAATATAATCATTGTTATAATTTTTTTGTATTTGTTACAAAAGAATGATAAGAATTATTCGAACAACCATGGTTATTAGGACCTAGGACCAAAGATGGAGAGTTCAAATGCTATTACGAGATTTAAAAATTACAGAATGGATTTGAATAACGATATTATTATCAATAACATCATTATCCTAAAATATAAGAGTTGATCTGGGAAAATAGTTAATACATTAAAGGTGATAATATTAAATATTATATATTAAGAGAATCACTTTAAAAATATATCTTAGATGATTTTTTAAGTTCTGACGAGGAACATAAAAAGTATGCTGGTTTGATTAAAAATTTTGTAAAAATGTACGTTAAGATAAGGGCAAAAAACACTGCGACCCTCTCTATTAGCCCAATTTTTCATAAAAGAAATCACAAAATTTCGACTATTCCATGGATAGTTAATTTGGACATCAAGTTGTCAAAGGAATTTTTGGATTCCATCCTTGTCATGCAACAAGTTATCATATATTAGGTTTTTTAAAACCTTTTTTTTTAATTTATTTTGTATGTCTCATGAAGTATGAAATTACTTTCATATAAATATTTTATAAATAAGTATGAAAGCTTTCTATTTTATAAATATTCTTACATTTTGCACTAAGTGAAGGTTCTAACATATTTGTTTATGCTAGTCCAAGTACAAGAGAAAGATTAGCCAAAAACTGTTATGTCTCAGGATCTTACTTAATATCATTAAAGGTCCTACAAGTTTTGGTTAAGAACTATTGATAGAGTTGAGTACCCAACATTCAAAGAAGCATGTTATGGATTGAGATTAATGTGTGCCGATAAAGAGTGGAATGATGCTATAAAGGAATCAAAGATTATGGGCTCTTGAACCACAAGATTAAAATACTATAGCATCTAATTTAATATATAAAATTCTTTACAAATTAAAAATTAAATTTATATTAATAAATATAAAAAACAGTAAAAAGTTGATAGGAAAATGCGTTTAAGTTAACGATATCATTAATGAAATACTAAGCAAAGTTTTAATTTTCATCGCTCAAAAAGCAAGGTTTAATACCAAATTGCTCCAATTTAACTCAATCCAATGAGGTGTTCGATTGATTTTTCGTTGATTCAAAATTTTATTGATTTAAATAATTTTATCGGATTGAACAAGTCCTTTGATTACATTAACTGATTCAATAATAGATCAATCAATCTATTTTCCAAAGATTGCAGGCAACAAAATGTGTGAGTAATTAATAGCATTTTTTTTCTTTTAATATTTTATTCCTTAATTTGGGTATTTACATCAAACACATGGCTCTGCTAAATTTAATAATAATAACAATAACCCATCGGAGAAGCACACGTGAATGTGCCAACATCGGTCATAGATTGAATAACAGCACTAGGACTAGCAAAAAATAAAGACGGCAGGTATCCATATTTATTAAAAATAAATAAATAAATAAAAGAAAATATAAATTCAATTCAAAATAAAAACTAAAAAGGGAAAAAAAAAACTTCCGCCCAAAACAAATTGCTTTATTTAATGAAAATTCCAAATGGTCAAATTGGATTTAGGCTACATTTTATTCGAGGATTAAGATAAAGTTAATTTAATTAATAAAATCAAAATAAATAATGATATGATTTATTAATAAAGTATTAAATTTTTTATCTTAAAAATATATTTATTCTTAAAAGGTTAAAGTAAAAAAAAAAAATAATAGTGGCATTTATAATTATATACGAAAAAGAAAAACAACAATCTGGCTGCGTAGGGCCGCTGTCTACCAAGCAAAGCAAAGCAGAGCAGAGCATAATTCCTCAAAGAACAGTCGACCTCTGATATTCAACATCAAAATAAATAAATAAAATAAATAAAATTAATGTATTTATATTATATTTATATATTTTATTATATTATAATTATATTTAAAATATTTAATATTATTATAAATTTTAATATGATAATAATATATCATGTATAAATTTTAAAATATCATTAATTAAATATTTTATATCTATTATATTTATATAATTAGATTTAAAATTATTAAATTTATAAAATATAAAACAACGATAAATAAATAAAGGAAGAAAATTTAATTTTTCAAAAATAAAAATAAAAATAAAAGAAAATTTTGATTTTTTAGAGGAGAAGTGTGTACACATAAACTAACAGAGACGCTACTCATCCTCTCTTCCGCCCTCCAAACAAACGCAAAAGAAAGAAAATCTGATTTTTTTTTTTCTTTTGGCCAAATAAAGAACCTCCGTTTATATATATATATTTTTTCGAGCTGTCTGTTTACGTCTCGTTTATTTCTTTGCTTCACTTTCGTTTCTTCCTTCCTTTCACTGGAACTTTCTCCCTCGTTTTCTTTGTTATTATTTTTCCCGGAAAAATAAACGCATTGTTTGGATTGGGGGACGGGTTGATTTTAAAAACGGTTACGTTTTTTGGGGGGCAATAACTAGGTATAGTAGCGGGGATTAGGGTTGCTGGTTCTCTCCCTCTCTTCTTTTTGCCCTCTTGTTATGTTCTAGAAAATTTCCCCAGATTTTCTTGTTACCCCTTTGGGTTCAAACCCTAGGTTGTGAACTTATAATCAATATTTAATCTAAGGTTTTTAATCTTACTCCAGATTCATTTCTATTTGGGATTATTTTTCCTAATTAAATTGATGTTTCGACGTTAACTATTGTCTTGGAAATAGTTCTTTTGCCTTTGTTTTTGCCTAGGTTGTTGATTTGAAAAGACCTTTGATCTTCTTATTCCTTTTTTTTTTAATTGGGAATATGAGGGTCAGTTGAGACTGGAAAAATTAGCAATCTGCAAATTCGTCTTTTAATCAAAGATGGAGTAGGGGGATAGTTAATTAAAATAGAATCTCCTTATCGCCATTGCCTTCGTTTTCGTCACTATGGCTTCACAGTTGTGTTTAAAATCTGTTGTTTTGATCAAACGATTCCTTCTTTGTCATTTGTTGAATTACCTTTTAAATACTTAAAATTACTGGCATACCTTGGTTTTGGTGGTTTGAATGAATAGGGATTTTTTGTAGGAAGAAAAATAATTTGGTGGCTAGGGTTTGAAGGAGGAGTTATTTTTTTTCTTTTTTTTTTTTATTTTTGTCTGATGATCCTGTTCAGCATCCCTTATGGAAAGAAGTGAACCAGCATTAGTTCCAGAATGGTTGAGAACTACTGGCACTGGTACTGGGGGTGGCAATTCAGCCTACCACTTTGCTTCCTCTTCTTCTAACTCAGGTACCCTTTGACACACAAGTTTAAACACCCTTTGGATTTCTAATTCCATTTATGCTTGATTACGATGTTACTCTTGGTCATTTATCTGTCTGTTAGACACACTTTCACTTTGTATGCGCAATGTGTTTGTCATTCCATTGTATGCGCAGTGTTTTTTTTTTTTTTATAGTTTTCATTTTGGGAATATATAATAACTGTATACTTGTTGTTATATTAGATGTTTCCTCCATGGTGCTTCATGGGAGACTTAGAAACTCCAGGAATATAAGTGATTTTGATTCCCCTCATTCAGCATATTTGGGTCGGACGACTTCATTGAATTCATGGAGGAGTTCTAGTAATGGTTCTGCAAAGCATGCTTACAGTACCTTTAGCATGAGTCACCATGAGAAGGATAGAGACGGGGACAAAGACAGATCGAGCTTTGGGGGCCATTGGGCCCGTGATTCTTCTGACCCTTCAGAAAGTATCTTAACCAGTAGGGTTGAGAAATTAGAACATATCACAACCGGTAGGGTTGAGATAGATACATTGCGGCGTTCTCGTTCTATGGTCTCCAGGAAACAGGGTGAGCCTTTGCCTCAAAGGATTGCTGTGGACTCAAGAGACAGCGGTAATAGTAACCATAACAATGGCAATGGTCTGCTTTCTGGGGGTACTGTTGGGAATAGCATCAACAAGGCTGTGTTTGAGAAAGATTTTCCCTCACTTGGAACTGAAGAGAGGCAAGGGGTGCCTGATATAGCTAGAGTTTCCTCTCCTGGTTTTAGCTCAGCTTCTCAGAGTTTGCTTGTTGGCAGTTCAGCTTTGATTGCGGGGGAAGCTTGGACCTCAGCTCTTGCAGAAGTGCCCAGTGTGGTTGGAAGTAGTGGCACGAGCTCCTTGCCGGCCTCCCTAACTGTTTCCACCTCTGGATCTGGGACTCCAAGTGTTACAGCTGGTCTTAATATGGCTGAAGCACTAGCACAAGCTCCGTCACGAACCCGTACTCCTCCCCAGGTAACAGGCTCAGTCACTAAGTTCTGATTAAATGCACATATAACTTATATCTTTGATCTATCTAGACATTTCTATTTCATACAGTTATCTGTCAAGACTCAAAGATGTGAGGAACTGGCTATTAAGCAATCAAGGCAACTAATACCGGTGACACCTTCGACGCCTAAGGGTTCGGTAAGCCAGTTGCCTGAGCATTCAGTGAAATGTCGTCTCTTAGTGTATTCTTAGTCCTATTAAACAAGTTTGGTTCTCCTCCCTCTTCCCTCTTCCTTCTACCTTCTTGTACTTCATCCATGTTGGGCAGAGATTGTATGCTGGATTTTTTTTTTTTTAATATCTAATGCCTGTATAACTATTTTTAGGTTTTATATGTTACATGAAAGCTTTATTTTGGTCCTCTTATACTGGATCATATATTCCTTTTCAGTCAAATCGTAAATAAGGAAACATAGCTAAAATTTTGATCAAACAAAACAGATGTATGTTTTTGTAGTTGATTATGCTAATTACCTTTTAGATTGGATTGATGACAACAATATAGTGTATTACCGTATTTGGTTGGACATGCTGACCAATTTGTCATTTCTGATTTACTATCCTGATACTTATTTCCCGTTCCTTTTCTGATTTTCATCCTTTAAAGATAATATTCTGCTCTTGTTTCCAAGTTTTTACTTCTTTGGGGAGTTTGAGTGTCAGTCTTCTCATACGAGTCAGTTGCAGCAATAGAAGTCAAGATTAAGTTTTAAGAAAACCTGAATTTTTGTTCTTTGTGTGATGTCGATGCACATAGGAATCTAGGTGTAAAGATAGATCTTCTTTCTTGTCCTTTAGATTTCCAGCAACTTTTAAGCCTGAATATAACTCGTGTAATCTTTTAATTCTACTTACGCCTTTTTGAATCTCACATCAATAATCCCCTCATATATTGCACTTAAATGCTTAGAATTATTTATGCTGTTTACTACTGTTACTGCAGCCAAACACCTCTTTGGGCTATATTTTTTCTTATCTAACTGAATATTATTGCAAACCTTCTCAAAAACGCTTATTCTGTGCATAGTTTCAGGGCTTTTCCCCACCTTTAACTCTAAATTATAGCCTCCGAAGTTGGTCTTAATCCCTTGTCCTCCTATTTCAAAATTGTTTGCACTCCCATTTATGGTATCCTTCTACTGTTTCACTCCATAGGTTAATGTTATTTTGTAGTTTGCACTTAGAAGCTAGGCAACTTTATTGAGATTTTCCTGAACATTTTTATGATTCCCATGATACGTAAGTAGCTCAATGTTGTTCTACGTTTTTCCATCCTTGGCCTTTTGCCATAAGTTACAAAACTTTGTAGGTGGGTTCACCATAAATTCCATGTTCTTTCCAGTGGTTAAAAATGAACCAAAATTTGATTGACTGTAATGTTGGTGGGAATTTTGGCATAAATGGCACTTTGTTGTCCTGTCAATCCTGCTGCTCTCTCCGTTGCTTACTGCCCTTCTTCCCTAGCTTCTGCATATGTACAGTATTTAGGTTTCAACTTCCTTTTATCAAGTGTACTATTCAGACATATTTCTTGTTTTATCTGAAACAGATTATTGGTTGATTTAGTAAGTTCCATAATCTCTGAATTTTCTGAACACGAAAATTGGCGGCTTCTTGGCAATTATGATTAACTACAGCTTGAAGTTCAGAATATAGTGCAGATAAATGTTGGCTTAAGTGTATGCTAGGAACGTTACTCATGTTCTCTGGTTATAATTGAAAGACAAGAAAGATATTTTGGAAAGAAACTCATTAGATCTCATGCTTTAATTGGTGTCATCAAATAAATGTGGTCAATTGATGAACAGTTGAACTTTTCAAGGAGGCTACTCACTATTATCTTGACGGGTTAGATTTTTTTTTTTTTTTTGAAGAAGTTATGCAAGATCATCTATTATTCCATGACCAAAGCAAGCCGTCTTTCTTTTTCTTTTTCCACCTGGTTTTGTTTATACTGGCTTTTGAAGTTCATGAGGACTTCTGTTTGTAATCAAAATATAATCATTCTTGTACATCTTTAAGAGATTTTGAAATGCCAAGATTAACTCAAGTTAACTAGCGTGCTGTTTGTTTATCCTGAAGCTTCTGTTTTTGGTTTTTTTTTTTTCCCTTCTCTCCTGGCATTACCTGTCTAGTGCATGATAAAAGAACCATTTATTTAGTACTTAGAAATTCCAGATGATAATTTCCTGATTTTATGTCGCAGGTTCTCAATTCAGTGGATAAATTAAAAGCCAAACCAGCAATCAGAACAAGTGACATGAATATAACTGTCAGGAGTGGGCAACAGCAACATTCTTTGATTCAACACGGTAATCAGTCTCCCCATAGCGGGCATGTCAAGTCTGATATGCCAAAGACATCTGGGAAGCTTTTGGTTCTCAAACCAGGATGGGAGAATGGGGTCTCATCCCTTCCTGTGAAAGATGTTGCTAGCCCAACAATGAATGCGAACGGCAGAGTTACAACCAGCCAACATGCTGTTGCTACTGTCACATCTGCTTCTGCCAGAA
This sequence comes from Adansonia gregorii, assembly GCA_038382025.1. Classification (NCBI taxonomy): domain Eukaryota; kingdom Viridiplantae; phylum Streptophyta; class Magnoliopsida; order Malvales; family Malvaceae; genus Adansonia; species Adansonia gregorii. Next base: position 20,547,804 of record JBBYHO010000015.1, on the reverse strand, counting down.
ACCCAAACAACCCAAGGCTTTATCCTGTGGAACGCAAGGCAGCTACCTTGAATCCAATAGCTGGGTTCGCTGTGGAAAAGAGATCTTCCTTGGCTCAAACCCAGAGCCGAAATGATTTTTTTAATCTCCTGAAGAAGAAGACCTCAACAAACAGTTCTGCTGGTCTCTCAGATTCAGACCCTCATTTTTCATCTTCCACCACAGAGAACTCTGATGTGTCAAAGGAAGTAATTAGTGCTTCTGCGACTGCTCATGCTAATGAGAATTGTACTTCAGCAACTAGCAATGATGGCACCGGTCAAGATGCTAAAAGATTTTCTGATGACGGTGAGAAGAATATGACCACCACTACTATGGTTTATCCAGATGAGGAAGAGGCTGCATTCCTTCGTTCTCTTGGCTGGGAAGAAAACTCTGGTGAGGATGAAGGCCTTACAGAAGAGGAGATCAATGCTTTTTATCAGGAGGTAAGATTATCTTTCTTTTGTCTTTTTCCTTTACTTTCCCTTTACCGATTATAACAGATTTATTCAATGAACTTTCATTGAAGTCATTCTACAACCTTTTTCCTATTATTAGTGTCTCTAATGAACCTTGGAAGTTTATTGAAAATGATGTGGAGCTGATCATGCTCTATCTGTTGGATGGTAAACATGATGGGATATGTTTTTTTATCTATAGCCATTGGACATTTCTGAAGATTTGGTATATTTATTGTGCTTTTTATCTGCAATCTGATTCCATGGCTAATCAATATCTCTCTTATTGTTTAAAAGCAATGCATTATGAGACAAATTTTCTAAGCTGTTTGGTTAATATATATTTATTCGTTTGGTTTTGCAGCACATGAAGCTGAGGCCATCTCTGAAACTGTGCAGTGGAATGCCGCCAAAGCAGGCTCAGGCTTTTGCAGCTAATTTGGATGGAGCTTCTTCTGAATCGAGCTCGACTGACTCTGGATCTGAAGATTGACTTTCGTTTTACCTACATGGTAAATCTAAAGAAGTTCCAATTTTTGATGGTAGATGATTAGTTTTTTTTTTTTTTTTTTTAATGTGTTCTATTTTGAAAGAAAGCTAATGATGAGTTGGGCAAATGGGCATGGAAGGGGGAGGGGTGAGTTTTGGTTTGCAAATAGTGCAATAAGTCGGTCGTCCTGCCCGCCTCTTATCAATGGCGGAGAATTCTTTGGGTTGTTTCTGAAGGATGGTTTTTGTCTTGGAGGGCGGGGGGTTGGGAGGCTATTTTGTCTGCAGTGCCAATGGGGGAGGAATATTGATGCTGGAAAGTTGCATCTTTAGGGATATTTTTGTCCTTTTACTTAGTAGAGGGTTTAATTTTACAAGAGAAATAGCCTCATTGGTGTTTTTGGTGAATTTTACCGAAAACAAAAAAAAAAACAAAAAAAAAAGGTGAAATCAAAAAGTTCCATTTTTAGTTTAGCTCATTCATGTTAGCCACATATTTATTTTTCGTGATTATCCTTTTATTCCTTTTGGCCCCCCCTGTTTATATCACACACACACACACACGCATATGTATATATATATTTATATTTGTATTTATATGTGAAGGCAGTAATTACACGTGAATAAATAAAAGAAATACTGGTGGGGATTCAGTTTAAAGTTTGACTCAAAGGTAAGCTTATTGTTTAGTATTGGTCCAGTTTATTTGCAGTATATGATGCGTAAAAATTATAATGTATATACCTTCTATTCATCTCATAAAAGGAGATATTGAATTGATATCACGAGCTAATAGTATAAATTCAATAATAATTCTTGTCTTTTCCAATTCAGAAAAACTAGCTCACCAATTTTCTCTTTTTTCAATCACTCATTTCTTCTTTAGACGCTCTACTTTTTAAACACTACTTAAATTTAAAAAATTATCCCATCATTTGACTTTTAAAATAATTAACATTTAAAAAAATGTCAATATATTTTTTCCATATTTATTTATTAATTTGTTTTGAAAACATTTTTTTAAAAAAATTATCTTTTCACCTGTACAGTGGCTGCCTAAATCCTAGTATGTGTATATATATATATATATATATATATAGATATAGATATAGATATAAAGACAAGTGATAGTAAAAGGTTTACATTATAGTAGCAAGATGAGAAAGAAATTTAATATGATAAAAGTACAAGTGAAGATGATATATGAATTTTTCATTACTTATTTTTATTTTTATTTTTTTCACATTTCTTGCATGTGTAAACTTGAATTTTAGGCCCAAGTTAATAAGTGCTAAGTTATTATTACATTACATAAATTGCAATGAATTCTACTATAAGTAATTAAGTTAAAATTATGATTACACTAAAGTAAACATTGAAAATTTTAGAACAACCTATGTTTTATTGTAAAAACACACACACACACACATACACATTGTTAATTAAATTAAATATATAATAATAACATTATAAAAAGAAAAAAATGATTCTTCAAATAATTAAAAAAAAAAGTATTCTAATTGCATTTTAATTTGATGCAGTAATATATATATTTATACACTAATTTTGGAAGGACACATTGCTTGTGTTTATATCATTACTTACTATCTATTTCTTGTAGACTTAACAAGGCCATGAACATAATTAAGACAATCAGTATAGCTCTTTATTTTAAAAGTAGTAGCGATTCATAAAATTATATATACTTCCAACAGAACTCCGCTGTTTATCCCTTCCGCTTTGTTTTATTTATTTATTTATTTATTTTTAAATATTTTAGCATTTCTTTTCTTCATGATCTTTTTTTTATTATTATTTTTCAATCCATATATGTTTATTTTAGCGAATAATATTTCTATTTAATTTTAAAAATGTTTTTGGTGCTCTTTATAATGTAAACAAATATAATCTGACTATTCAATATAAAATAATATAAACAAATATAACTTCAAAATCTATATTTAGAAAAATTAGGATTCAAAATAAAGTCGATGCTGATGTCTTTATTTTAGATTTATTGGCCGAAACTCCAATAATAGCTCAGTGAGTTCACAAGAATTAATTCCAGAAATTGGACACATGTAGTGGTCAACAAAGCAAGTTTAGAATAGCAAGAGGATTTATAGAACTCAAATTGCAATTTGG
>JBBYHO010000015.1:20477627-20529504 GCA_038382025.1 Adansonia gregorii | reverse complement strand
TAAGAAAGGCCATGGTAAAAAACCACTTTAATTAGTGGTTAATGATATTGTTTCATGTATATTGTTTTGAGATAAGAATGACACTAAGTATGATTTTTCATCGAGATTTTCCTTAAGAAAATATTAAACTGCTTCGCCATCGGATTAAATCAATGATTACATTAAGATAAAGTATAAAAATTAGCTCATTAACCTTACTACATGTACTAAAAATGACCGTATATTATGAAAAAAAGATTGACTGCCACTGTAATAAATTGAGGGTCCAGATTATCACCATGCAAAAAGTATAGCCAGTATTTTTTTGCGTATTAAATGCTACCTTAAAACAGGATAAAATATTCTATTCAAAGTCTATTTTAGTTTTTACATGACGAATATAAATCGCGACAACTGAGCAGAGAGAGAGAGAGAGAGAGAGAGAGTCCGAATCCGGTCGTTGCAATCGGATAGCGATTTTTTCTCCTTCTCTAACCGTAAATAAATGATAGTACAAAGAAAGAAATCACCTGCCTGTGCCAGCCGCTGCCGGATTTGTTCTTTCCCTTACCTAATCCTCCCAAAATTCCCCCTTAAACGGCCCCACAACAATTTCCGCTTTTCTCTCTCACAATTCCCAACCAAACAGACACTCACTCACTCTGTCTCAGTCCTTCGTTCATGTAACTTGCCAGATATATTAACCGCTTGATTGGTTGACTTCCTCGTTTCTCCCTCAATTGTCATCAAAGGTTATTTTCGTACTTTACGCGAAAGACAACACTTTCCGGTTACAACTCTACCACTTAAATTAATTAATTAAAATTAAAAGTAGTCTCATAAAGCGATTACACTGCACGCTTTGGATTACAAGAGCGTGACGACGGCCGCGGGAGACGTTGAGACGGTTATGTAAATTCCTAACCAATCATATTCTGCCCTTTTTGTTTTTTTTTGGCTTAAAAATCCAAATACTAACAAAAATTGGCTTTCCTGCACTGCCCTCTTCTCCGACCCTGAGACGGAACTCTCTCTTTCCAACCGCAGACACACCAAATTTAAACACTATAAAAATACGAATCAAAGTAAAATTCTAACAAACACTCAAACACTCTCTGCCCTTTTTTTCTAATTCTATACTCTCCACTTTTCTTTCTCTTTTGAATTCGTTTCTTTTTTTTTTTTCTAAACCCTAAGCCGCCCAATGCTGCCTCCACGGCCTACTCCTATGGAGCTCCGCCCCGTTGATCCAAGGATCTGGCGAGCTTGCGCTGGCTCTTCCGTTCAAATCCCCACCGTTAATTCTAGGGTTTACTACTTCCCTCAAGGACACGTCGAACAAGCTTGCGGTTCCAGTTCCACTTCAAAGCTATCTTCTCTCGTACGCCCCGGCTCTTTCATCCCTTGCGTTATCTCCGAGGTTTATTACCTCGCCGATCCGAGAACCGAAGAAGTCTTCGCTAAACTTCTCCTCGTCCCTGTCGAACCTTCTAGACTTCCCAATCATCAGTTTCTAAGCATTAACGATGAAGTTGAGGATTCTGACAAGGTCCTGTCGTTTGCGAAGGTTTTAACGCCTTCTGATGCCAACAATGGCGGTGGCTTCTCCGTCCCGCGGTTTTGTGCCGACTCTATTTTCCCGCCGCTCGATTACAATGCTGATCCGCCGGTTCAGACTCTCTCCGTCACCGACGTTCGCGGCGGCGTTTGGGAGTTTCGTCACATTTACCGAGGAACGCCACGTCGGCATCTGCTTACTACGGGATGGAGCAAGTTCGTTAATCAAAAGAAGCTCATCGCCAGCGATTCTGTTGTTTTCATGAGGGACTGTAATGGGAAAATGTTTATTGGAGTCCGGCGAGCGATGAAGACGGGAGAGTGCGGAGGAGATTCTGGGAGGTGGAGGGAGCCAAGTGATGGAGGATCAATGAAAGGGGAAGGAATAGGGAGGATGACAGCGGAGGCGGTAGCAGAAGCAGCGAATAGGGCAGCGAAGGGGTTGCCATTCGAGGTTGCATATTATCCTCGTGCCGGTAGGGCTGATTTCGTGGTGAGGGCGGAGTTGGTGGAGGCTGGACTGAGTACTTTCTGGGCTGCAGGGACCAGAGTGAAGATGGCAGTTGAGACGGAGGATTCGTCGCGAATGACGTGGTTTCAAGGGACGGTTATGTCTGCTGCTGTACCGGATTGTGGCCCCTGGATTGGCTCTCCTTGGCGAATGCTTCAGGTAAAAATTTTTCGGGCCCAATCTTTTGAATTATGGTTATTAATTGTGATTAAGGCTTTATTTGGATGGCCGGTCCATCTAGAAGTACTGTTGAATGTGGTTTATTGTTAATTTGAATGTTGACAATTTAATCCCTATCAATCCAGAAGTACGTACCAAGTTTCAACATTACTCAAATTAGATGCACTTAAAAGTGGATGAGTACGAAATGCTTATTCTATAGTAAGTTCTGACAATAGACTGATAGATTGGAGGATTTGAGGTAGAAACGAGATTGTACGGTTGAAGCAGTAAGCTGCATTTTACTTCCGTGTATATCTCTTTTTGCATTTTCCCCTAAATTTAGTTCTCCATATTAGGCTTCAAATGGTTACTTAACATTTTAATGAGATTTGAAAAAAAAAGCAACTGGAAAAATGTAACAAATCTTGAAGTTACTCTCCCCAGGAAGTTGGCTAAGGTTTGGGTGGTGCAATTTAGATTGTAGATTTTTGTAGAATTTCTCTAGAATCTCATTTAAATTAGAAATGATTTTGCACCATTTTTCATTCTTTTCTTCTAGGTTGTGTTTGCCGGTTTGGATTTTGAGTGGCTTGTCAAATAGTGGTTTCTCATTCCAAGTAAAATGGGTTTTCTTACTTCTTTTGTTTATTGCATTTCGGCAAGGTATTTGTAAAATCATCAAAGATCTTATATTTGACTTGATATTGATTGTGGATGAATCTAAAATTCTATTATTTATGTTTGTTAAAAGAATAAAGTGCCTATTCAATTTCGAGCCACTTGACTAATAAGGAAAATGCAGTTTAATTATGTTAACTCCAAATACCATCAACTTGGTACTTTCTAAGTTTTAAATTTATGCTTAGGTGACATTTACCTTCTGATAGTCCAAACTATGTCATCCTGTCGTCTTAGTAGAGAATAGGTGACCTTTTGGTTCTTTGATAGAGGACTGGTTTAATCTGCTCTTTTATTCATGTGTCTATGACTGGTAACAATGGGAGAAAAGTTTCTTCTTTCTTTTAGGTTTTTTTTTTTAAAAAAAAAAAGGAAAAAAATTCAGAGGCAGCATTTTGGGGTGGGTTTGTCGTGGGATGTGCTTTGTTTAATCTATATTTAAGTTTTTGCGAGGAATTTCATCCATTTTGCCACTTACAGAATTTCTTCCTTTTTACACTCGCTGACTGACAATTTCATCATATGTATATCATTAGGTTGCTTGGGATGAACCTGAAGTTCTCCAGAATGCGAGCAGAGTGAGTCCGTGGCAAGTCGAAATTGTTTCCTCCTCACCGCTTAATTCTTCGTTCCCCTTGGCAAAGAAGTTAAAGTTTTCTCAGGATTCTCTGGCTGATGCAGAGGGACAAATCTTCCCTCTGGCAGGGTTAACTAAGTCAACAACAGGGTACTTGAATCCATCACCGATGAATTACAATTCTTTTCCTGCTGGCATGCAGGGAGCCAGGCAATATCATTTTAACTTGCAAAGTTTAATCAACCATGTGAGTGAGAATACCCCAATGATGCCCACTGATAACTTCTCTGGCAACTATGTGTTGCCCAAGTTAAGTAGGATATCCACTGAGCTCAACATAGGCAGTTCACCGTCTGAAAACTTGTCACCGGATAGCCAGAGCAGCATGGTTTCCTTTGGCACAGAACTTATTGAACATGGGGGATGCAACTCGAGCAAAGTAGGTGTTAGTTCATTTCAGTTGTTTGGCAAGATAATTCATTTGAAAGAGCCTGCAGGAAGCAGATCTGATGAAGTCTGTTGCATGGAAGATGATGGTGGTAAAAGATATGTTGAAGCTGTGAGTGAAAAGAACTCATTAGATCTTTCACCGACTTACAGCTATTTGAAGCTGCTTGACAGGCTAGATGTCCAATGCCAAGGAGCCTCAGCTTTTGAAGGCTTTTCCTTGTGAATGAATCCATTTTCACATAACGCAGATGAGTAATTGTCTAGGTATAGTTTCTCTGATTGGATTTTACAATATCATGCCACTATTGCTATTTGATGCTTACGTGTGATGTTTCTATCGTTAAACTTACAGCAGTTTCTTTACTTTTCGTAGTAGATATTTGATTTTGCAAGATATGATTTCCTCGTGTGGCCTAGATGTTATAAAGCTTCATCTATCGGGCACCCTATTCCTCCAGAAATGATCTATTATCTGTTGTTATAGTACTGTTTTATAGATAATATCCTCTTCGGTTCTTGTCATGCATTTGATCTGCTTGACCATGTTTCAAACATGTACATTGATATTTAGGATTAGGAAGGTTGGAAAAAAAAAAGTTGTGATCAATTTTGGCTATAGACTCGTACCTGCGTCTTCTCGAAAAGAACACTGGGATACATAAATACTTTTTGTCCTTGCTGGCCGCTACTGACTGCCTGTAACCCATGTCCAAACTTAGTTCCAGAAATTGCCACGGAGCGGGGGCTTAATAAGAAAGCAAAATCAAAGGGTTATCTAAGAGGATGCTTAATGGTGATCCTATTATGGTCTTTTAGCACAGTTCCGCCTCGTTAAACATGCTAATATCCAAACATCAATTATTGAATTTGAGCAATTGAGCTCCATAATTTTGCCGTAAAATAGTACTATAATATTTTGATGCATAGTTTTATATACATTTCAATACTGGCTTCAGGTGTTCTTGTTTACTGTTAGACCTTTAGTGATTTGAGCTGCTTAAAATCTTTGTTTTTGCAGGTAATTTTAGGCGGGCAGGCAGGAAGCTGACACCTAATATGACTTTGTCAGTTCTAGTTTAGTTACATATATGCTTAGGTTTTGTTTTTTGTTCGTTGTTTTGGAGATTTGACTGTTGAAAATGTTGGACATCGACACGATTCTCGTTTTATTGCATTAGAGAATTCATTTTATTCGTTTGAACTTAACTCTGAATGATCGGATTGGAATTGGACCAGATTAGTTAACTCTCTCGTATCCAAGTTCCATGTTTTTTTTCCCCTCTTTGGATGGGTGTTTTTGCTAATATGATTTTCCAAGCCTCGTATAACTAACCCCGGAACTCCGTACTCTTTGATAGCAATGTTACAAGGCACTGCCAGTAAAAAATAAATTAAATATATTTTACTTCATCATAAATTTAAAATATATTCAATAATATCTTTAAAAATGGGGTGGGGGGGGGGGGTTGAATAAATCCAACAACTCGAGTCTTGAGCAAAAGGTTTCAAAAATCAGTCAGGTTTGACCCCAATTAGATATGATTAAAGGACACTTTAAGCACTAAATCGCTTGCATTTTAATGGATCCTGAATTTTGTCAATTATAGTTTAATCGTATAATTCTGGAAATATGTTTAGTTTAAGTTGTATGATAAATTTTCATAAAATCAAGGTTTATTTGATTTTACAGGTTTACTAAATCTTTACTGAATTGTGAAATTGATGATATTCATATTTTTCTTTTTTATTGAGGTCATGTTTTAGCCTTATCTCAAAGTTGAGTTTATCCTACTAATACTTGGAGTAAAGTATACTTTTGACTGTATCCATATTTTATATTTAAAAATGAAAAAAAAAAGAAAAAAAAAAGAAGAAGTTGAGAACCTCAGACTCGAGAAGAGAACATTTTCATTGGGTTTTTGTCTACAACAAAAGCAAGAGCCATGAGGACAGCCCAAAGGGTAAATTGGTCAGTCAAACTCACTTAAGTTTCCAGACAAATCCTCATTCCTCCACCAACGGTATTCGGCAAAGGCAAGCACTTCGTGCAAGAAAGCCAAAGGGGCTGGCCGCAAGCGAAGGACCCTTTATCCAAGGCTTTTAAGTACCTAGAATTTTCAGACTCAAATCTTTTGCAAAATTTAGGGAATTCCAGGTTCGTCTATTACAAATATACGTAAACCAATGGCTGCTTCATTCTCTAGCCACTCTCCATTGACACCCCACTTTTCAGCTTCTTCTTTAAAACCCTCAAAGGGCACCAAATTAGCTTCGTTACGATTCCAATCTCTCTATCAAAAACCTTGTATTTCAAAACCCATTCCTGGGTTTTCTCCATCTAACCTTTCCTTCCCTATGAATAGCAAATACTATCCCAAAAGGCCTACTTTCAAGGCTTCTCTTTCAGCCCAGGAATCAGCTCGCACCGTAAGTTGTTCTTTTCTTTTTCTCTCCTGGGTTCTTAATTTTCTTTTCATGTGTCTATTGTTAAATTGTACTATGATTGAAAGTGGTGTTGTCATTGCATTAGATCGAGAGACAGAGAGAGACAGAGAGAAAAAGATTTATAGAATTTCCCACTTTTATTATATCATAGTAGAAGAAAATTAGCTGAAGATTGCAATTGAATTCATACTATATACCTATTATTGTTTAATTGTTTGTAGTAGTATTAATTTCATTAAGGACTTTTCTCAGGACGATGTAAAAACATCAGGAGGAGAAAATTTGCCTGGTTTAAAGGCAATGATTAGAGTTTACAGGGAGGCTCTTCTTAATGGGGATGATAGGATTATATCTGAGATTGAGAGTAGAATAAGCATTATAGAAGATGAGAAGAATAGATTAGAAAAAGAAGTTTTGGAATTGTCAGCAGAGATGACCTCTGGGAAAGAGAAGTATATCCGTTTGCAAGCTGATTTTGATAATTTTCGGAAACGATCAGAAAAGGAGAGACTTATGACAAGATCTGATGCCCAAGGAGAAGTGATTGAGAGTCTTTTGCCCATGGTAGACAGTTTTGAGAGAGCCAAGCAACAAATAAAACCGGAAACAGAGAAGGAAAAGAAGATAGATACGAGTTATCAGGGTATATACAAGCAATTTGTGGAGATCATGAGGAGTTTGCAAGTGGCTGTTGTCCCAACAGTTGGAAAGCCCTTTGATCCCTCTGTAAGTGTTAAAGTGCAACGCATAATCACTCTTTTTTTTTTGGTTAGCCAATTATAGGTTTTTGTGTGGTTCAGTCACATTGGAAAAGATATATAATGCAAGGAGTTAGTTTCCTCTCTGCTTATGCTTTTGTATAAATGGTTTCTGAGAATAGTACTATAGCGACGAAATCCTCAGTCAAGTAAACACTTCGGTTCAATTATTTGAGTTTTGTCTATGTTGAAATTTTCTTGGTTAAATTTGTGTTTCAGGTTTGGTTTCAGTTTCAAACTCCATGTACTAGCCTGATTATCTTTTAGGCTTGCACGTGATGGTGTTTTTAAATGACTAATATCCCATTAGGAAACTATAATGCAAGTTTGTGCTTCTGTTATGCACTTATGATTGCCTGAAACTTGCTTTGGACCTCCAAAGTTGGATGTCATGCAAGTCCAGCAGCCAAAGCATGCCTCTCTAGAATTGAGAGGTTGAATCCATTTTAAGGATATTCTAAATCTTGAATGAGAAAATTGTGAAGCTAGGTTCATACCTAATAGCTATAGTATTCATGACTACCTATAGCATTCGTGTCTCGTTCATTGCATCTAGTTGGGCATAAGCTAGTCTTGGAATGCATTCATGATTTAGGCATATTCCCTCTAGTATATCAGATTGAATATTCTTATTTGAGCGCGAAAGAGAAATATACCATCCACAAATTTGGTTGAACAATGGACTTGTAGACTTTGAAGTGATGGTCGTTAGCAAACAGAGATTACCACAGGATATTGGTAGTCATTTTGTTATTGATTCCCTTGGTTCCCACTTTGTCTGTTACAGCTACATGAAGCCATAGCACGCGAAGAGTCTCAAGAGTTCAAGGAAGGTATTATCATCCAAGAATTTCGTCGTGGATTTCTCCTTGGGGACCGGCTACTCAGACCTGCTATGGTTAAAGTTTCTTCGGGACCAGGTAGGAAGAAAGCAACTTCCACCACCGATAAATCTTCTGGGCAACCTACAACAACTGAAGATGATCCGTAATCTAAAATGGCATAGCTACATACATTGGCACTCCGACCATCTCGGACTTTTGCTGGTTGGAAGTTTCATTTGCTAGTCTGCCTATGTAACTTTATGACCCATTTGATTTTAATGTTGTCAAATTCAGTTTTCACGGGCCACATTTTGTTACTCTCAAATATTTCTGTTTTTGAGAGGGGGCAAAACAATTGTACAACTAAGAATTTTTTTCAGGTTAATTGATTTGTCAAAGCAAACATCTTTCCCATGTCTTTTCTTTTGTTGGCATCCGAATGTCATTGTATGGGTTTACTTTTGAAAGGTACTTTTGATGTTTATCAACCCCTTAGCTGAAAAGCAGTAGTTTCACCATGCAAGACACTGGGCAGACTTGGGGTAAATTTCCATTGTCGGATGTAAAAAATTTCTTTTTATCCATGTTCCGGATGCTGCATTAATGTGCATATTATTCCTCTCAACTGAAGTATTTGCATCCATCACCAAATGTCATGGTTTGAGATTCGTTCGTGCCTGAGACTGGATCAACTGGGATTGATCCGAGAGTTGATCAGTGCCTGAGACTGTCAACCGAACCTAATGACAGTACCATCCTAGGCTCGTAAGAAAAACAGAGAAAGAAGCTCGAGAAAGGTTATTTTCTTTTGATGCCATTGCCATTCCATGAATGGAATGGGCAACAAAAAATAGCATTCCAATTTCAACAGCACCATCTTCTTGAACTTCAGGGCCGATGAGACAGGCCTTACCCTCCACGTTTCACTACGTTTGACTTTTGTTATCCCTACTCTCAATTTTTTTCCTTAAAAAACCGATGCCTAAAAATCTTTGGTCGACAAATATTCTGATATTGGTATAAAGTATGATCTTTTAGATATATAAAAAGTTTTACAAAAAAATTGAATATATTTGCATCAAACACACATCCTTATTTGACACTTATCCTCAAATCTACATAACATTTTAACATCTAGCATACATGCTTACAGAAACACTTTAGCCACTTCTGGTTGCCAATTGCTGCGTATTTTCACTTGCCAAATCACTTATATTTTTCACTTTCACAGTTTCAATGACAAAAATGTATACCGTATACTGTCACTGTACTATATAATTGAAGTCATAGCTCCAATTCAAATGGAACTAGGAAATGGGTAAAAAGCTTTTCGATAATAATCATATATTTTCAACAACTGAACTTCAAACACAAATGCTGAAAATCTATTTACAAAAAGATAAAAAGAACTACATTCTCCAGTCATCTGGGATGTCAATTCCTTCATTTTTAAGTCTAATGATTAACAAATTTTACCTTTTTGCTATTTGAAAACTGAGATCATTGAAGCATTCTCAATCTTCTTCTGCAGCTCTCAGCAGTCTTTTGTGTGTTTTAAACTGCCAGCATTGGTTTAGGTTCCCATCATTTGAAAACAGAGCTTTTATGGCTGCTGCTATAATCAACACATAGATGCACTCAGATTGTGGATGAATACCGTATTGTATTGTATTTCACAAAATCAATTCATGGAAAAAAGTCAATTTTATCTCTTCCAAAATATAAGATTAAGCCAAGATTATGAACCATACAGGTCAAACCTGCCACTGCTAATGAGATATGGGCAAACATGAAAGAAAAATTGCCTGAATTAGACATGATTACATGAATATGACACAAAAAAAATTAATCAAAACACAACATAATACGAACGCACAAATGTCTCAAAATCTATATAATAAAAATTACTGATTTATCAAAATTTATATAAATATAAACTACTTTAAGTACGATTATGACACAGCAAAATACAGAATTGCCAAGTTTACACATAGGAAACCCAAAACTAACATAAGTAAAACAACCCAATGAACAGAAAGAAAACCCTCTAAAAATAGACTAATGCAAAGGAACAGAATTCCAACCATTATACAAGATTATTTTTAACTGATCACCAATGAAGAAACTACATAAGAAGATATAAAGTAATATTGAACTCTGATTCTTCCTTTCATAAATTGAACATTGGTTAATAGCTTTTTTTTTTTTCCCCTTCTTCTTCTTCTCCCTTTCTTTTCATTCTCTTTTTTAGGAGAAAATTCCTCTTCTAATGCCATCCCAAATATTGGTGACAAGTATGTGCAGTAATAAACCCCATTTACCAAAACACGAGCTAACCTCGACTACTTATCACCTATGTTACCCAAACTCTTCGTTTCTTTTTTCAAAAATATCTGTGTAGCACTATAATGTTCTAAATAAAAACTTAGAAAAAAAATCAGTGCGTGCTATATACCCCTACCCCACATTCACCCGAGTTTAGATAATGTAGCTTATCACCATCTCTGAAATCACATTAATTGAGGTTATAATGTAGCTTATCAACATCTCTGAAATCACATTAATTGGGGCTTCTAAACAGCACCTGAATTATGGTCTCGGATTGATAAAAGGTGAAATCTATCACATCACTTTCACCTGAATTAACATCCTCTAATCAAATTATGTGCTTTATTAATTATTAATTAATTAACACATAAATAAACCTAAACCTAAACAATTCAATCCATCTTTCATGCTACACACATAATACAACTAATTAAAATAAATAAATAAAATACCAATTAAGACGTAGGTTTATGAGAGTTGATGCCGTAATAATATCTGGATAATCGACGAGTCGGCGGCTTTGGTTTAACCGGTTTTTTCCTCAGACCGAAAATTTCTTGAACCAGTGGCACGTGAACCAGAACTAACTTCCACGCCAACAGCCACCCTATAAATTTCAAGAAAAAAAAAAGAAAGAGGATAATTATCACCCAACAAATCCCTTAAATTGCAAAAAAGAAAAGTTTGCCAAAATTTTCAGAAAAATTACAGAGAATAATGAAGGAGAAGACGAAAAGGACAGCGAGAACCGGACGGAATAGTAGAAAATTGAGATAATTCCAATAAGAAAGAAAATTCGAGGAAGTCGACGATGAAGAAGACTCCATGGGGACGACGAGACGAGACAAGACGAGACGACAAAAAGGTAGACGAAGAGGAAGCATCGAAATTCAAATCCACGAATCTCTTTTATTCTATTTCTGGGCCGGGCTTCAATGTTTTTATGGGCCGCTATCAAGCTTGAACCTAGCCGTGATTCGGTCTATATGAGTTACAGAGTTGAGACGAAGGAAACAGACTTAAACCCTCTTGGTCGATTTTCCGAGGTTTTTATTAGTAGCCATGGAAGGCTCTGTTTCTGCTTCAAAATCGAATCAGCCAAGGTTTCGTTATTGGCGTTGTAGTTGCTTTAGGAAGTGTTGCCGTTGTTTCTGTTGCTTTTACACTTACCCGTAGGGTTTGTAAGCTGCTCTTCCCCCAACTCAAGCTTCTCCCGAACACTTCAAATTTGTTTTTTGTTTTTGAAGTTTTAACTACTTTTAGGATTTCGATGGATTTATCTCGGGCTCAATCGGATTTGTCTTTGGGTTTTACTAAAAATTCCATTGCAGAAGATTCAGTTTCGCTTCAAATCGACACCGGCTCTCGCTGCTCATCGAACTCGGTCCGTTCCGTTCCATTACAGTTCTTTGAGGAAAAAGATGACGGTGACCCTAGGTTCGAGAACGGCGAGCACAAAATCCATGCCAGAGAAGATGAAGAAATTAGGATTCTCGGGCAATCTATGTGCGTGAAAAGACGAACTGATCCTAAACCTGTTTCGAGCCCTTGTAAACGGTTAGCTCCTGAGCCCGGTTCGGACCAAAGACGAGCCGCTGTCCGGTCATGGGGAAACCAGCGGCTAGAAGAGGCGGATCCAGAATTGAGTGAAATCATGAAAAAGGAAAAGCAAAGGCAACTCTTAGGAATTGAGCTTATTGCTTCCGAAAACTTTGTGTGCCGAGCTGTGATGGAAACTTTGGGAAGCCATTTAACGAACAAATACTCTGAAGGCATGCCTGGAGCGAGGTACTATACGGGCAATCATTTTATAGATCAAATCGAAGCCCTATGTCATGAGCGCGCATTGGCAGCTTTTAGTCTTGATTCCAAAAAATGGGGAGTCAATGTGCAGCCTTATTCATGTACTTCCGCAAATTTCGCTGTTTATACTGGACTTTTGTTGCCCGGTGATCGGATCATGGGGTTGGATTCGCCATCCGGAGGGCATATGAGTCATGGATGGTATATGCCGGGTGGGAAGAAAGTATCTGCTGCTTCTATATTTTTTGAGAGTTTTCCTTATAAGGTGAATCCTCAAACAGGATATATTGATTATGATAAGCTTGAGGAAAAGGCGCTTGATTACCGGCCCAAGATTCTTATTTGTGGTGGGAGTTCTTATCCTAGGGAGTGGGATTATGCGCGATTTAGGCAGATTGTGGATAGGTGTGGAGCGGTGTTGTTGTGTGATATGGCTCATATTAGTGGTCTTGTGGCAGCTAAGGTTTGAAATTGTCTTGTTTTGAGTAGTTATTGGTTTGATGTTCTGATTCTAATATAAAGAATTTTGTGCCTGAGTTGATTGCAATTTTTGGCACTGTATTTCGTTTCTTGCAATTCAATTGGATAGCAATAGGCCAGAGTTAAATTGCTTTTCTAATCTAAAAAAGTATTCACTGCTTTGATACCACTTAGCTTAACTTACAAGTAGCACTGGTGTTGGTAATTGTCAAGGAGTATTACTGTTTGCTGCAAAACATGCATGCAATTCACACTCCACAACGTTCATTTTCATGCAACTGAACTCATCCTAAGCTTACACGGTCACATTTACCTTTAAGGAAGACCAAAAAAAACCATACAATACTTACCCTTTAGAGAGAAAGCTGGAGCTTTATTTGGTGGAAACCAAATTTGTCAGCCTGTGAATCTGTATTTCAAAACAAAATTTGTAACTTGTTGAAGTTGAGGCGGAGGTTAAATCTGTATATTAAGCTGTGTGGGATGGACTGATTTATCATCTAATTGTCAAGAACTCTCTGACTTTATAAGCCATAATGGATTATCCAAGATTTTCATATTTTGCCTTCTCATTCCTAACAACTTTGAGTTTATTACACGTGTTAATATGTTAACTCACACATATGCTTTTAGTTTATGTATGTATAAATGCACTTAGACCTTATCCTTCACTCTTTTTAGTCAGGGCATTGGATGCTTCCTTCCTTTCTTTCTTTTCCTTTTGGTTGGATGAGTCTGCTTATTTCAGAAAAAAGGGTGATCTTTCGGAAGACTGGTAATGAATGAATTTTATTTTGACTGTTATAGTAAATTTAGATAGTTAATGTCCAGTTGGCTTTATGCTGAATACATTTAGGAGTGCTCTGCTCGGTTGAATACCTAGCTGTTACTAGCTCAGCCTTGGTACCTATGCAATCGGAAGTTATAGGGTGTTCATTGTCTAGAAGCTGTTTTCCTTTTCAACAACTGTTCTCAAATCTAATTTCTTAGGTTTATATAGGTTCAGAAAAACTGGAAGGATTGTGCGAGTTCCGGCTTGAGCGAGTAGAATTTTGTGCTGAGTTTTTGGGTTGAACCTCCTATACCCAACAAGGCAACCCCCCCCCCCCCCCAAAAAAAAAATCCCTTCTCTATGCTTCAGCCCTTGAGAGTGATGTAATAGCTCTAACATGTAATGGAACTTCATGTTGATGAAATATATCAGTATTTTCCTTTTCAGGCAAGGCAAATTTTTTTCTTTTTCTTTTTTTTTTTTTTTTCGGTTCCCCCTTGTAAGCATGTTCACTTTTGTCCGTTACAGGAGTGTGCCACTCCATTTGACTACTGTGATATTGTTACTTCAACAACTCACAAAAGTCTACGGGGCCCAAGGGGAGGTATAATCTTTTATAGGAGGGGAGCAAAATCAAGAAAGCAAGGCACATGTCTCGGTAATGGTGATTGTAGTGGCCAGTATGATTTTGAGGAAAAGATGAACTTTGCAGTTTCTGCATCATTACAAGGGGGTCCTTATAATAATCATATTGCCGCTCTTGCCGTAACCTTGAAGCAAGTGGCCACACCAGAGTACAAAGCATATATGCAACAGGTGAAGAAAAATGCTCAGGCATTAGTATCTGCTCTGCTGAGAAGAAAATGCAAGTTGGTTACTGGGGGCACTGACAACCATTTGTTGCTCTGGGATCTCACTACTCTAGGCTTAACAGGTTCCCTAATCTTGCCCGCTCAATATGACAAATTTGGTGTATTTATATGCTGATCAAATATGTGCTAACATGTCATATTTGTTTATGGTTGGAATTAAGTTATTTCTTCTTGTGATTTCCTTTGATTGTGTAAACATTGCAGTTTTTGTTTTCCTTGGCTACCAATTTTTCACCCTAAACTTCTTAATGGCTTTATCAATCATTTTTGTCCTGCTTCTTTTTTCCGTCGTTGGAGAATGTGACATTGATTCTGAGATTTATCAAAAGCCCCTTGTGAACATTTACTATAATAAAATGTACTAGTCGTGTTCAAGGCTTTTTTTTTTCTACCATTATTCATGTCTATGTTTTAAAAGTATAAAGCTTATGGCTAAGTGTCTTATTCCACTTAAAGAGTATGGGTAAGATAATTCTTAAAAATTCAATTTAGAAAAGCTAATAAATTAACTGTAATAAAAGATTCCAAGCAGTGAAAATAGAAGTTCATGGTTCAGTTTTCTTGAGAATCATAAGAAAAGTGAGTCAATTGCTTCTAGACCATATTTGCTACAAGTTTTTCTCCTGTCTACATCTCACGAGTCTATCAAATTGATGAGCTAAAAATATTGTTTCATATTTGTTCCATATTTTTCAATAGGAATTTGGAGTTTAACCCGTTGATAATTCTAATAATTTATTACTATGACAAACAATCTACATGTGCAATTATTCATAGGCAGAGCGCAATTCCTTTGATATGAATACATATGCTTCCTTAAACTCTACCTTTATAAATAACTCTCTTATTCTGTTTCCCAGGTAAATGCTATGAGAAAGTTTGTGAGATGTGCCACATCACTCTGAATAAAACAGCTATATTTGGTGATAATGGTGGTATTTCTCCTGGAGGAGTTAGAATTGGTAAGAAGTATTCTTGTTTTCTCGGTTGAAGAAATTTCTATTGCTTTTTGATAACTATACAAAAGTTCACATTAGATCATGCCTTATTATTTTTTTTTTTTGTTAGACAAGCTCGTTTTTTAAGTTTGTTTGCATAATTTTTTTTGAGCGGTTAAAATGAACCAAATGGTAAAATAATGTGCTGGACTGCTATTATGCAGTTGTTTCAAGTGCATTACTATGTTCTATGTACCCTAATAACATATTTAGAAGTGACTAATTCATGTGGTAGTTAGAGGGTATTATAGCAGCTGAAACTCATTTGAAGTTACAAAGGTGTTAATAGAGAACATATTGTGCTTTTGGCTTGTGCTACTTTGTCACCGAAATGCTATCTTACAAACCGTCTTTTTCCATTAATGTCTTAATTTTCCTAATTTTCTTTCAGGTACACCTGCTATGACATCAAGAGGTTGTTTAGAGTCTGATTTTGAAACCATTGCTGACTTTCTTTACAGAGCAGCTCAGATTACAGGTTCAGTACAGAGAGATAATGGAAAATTGCATAAAGAGTTTCTCAAGGGTCTTCACAATAACAAAGATATCGTTGATCTCCGAAATAGGGTTGAGGCATTTGCGGCTCAGTTTGCAATGCCAGGTTTTGATGATTGAAGATTTATAAAGGATGGTCTGCATGCTACAGTACTTGACATCATTTTGTTACATCTCTTCTTTGGCATACCCTCACTGTTTTTTAGGTAATCCAAGTATTTATGGGCATCCGTGTTTTCCTATTGAGCTCATGTAAATTACATAAAATAGGACAACGCTTCCGTGTAGATATTTTTCAAAAAATTTTGAGAAATCACTTTGCTAAACCAGCTGTTTTTCACTCATGTAAATTTGTAAAAAGTTATTTAGAGTTATTTCCTTCAAAACGGTATAAAAATATGTATGCTGCAATCATATTTTATGAAGTTCAATCAGGCTTAATTTCCATATTTGGTAATATATATATATATATATTTGATGACTGAGTCCACAGTAACAGTGAAAAAGTGCATAGAACTTGTGCATATCTACACATGGCAAAAGAACCTTAGCAGCAAATCCTACTAGGTTATATTTGCAATGTGGATTGCCTACTGAATTAGTTGACAAATGACATAGCATAGCTGATCTAAGTTGCTGTTGTTAGTTCACAGATCCTGTTACTTTTCATGTTTTTGTTGGAATAATGATAATATAACAGGAGCAGACCATGAAATATGTCTCTGCATTTACTTGGCAATAGCTTTTTTTTTTTGTGCTTGGGATCATATTTCTTGAGTTGTTGATGTTGTTAATGTCTAATTTTAGTAACTGATGTGTAAAGAGGAAACAAAAGCTGAAAATCCTTTTTTTTTTTTTTAACTATAGCAAATATAAAGTAAATGAAGAAAATGATTCGGGATGATAAAAATGTCGGGGCTTTCAGCTTGCTTGGCCGGTTTGTTAGAAACAGGTAATGATCTTTGCCCCACCAAGTAGCCTATATATAAGTACAGTCGGAAAATCATAATTTTCTGCTGCTGTTGCTGCATTATATATATATATATATATTTATTTATTTATTCAGCCTCCTCCTCCTATGGAACCCTTGAAAGGCAGGCAATGGCATAGATTTCTGGCGAGGACAAAAAAGCTAGAGATACATACAAAAGTGACCCCCTCTTATATTTTTCTTTTAGTTTATAAAATTTCTACAAACCCCCAAACAAGGGGCCAAAAAAAAGAGGTAAAGAAAGGAAGGAGGAAGTTTGGCAACAGATAGAAATAAACTTGGGGTCAGGAAGGGGTGGGGGATGTGGTTAGAATTAGAAGCCTTTCATCATCGAACTCCAATTGCTTTCGAAGTTTGAAAACAAAACCCCCAATCAGACTTAAACACAGTAGCTTCCTAAGAGCAAAGAAGCAACTCCTGCTTTTGATATTAAAGCTACCAATGAATCTCTCAGAGTCCCCTCCCTATGGCCCTAAAGCCCCTTCCCCTATTGCATCCTTCTTCACTATATATATTAATTAACCATAATTGAGGGTTTGACTCCGATACACCCTCTCCCCAGTTTTATATATATATATATATATATATAACAAATATAAGAAGATTCTATGCTCTTTTGTTTTTTTTCCCCATGTACGGTAAAAACAACATAAAGAAAATGGGGGCTGGTTTGCCCTGCATGACAATTAGTCCTAACCCCTTTGTTTGTCTGCACTGTTTACATTCTCAATATTGTTGAAAACCTCAATTACTGTGTTTTCCCCTGCATATTTTCTATCTCTGGGTTTTGGGGGAAACAACGTAACTGATCAACCTACTATATCCAAAGTTTCAACTGCTGTAGAAACGATAAATGCATGAAAATAAAAAAAATAAAATAAACAAAAATATTTTTAAAAGAAAAATGGAAAATCAGGGAAAAAAGGAAAAAAGCCCCCCGGGGGGTTTAAAAGGTACAACAAACTTCTTCTACCTAGTATTTTTGTTTTAACTTTTTTTTTTTTTCAACCATATCCTACTACCTATGACTGCAAAAGTCCAAAAGCTTCTTCCTCCCTTCAACAATCTCATCAAAGAAATCATCAATTTGGCCAACAATGTTCTCAGCACCAGATCTCAACACCCCAAACCACCCTTTTAAGTTTTCAACCCTTTCCCTTAACCCCACTTCTGTTTTCCACTCCTGCACCTCTCCTCCATGGCCTAACCTCTCCAGTTCCCCTCTCAGCTCTTCCATGGCCAACTTTGCTCTCCTAAACTCGAAAAGCAATATCCCTGCCTTCCCATTCATCTGGCTGATTTCTGCTGCCACCCTTTGCTGCAATCTCGCTGTTGAGATCATAAAAGCTGATCCGAAAATTAGACACCCTTCGTATCCTCCTCTTAGGAAACTCGACTCTGGCCGGCAATAAACCAGCCCGTACAGCAAGATCATTAGAAGCAATGAGCTGACATTCCTCATTGCATATAGAACTCCTCGGAAACCACTGAATCCGTTAAGCTTTGATTCGATCGAAACTTTCTCGTCGAACCTTAATGAAAGTGGTTGGATTCTTGTGTCCATCAAAGCCCTGTTTTCTTCTTCCAATCCCACAGCTTCTCTACGGCACCCTGAAATTGCCCGGACTACCTGTTTTTCAATAGTTTAAAAAGGCATACCAGATCATGAATTCAATGCTAACAATTAACCCCAAAAAAAAAAAAAAAACAGGTCTCGACTTGGATAGCAAATAACGACCTGTCTGGAGAGCTGGTGACTAAGATGACGATGATTATCAAGAGAAGAAATGATGTTAAATCCAGCAGAGTAATAATTCTCGATGCCAGAGATGCCTGATTTAATGACATGACAAGCTTCCCAAAGCTTGGAACTTTCATCCATGTATTCATCAAGCCACTTATCACCAACAGGCAGATGGAGTTTTTGGACGAGGAGGAGCAGCTGGGAATGGAAGGATCGGAGAAGGGAAACGACCCTTTGAAGGAACTGGATCGACATGAAGTTACTTGCCAGATAAAAACGTTCAAGATCATCTATGCCACGAGTAAGCAAGGTGTAGAATCCATTGACAGAGCTGGTGGAAGATGCATCCATTGTTAATAAAAAAAAAAAGAAGTGAATAGTAAGGAAGTTGAAGAGAGAAAGAGGGAGGGGATTACTGGTTGGAAGGAAAAGAAATGGACGGGAAAGGGGAAGGGAAGGGAGGGAATATCTTTAGAAGCTCAGGTTTCTAAGGTTGAAAAGGATTGTTGGGAGCAATGATGGGTGTTTCCTATAGAGGGGAAAGGATGATTGGTAATATGCCATTTTCATTGTTTAATTGGCAGAAGAAAAAATAAATAAATAATAACAATAATAAAGTTATCAAAAAAGAAATTATGAGGAAATGAGAAATATATTAAAGGAAAAAATGAATAAAATTACCAAATTTGAAAAAGAGAATAAATAAAAGAAAAGAATTTTCCATGAACTCCCCTTTAATTTCTACCTTTTTTTTTTCCAGGAGATTCTCCCTAATGTTTATATATATATTTTTTATACAAATATATTCGATGAGAAAAATAGAGAGAAGAGGGCAAGTGGGAATTTCCATTTTTTTCTATTTTGTAATTTGAATTAATAATAAAGCTTTAAATGCTCTAGAAATTAATGAAGTTTCGGCATTGACTGAGATTCTGATGTTTTTCTCTTACAACTCCCAAAATTCTTTCTTCCTTGGTTTCTTCCCATTTTAGAATTCAGATGCTTCAATTGAGTGCTTCTGGCTTTTGTTTGGGCACCCTATAAGATTAATTAATACATTGTTTACAAAAAATAATACATCAAATATAATAATTCATAATTTTATTCATAATTTTTTTATAATAATTTTATGCATTACTTTTAATACATCAAATAAAAATTTATGTATATATATTTATATATATGATATTTAAAAAAAAATAACTTACTTTTTCTTCCTCGAGCAAGTGAATTTGGTCCTTCACTTCACCTTCCCTTATATTATATTGAAATTAGTAGGTTTTAGTTTTCCTAGATATATTTTCCTTTGATCTTTTTAAGGAATGGGGGAATTGAAAAGATGAGGTTCCTTGTATTTTTGTCTAATTCTATGCAAAATCATTCTTTTTGGGCAAATATTATTTTTTATTCTCATCATTTTTCTTTCCTTTTTGGACAAAAAGGATGAATTTTTTTTTCTTTTTTTATTAATTTCAATTCTATAGAATATAATATATCTGCAAATCCATGACTTAATCAACACACTGTAGCTTTCACCAGCTATAGGACCCCATCAAACGGCGGATCCTAAATATTAAAAAAAAAGATTATATCAATTTGTTTTAGTTTGATTATGGTTTAATAAACAATGTTTTGGGACCTAAATTTTGTTACATTTGACCAAACAAAGTTGTTAATGATTAATTGTTCCTAATTGTTAATCAAAAGCAATAGAATGTTCAAGGGCATATTATTTTTTCCCTCTATTCTCTAGCCATAGTTTTCATAGAAAACAAATTATAGGAAAAAGGTTTCTAATTTTCTTAATCATATGAATGTTCTTTTTTTCCCCTAAGAGTGTAGGTGGGGACCAAAAGTCTTACATATATTTGGTTATGTTTGAAATAAAAAATATAAAATAAAAAGGTTGAAAATTGGGGGGGGGGGGGGGTTTAAGAAGGCTGGTCGTGGTCGTGGGTTTTTGGGGAATGGGACATGTTAACTTGTTTAAGAGGAGGATGTTGGTCTTTTGAGATTTTCATTGGAAAGTGGGGCAGAGAAATAAGCCATGGAACTTTGTTTAAGGGCGTATCGTTCAACCCACCCTCCCTTTAATTATCTTCCATCTAGGACTAGGGCTAGGGGCTAGGGCTAGGAGTCAAGGACCAGATTTGAGTAATAATTTTCCTGCTTTAGGTTAGTTTAATTTATTTCGATGAGTTTTCGTTTATATAATAAAAAATTATTTTTAATTAAAATAATTATAATTTTTAATATAATATTTAAATATTTGTATGTTTTGGATAGAAAATTTAAAAAAAAATTTATTCAATCGAATCTGATTTATAAAGAGGTTTCATTAAAATAACAATGAAAAATATAATTTTATATTATAGATAACAAAACAAGATTGCCACCTTTATTATTTTTTAATTAAATTAATATCATTATTAAAATTTTATTAACGAGTGTCATGATAATACTTTTTAATATTTTGTATATAATAATATTTTTAATAAATATATTCAAATAATGGATAAACTTGTTAAATACTTCATTTAGTGCAATATTATTATAAATAACATATTAATTAATTGTAAAAAATATCTTAAAAATATTAGTTGGTAATAATTAATATTATTATTATTATTTAAAGGAATTATTATTCTCAAAAGAAAAGTCTAAGTTTATTAGTAATATTTATAAATAATTAATTAGATATGTAGCATTAAAAAATCTGTTTTGAATTCTAATAAATGGGTCCATAGAATGGAACGGAAGGTATTCAAAGTAAATGCACGAGAGGGTTGGATTAGAATTAGTGGAGCCACATTTTGTATTATCACATCAAGAAAGAAATCCCATAAATAGGGGAATGTTTCATTTTTTTCTTAATTATGTTAGATGGAAACAACTGGATGGTCCACAGCCTCTAACAAATGAAAAGGATATATACAAGCAAATGAATAATTATTTGAATATGGAATTTCAAAGCCAAGGAGGGTTAGAAATAAAAGTGACACAAGTCGAATTTAAATATAATATTAATATTATTTATATTTATTTAAATTTAGTTCAGTTTGAAGTATGAGTTTTAAATTTTGTTTAAGTTTGTTTATATTTGTAAATAGATAGTTTATGATTGTTTAGGCTTACTTATATTTTTTTCTATTTTTAAATATGTTTTTAAATTTTAATCTTTAATAATTTAATATTTTTATTATTAAAATTTAAAATATAGATAACTTAATATATTTTTTATGTTTATACTTATATTATATATTTATTTTTTGTATGGTATAAATTACATAATATATAAATATAAAATAATATATATTATGTAATTAAAAAACATATCGAGCCAAACTTGGGTATTGAATATTTGAGTTAAGTTAAAATTATTTTTTAAACAAATTTTATTTTTTTATCTAAACTTATTTTTTAAATCTAATATTTTTAACTTCTCTTGAATATCAAATGAATCATCAAACTTCGACAGATATCTTAACAACAAGCAGCTCTCACTACAAACTAGAAAGAAAAAACAAAATAAAAGGGCATATTTAAAGATAAAAGAGAAAGAGAAAAAATGGGCAGATATATCCAATTAATTGAGGAAGTGAGAAGGCAGCTAAGTCTTAGCAAGTTGATTAGCCCTGCTCAATTAAATTTGGGACCTTTATAATAGATTTTTTAAACCTATTATGATTTGATTTAGATTATTATCTAAAGTATTAAAAAATATTTTATGAAAATTTAATTATAAAAAAATGCATAAATATTAATACATTATTTCTATTTAATATTTTAATACATTTTAATTAATAAAATAAATTTTAAAA
The DNA here is from genome assembly GCA_038382025.1 of Adansonia gregorii. NCBI lineage: Eukaryota > Viridiplantae > Streptophyta > Magnoliopsida > Malvales > Malvaceae > Adansonia > Adansonia gregorii. Next base: position 20,507,259 of record JBBYHO010000015.1, on the reverse strand, counting down.
CGGCTTAAAATTAATAAATAAATTTATTTATTATTTAAAATTGACCTTATCCATAAAGCCCTTCAATTTCAATCCAAAGTGACTTTTTTTTTTTTTCAAAAACTGATGATACATTCACATTGATACATATTGGGGAACCCACCTCACTTAGTGTTATATACTTTAGAGTTTGAAATGAAGTGAATGTGACTACAACTTTGATCTGGTCCAGGTTCATGACTTTGGAGTTAGGATTTCTTTTTTTTTGGAAAAAAGTTAATATTTAGAGGAAACTCACTTATATAAATATACAAAATGCAAAGTTTTGGAAAAAAAAAGAAAAAGTATTGTTCAATATAAAATATCTAAAGTTATCATATTTTTCCCAAACAAATGTAATTCATTTTATTCAAATTACTTTTTTAGAAAATTAAATTGAATTTAATTAATTTATCTTAAATCACTCTCAATTAAAATCATATATATGGCATTATCTATCCACTAATAAATGTTTTTCATTTAATTTTTTTTTTTTTTACTAAATTGAGCTCTTAATTGAAATAATATTGGAGGGTTCAATTGAATAAAAGTAAAAGTTTGAGGTTTTATTTGATGAAAATAGCCGTTTAAGAATTCAATTCAATGCAATAAAAACAATAAAAATTTAAATCATTATTTAATTTTAATTCATTTTTTTATATTTAAATCAAACAATAATAAATAACTTTTAACCAAACTTTTAATAATTTTCTTAATCATAATTATTCTTTTTCATGATTTAGGATACAACCCTACCTGCCCTACGCCGTAATGAATCTGTGGGTATTCATAATTATTTTAGTTTGAAAGCGTTTATGATTTTTTTTTTCCTTTATATATATATATATATATATATATTTCCAGTATAGGTTGATGATAATTAATTTATACATAGGCCAAGGGCCAACAGCCGAAGGAATCTTCTTCTCTTTTATATTCTTTGTTTTAATTTATTTCTTTACGCTATGTTAAAAAAATCATGGGTAATATTTGTTTATCAATGTCTTACAAATGATATGGAGATAATAAATAAATAAATATTATAAATATTTATAATACGTTAACATTTTTCTAAATTAGAAAGTTTGAATTAAGTTATATTATTACTAATGCATACTATATAATTTGAACAAAAAACCTTTATTTATTGAGGTTGTGAGAAAAAAAATTCACATTACATACTATATATTTTGTAATATATTTATTATTAGCATTCATATGGTGTAAGATTTATTCATAAGTTAAAAATTTATACTTGTAAATAATGATTAAAATTTGTAATAAAAATAAATTGAAAAATAATAGTAAAGAGTCGCATTTGTTTAAGATGGTAGGAAATTTGCCTTTGTTCTACTATTGCTATATTAAAACGCATAAATCTAAACAACAAGGATACAATTGGTAATCTATTACATTAAATTTACATTTCTTTTTAATTTGTTTTCCATCAAACATCTGCCTATGCCTATGGGTGTGGATGTATGCAAAATTGTCTGAAACAAAGCTAAACGAGGAAGAGGAAATTTGAGGGTTATTTCAAGTCCAATATGCACATTCTCATATGAAGAGAGAATAAGGAGGATAGCAAAAATGCAAGGAGGGTAAGGTCCACCAGTCTTATAATTTTAAATATAATATAATTATATAATATAAAAAATATGAATATATAAATGTATTAAAATTTATATAATATAATATATATATTTATTAAAATTTATATAAATATAAAATATTTTAAATATAATTATAATAAATAAAATTTTGTAAAAATAATAAAAATATAAAGAAGTGAATCAAATGGCGTATCGTTGATAAAGAATAATGAGTTGGGATTGGGTTAGGGTAGGGGATAGGGGGTAGGAAATCATGATAGGAGCTGAGATTAAAAGGATCCAATTATAAAATTTTAAGGCCAATAGGCTCAAATTCTTTTGGGAAAAGTAGACTCCAAAGCCTCGTTACCAGTCTTTGACTCGTATTGATGGTGATAGGTAGGGGATGGGGAAAAGAGTTTGCTTTGCTTAACTTTGCCTTTTGGTTCAACTAGCCAAAATAATTCCACTTTAGGATACCTTCCCCACTAAAGAGTACCTTTTAGCCCACTTCTCATCTCCTAAAAGAGGGAGCATTCTAAATTTATATAAATAGATAAATTTACTATCTTCCTCAAACCAAATCAATTAAGCATTTATAGTAATGTAAATGCTGGAACTGTTGCCCTTTTAGGCTTTAGAAAAAGGGTATCAATTGAAAGCTATTTAGGGGGCATACTCTTACTTTTTCATGATTATGGTTTTGATTTATAAGATTTTTTTTTTCTCTTTTGCCATGCCACACTGATCAAGGACCTTAGCTCATCATGTGCTAAGTGGAAACATGCCGCATGTTGTAAATTTAATGGTTTTATGAACGAGTTAAATTTAAAAAATATTTATTTTTAAAATATATTAAAATATTATTTTATATTAATATTAATATTTTTTATAAATTAAATTGTAATTTGAATCAAATTAATTTGATTTAAATTACACAAAATTTTATTTATATTTGACACAATTAAAATTAAATTTATCAATCTGATCTTAATTCGTGAACAACTACAATTGCAATCCTCAATGTAGTGCTTTAAGTTCTGTTAAAGATGTTTGCCAAAATAAAATTTTGACAGCTAACATGTCTGTTTGATCCTGACCAGGAAACGCAGTTCACCAACTCAACCCCCTTGAAACAAAACACCTTTGTCACCCAAAGGCATTCGTCTCCAGGTGATGAAATACTCGAGGCAATAGAAAACATTCCACCAAATATTTTTTAGGGAAAAATTGGAAATCTTTGACTTTAATGGACAACCCATTTCATTTATATATGTAAATATATATATATATCTTATCTAGATCTGGTCTTTTTTCTTGAGCTGTTATGTTGAACAAATGGCCTCTATGAATGTTTTTTTTTTCATGGCTGAAAATTCTCTTCAAAGTTCCTGTTGGCATCAATGAATTTTTAAGCCAGCTGTTAGATACACTAAGGGAAAGGAAATTAGTGCTTCGAGACTAAAGCTGCCCCAATTTGATTAAAATGGGGGGGGGGGGGGTTTAAGAAGAATCGGTGGACGGTTAATATTTATTATGGTTTGAGCTGGAAAGGGACCATGGTCCAAGATTTATGGTTTTGGCCTACGGTGCCATCGTCCATGGTCCAGTAAAGCCATGAATTCTAAGCCGAAATTCCATCAAAAGCCAGAAGTGGGTTCTTTATCATTGAATATATATATATATATATATATATATATAGAAAAGCAGCAGTCCTTGAATTTATCGAGATTTTAAGAGCAAGCCAAAATGAAAAAAAAAAAAAAGAAAAAAAAGAAGCAAACTTAGGAAGAATTTGAAGGCAAAGCGTTGGATTGGAGGCCAATAATAAAAAAAAAGAGTTAAATAGTATGGGGCAGGGCAAGGCTATAGGCCTACAGTATCAGGCTATAAAACAAGCGTTAAACAACAACAAAAAATCCTCTATTTGAAAAGCATTGCGGCTTGGTGTCCTAATGGCTAAATGGCATGGTTAGGGTGGCCACTTGTAGTTCAGATTTCGAAGCTGCATGTAATCATTTTTCATTAAAACCCAGAAATAAAGTTGAAGAGAAGATCGTCAGATGATGCCCTTGATTTGGTCTGCCCAGAACATTATATACAGTAACGGAAAAAATTTATGGAGTTAAGCTTCATTTTGGCTGATAATTAGTAGTATGATTTCTTTTTCATTTATCTTATCTGGTACTTGATTTTAAATGCTTTTCCAGAGTTGATGTTGGTGACATAAGGGCAGGATAATCTGTGGAGGATGGAGGAATATAAAGGAAACAAAAAGGGAAACATAAAGTGACCACTGACCAGACCCTGTTCGAAACAATGGCTGCTTGTTAGGTAACAGCTAATTTACCCAAACGAAAATTGAACTCTGCGTTCGGAAAATAAGCAATCTGACAGTGTTTCTTTGAACATTTAAAGTTGTTAAATTGGTTTTTGGATTGAATTTCTTTCTTCAACATTGCTATGTTTGGAAAATAAACAATTAAATACTGAACGTTGTAGCGGCAAAAAGTAACGCATGCTCGAAAGCAAGTCTGGTTGGATTTCGAAACCCGACAATTCTAATCCGACATCTTATCTATCAGGCCTCGGCTCACCGGGGCCAATGACGGTACTTTCCATTCTGCAGTGGGTGAGATTGTTCTGAAAGTTGTTAACCTATAATGAGAACCATTTTAGAGTTCCAGGAATGGACCGTTCTTTTTACTGTATAGTTCAAAAAAAATTAGGGAATTACCATTAATTGCATGATAATATTTGGGTTTGAACCATAAATTATAACACTAAAGATATGCAGTCATTCTTGTACTAGCCTTTCGTGATGTTGGAGATCCAAGTTGAAGAATGAATATCATGTGAACTTATGTTACTACTCACCTTCAAGATTGAATAATATGGACTGTGAATATATGTTATGGGATCGAATTAATGATAACAGGCTAAGAATATCTAATTAAGGCTGTTAAAAGGATCGGATATTTAAACATTGAAACAAAGAGTTCAATATTCTGTCAAAGAATTTACACAATTATTTTATTAATGAAAAAAAGCTATGTCCATAAACGATCGATTGTTTCAATTTTCAACGCATAATGTTTTACCATTGGGTTAAACCCCTACCGTTATTCCTTTTCTAGAAAATCTTGTATGAAATTGGTATTTGGATGAAAATTTTGAGATTATATTTTGATTAAAATTACACCAATACACTACTTGAAACCTCATTTCAATTTAAAGTATATACAGAAAAAGAAAATTCTATTTCTTTTGCTTTTTGCTTCAATTGTCTGCATTGCAGAAATCAAGCAGAATAAGCAAATAAATGCGGACACGGTACAGGAGAACGCCAAGAAATTCCTGCTGGACTATAAACACGAACGTTTTCAACGGCAGCCACAAGGAGATAATGCAAATGGTGGCACTAGCAAAGCCGATGAATGTTTTCAAAGTTTAACTTTGATGGGGGCCTATTGATAACAATCTAATGTTTGGTGGAGCTGTGGGGTGATATAATAAGGGATCACGAGGGATTTGTACGTGGATGTGCTGTGCTGTTTTTAAGATTGACGGTGACAGAGTGTATGATGATGATGATGCTTGAATGGCTGAAGCAGTATTCAGACTTTGCTGTTCAAATGGGAGAGTTGCAGAAGTTACCTTCGAGGGAGGTGCTATTTAGAATTTTAGATCATCAACAAGCTGCGAACGGAGGAGGGGCCTCTTTAATACTGGAGTGATTATCGAAGAAAGGAAAGGGAAACTTGCGGGGTTCGAAGACTGTCAATTCCAACGTACATGAGAGCACGGCAATACCGTTAGCACATCTTTTAGCCTGATTTAGCCTTAAAATCACAGGGTGTATGAAATGGTCATTGGATTCTCCGAACTATCTCCATGAAGCTGCTATGTATGATGCCATCAACAGCTAATTTGCAATGGAAGTTCTATTTAACAAAAAAAAATTTTGCTACTTGAATTGGGACCTAATCCAGAAATAAAAAATTTCAACCTTGGACCCAATATTTCCATATTTAAGGAATTTATTTTTACTTTAATCCAAATTTATTCACCTTTAAGATATATATATATATATGTGAGTGACCATATTATCCAATCTATTGTACTCTACTGTCAGTGTCGCACTTGTACGCTAATAATTTTCACAACGTCACAGACGGTGACCGACAAAGTTGTTAACTTTGCAAATTTTTAAGTGAAAAAAATTAATTGCATAAATACTCTTATTACATAATTTTTTAATTAAATATTTAAAAAAATTAATAAATAAATATTTATATTATAATTAAGTAAAATATATAAATACTTTATATTAATATTATTAAATAAATATTAAGATAATATTTAATATCAAATAAAATTATAACACAGAATAAAAATTATACTCATTATTTTAAAAAATATCATATATTATAATTAAATCAAATATTAAAATATTATATCAATATTTATTTACTAATCTTAATATAAAATACTTACCTCTTTAACTGAATCATTAGTATTATGCTTATTTGGATTCCAATTTTTCAAGTGCACAATTGAAAAAATGATATTGTATAGGGGCATTTGCAATCCAAGAATTTTCTCACCGAAAATCTCGACCGGCAAAATTAGGTGTGGTTGATAGTTCGTTGAATCTTTGTAATCATCCCTATTTATACAAATCCCTGTCGCCTGACTTCACTCTCAATATACGCTCACCACTCGCCTGCTTTTCGGCTCAAATTTCTCCTTTTTATTATTCTTTCTAACGTAAAATTTTCTCTCGCATTCTTATGTCACCTTCTTTTTTTTTTTTCATATTAATTAAAAACTTAAGTCTTGTTTAAGTTCAATCCGGTTAGGGTTTCCTTCTATAATCTTTTATTGATTTTTTTTTACAAGTTTGTTGTAGGGGAATTAAAATGGATTCCGCAGCTCGTCACGAGGAAATCGACTCGTTCTTCGAATCAGCTCCTCCGCTTAAAGATTCTGCTAAGGTCACTGACAAATTGAATCAATTCATCGAATTCAATTCTCCATCATCAGGTACGAAACCTTGCAATTGAGCAACTATGAATACGTTTTTTTTTTACCGTATACTTACTTCTGTGTGTGTCTATATACACACTCACACATTGTAAATTTTAGAAGGAAAAGGAAGGAGGGTTGTCTGCGTGACATCTGGTGGAACTACGGTTCCTCTAGAGCAGCGGTGTGTTCGATACATTGATAATTTTAGTTCAGGACATAGAGGGGCGGCTTCCACAGAGTAAGCAATATAAAGGAATTTTGGATAAGTAGATATATTTAATTTGGAATGCCTTTTTTTTTTGAACTTGTTGGAACTTACTTGCAGGTATTTTATAAAGGCTGGATATGGGGTTATATTTTTGTATCGAAGGTGAAATTTGTGTTTCGTTGATTGTTTTATTTATTGGTTGCTTATGTTTGTTTGGGCTTGGTGGATAATTTTATTGTTTCTTGACATGTTTGTGTGCAGGGGAACCTGCCAGCCATATTGCAGGTCACTTCCTGAGGATCCTTTGCTGGAATGTTTTGAGTTCACTGATGATTCCAATATTCAAGGTTGGGAGGTTATCTTGACCCCAAATTACTAACTTTTTTAATGTTTCTCTTGTCTTATACGTTTGATATCGGTCATGACTTGAATGCATCAAATTGGCTACTGGAGGTTTAGATTTTTTATTTTTTTTCATATCATATGGGTTATTAAATAGGGTATTAAGGGGGGCTGTAATCATATTAATAAAATTGGAGTTCTTTATTTCATGCTGACATTGATCTGTCAACTTTACGTGAAATATATGGTATAAATGTTGGTGTTTCTACTGAGGTTATTGGGTTATGTCTAATATTTCAGTGCGGCAACTTCATTCTGAAGCAGTGAAGGGGGCCATTAGGGATCATCATGCTGTATGGACTGTCAATATTACTAGCTTTTTTGATCTTCTAATTTTCATCTTTGTCGTCATTATAGCTTTTGGTTCTTTTAGTTCATGTTGCAAGCTCAATTAGCATAACTGTTAGCCTTTTTACACTTTGTTGCAGGCGGTAGCAGGTGGTCTTCTTTTGAAACTACCCTTTACAACCATATTTGAGTATCTTCAGGTTCGCTTCAATAGGCATTTTATATGACCTCTTGAGGTTCTTAGAAGTGCTAATTTACAATTTAGCAGCTCCCCTTATATTGGTTTTAACTTTTGACTTGTATATACATTCCATGTCAAGTTTAATTTTGGAGCATTTGTACCTTTGGGAACTCTTCATAACATGTTTTTTGTCAGTGAGGCTTTCAATTGTATGGTTAAGTTTATTTTTAACTTTGGCCTGCATTGTATGCTTTTCCATGGGTTAGATATCATTTTGGTTATAACAGCTTTGACTCCATTATCTCCCTTTTCTTTTTTTTGCCAATGAGAAGCTATGGTAATAGCTTTGGCATCAAAGAGCCATGGCCTATCCCTATTTATGAATATTTGACTTAGAAAGAGATCTTCTGTAGTAAAGTTAGGAGAAAATGTGAGGCATTGTATTTGGTAATCATGTAGTTCTCATGGTTATTAGATTGTGGTTTTCAATTGTACTTTTTGTGATTACACCGAAAATATTCATGAATTCATTCTGTAAAGAAACTATCTCTTATACCCAGAATGGTTTTTCTTGCAAGAGCAGATGTTAAGGATCATTGCATTATCCATGAGAAGCCTTGGGCGTCGTGCAATGTTTTACCTTGCTGCTGCTGTCTCTGACTTTTATGTTCCATGGAAGAGCATGGTAACACGGTTCAATATGATCAATCCTTTTCGTTTTTGTAGACTGAAATTTCATTGTCATTTGAATAATCTTTTATCCATATTAATTAGGCAGAGCACAAGATTCAGTCAGCATCTGGTCCCTTGGACATGCGGCTTATGCAAGTGCCAAAGATGCTCTCAATGCTAAGGCTGGAATGGACTCCCATGGCTTTCTGCATATCATTCAAGGTTTGATACAAGTGCGCACTTTCCGTTATGTTTGCTTTGGAAGCTAGGAATGGTTGTTGAAATGCAGTGCTGTGTAATATCATACACTGTGAGTCAGTTCAGTTGGCTCTAATTTATCTGGTTTTGCTCAACAGCTTGAGACGGATTCAAAGATTCTCCTAGAGAAGGCCAATGCGGCTCTTAAAAAGTACAAAATGCATTCAGTTGTGGCAAATGAGCTATTGACCCGGAAAGAGGAAGTCATAGTTGTCACAGAAAATGGGAATATTTCAGTTCGCCGAGACAAGACTCGGACTGATTCCGATGTGGAGGATCCCCTGGTTGAACTCCTTGTGAACAAACACTCAACTTACATCAAAGACTCTAGCACATGATCTTCAATCTAACAGTCGATGCTTTATACCATAAAACACAGCTTTCAAAAGCAGACTTTTACCTGCTTAAATTCTCCCATTCTATTATAAGATCCTTCGACATTAATGCGGTGTTCCTTTAACTACTGCCAAGTCTGTAACAAGTCTTTTTTCCTTCACTGTTAGAAAAGTTTGAAACAGAAATGTTCAAAACATTCGGCAAGCACTCTCAAGGGTCGCTGGGAAGTGTAATAAACTGAGCAATTGCTGTATGGCTAAACCAGACTTAGCCAAAGCTATGTTTATTTTCCTTAATAAAAAAGTGAAATAATTAATGCCGCTTTTTTGTTTTTTTTAATTTACTATGTCAAACTTAAATGTTCCTTTTTCTTTGCTTTTCCCTTTTAGGGCGTTTATTGAAGGGGGAGGAACAATAGTATTTCATTGCTACAAATATATATTATTGAAAAAAAAAAAATAAAACATGCATTTGGATTTGGATATTTCTTTTCAACTTTACAATATTCTATTATTTATTTGATATGACATGAATAGTTGAAGGGAATTCTCCGAAGAGAAAATGGATTATGTTCCAAGTAACTAAAATCTTATAAAGGCCGTTAAAATCTAAACTTATTTACGGCTGGTTAGCATGATCGATTCAATAAATTTGATGCGTATTGAATCGGATTTAAATAAGTACTTTAATCATACGAATTAATTTGATTTAAATTATTATTTAAAGTAAAAAAATATTTTTGTTTAATTTTAATGTAAAATTATTTTTTGAACTTTGTAATGTTATTTTAAATAACAATATTGATTTTCAGATAAGCTTAACCCGCTTAGGAAGAAAAATTTTTTTTTTCTTTAATTGAGTACACCAAGGCCCAAGCTTGATGAGTAAACAATGAAGCATGGCGACCATGTGCTAATTTCTCCAACTTTTTGGTCCCTTAACCTAATGCGGTCCCCATAGTTTTTAGCCCACAGCAGTGCGGGACAGTGCCTAATAAGTTTAGCCAGCGTTTTGACGTCTGCTTTTGAAGTCTATTCATTTCAATCGAGCACTCACGCCGCAAGGTGTGGAAATCAGCTGTAGTTCTGAAAGAATAGGGACTGGCTTTCAAATTGCTCCCTTTCATATTCACCCACCGGACCCATTTAGGCACCGTGTGTGCCACCACATGCGGACGCCCGAGCACAACACATTCAACTGCACACATAAGAGTGGAGACACAAGAAACTTCCAATCGAGAAACAACAATTTTAAGCACAAAAATATGTAATACCCATCGCCTATCGGGAGATACAGTATGTGCAACATAATTAAGTGATGAACCATAGGTACAACAATTTTCTTACTCGGATTCATCATCTGTATCGAGTTCAAGTCCTGCATGCTGAGAGCTGATTTATAACCTTTTTTCTTTTCCTCTTTCTGCTTTCTTTCGCATCAAATCCCTTTTCTTTAGCACTAAGGCTGTACCGCTTAAGGGTATTGCGGAAGTGTTACATTGACGCCTTCTTTTCTTTTGCCAAGATTTTTCGCTTTTCTTAAGCCACTCCTTCCAAGCTTGAGCTGCCTGGAAGAACAGATCAACGAAATTTAGAAAACGCCACTCTTAAGGGACTAGCTAACAAAAAGAAAAATATAGATGAGTTTAAGAACAACTGGAATTTCATCATACTATACAATTTGAAAAATACATGCGTTAAAATGACCTCTAACATCACTTTCGGGTTTTAACTTGTTTAAGTCATATTTTCAATTTAAAGAGAAAAGAAAAAAGGGAAGAACGTGAAAGCAATTATCTAGGTTTTTTTGCAACAAAATAATACGAAGTTTGTCTAAAAGTTCCTTAAGTAAGAATTTTAAGAAGTCAAGTTGAATAACCCATGTATTCAAATGCAAAACAGCAAGAACATATAATTTGATATTATGAAATGAATTTTGGTTGAGCCTATTAGATCTTTCACTGGAGAGCTTGCATGCGTAATATATCTAAGACTACAGATCTGTACGCTTTTCATCTCTTCAAAATAGGAAAGAGAAGAGAAGAGAAGAGAATAGAAGAGAGAAGCAACATCTACTTTCTCTCATATAATCCAATTTCATGACTTTTAAGTTTTAATTATGTTTCAGTTTTTATTTCACTATTTGCATGCATTACCATGCATTTATCTTTTTTATATTAAAAAACTTGTTATTTAATTAATTTAAATAAATAAAAATAGTGATAAGCTTAGCTATAAAATTTGTGTAAAAATATTTTTAAAAAAAACCTTTAGCTAGTTAGTCACATGATTGAAAAAATCGAATTAATTAAACTGATTTAATAAAAAATTAGAGATTTATTTGGTTTGAAGCTAAATAAAAAAACAAATTTTAATTGAACCTATTTAAAATTAGTTCAAATGCTAAAATACTGTTTCAAACCCCAAAAAAATAATTTTTATATTTTTATTTAATGAAATTTGTATTCGTAATCTTTTAAAATTATATTAAAAATTAAATTATTAAATTAAATATATATTTTTAATAATTTATGATATTTGAAATTTTATTTAAATAAACTTATCAATTGAATTGAAAATAAAAAATTGCACCACTTTGGTCCTATTCTTTCCCAACAATGGTTAGCCATTACTTCAATATTCTCAAAAAAGGCAGCCTCAGAAAAATATATATATATATATATATTTAAAACAAAACCAAAAGAAAAGAAAAGAAGAGGAATGGAATGGAAAAAAAAATCTCAAATAAATAAGGAAGAAAAAGGAAACAAGCCAATAGTATATAAAACGAATCCGATTCTGAACCAACCAAAAAACAATAATAAATTGACGAAGACTTGTTCATTTCTCAAGTCTTTCTGTCTTTAGTTTTTAAGGTAGTTTTCCTTTTCTCTGTTCTTTACTCTCTCTCTCTCTCTCTCTCTCCAACATAATATGGACTCAAACACTTTCATGTTTTAAACGAATACATCAAGCAAAACCTTTGTTAATGTTTGTTGCAGAAACAAGCCTCAGATCTTCTCTACATCGTCGGTCCCCCTTTCCTTTTTTTTTTTTCCTCCCATTTTTAAAGTACCCTTTTCTTTGTTATTCTAATTAAGCAAGTAGCCCTCTACCTGCCTTTTGTCTTTCTCTTTAAAAACTTTTCACTTCCTTTTTTTTTTTTTTTTGTTTCTTTCTAATGTACTTCAAACCCTTCTTCCAGTCTTAAACTTTCTCTTGTTTTCTTTCATATTCTTCGCCTTTCTCGGAAAAAATTTTCCAAAACACCCAGAATTTTTCAGGTATACTTGCTTTTGTCGTTTTCTGTTAACTAGCGTTAACTGTTTCTCGTAAGATAAATATGATATCCTCTGTCTTCTGTCTTATTTTTTTTTAATAATTTTTGCTAAAAAAAACCATTAGTGGTTTAGTTTTATTTTTTCCTTTTAAATTTGGAATAAAACTGTGTAGATCTGACGGTTGAGACGATTTTTATCAGATCTAACGGTAATCTGATGATTGATGTTATTGTTTTATTTCCCTACTTCGCAGGGGTTTCTTTTCCTGTGCCGTACAAATGGATACCAAAAAAGGTTATGTCGAGCTGATGTTTAACCAGGGTTTGCTAACGTGCGCATGGGGAACCCTACTCGCCTCCTCAGCTACGCTCCAAGCTCTTCTTTTTTCGCCTCAAGTAAGTAAAGTTCTTCTAATTACGGTTTAATTTAATATTCTTTTTTTTTCTTTACATATCTAACTTAGATTGGAAATTTCCTTTTTTTTATTCTCATTGCTAATTTCCGCTGTTGTTGGTGGAGTAATTAAAATGTTCGGAACTGAAATGGAAAAATAGAGACGGTTTTATTTAAAGTTCAGTTGAGTTCCGAGGATTTGGTTCTTTTTGGGCCCACCAATTTATAAATTCTCTTATCTTAGGTTTTTTTTTTTTTTAACATGACAAAAAAAAAAAACTCCGATGCCAAAAACGATATCGTTTAAGTTCTATTTTATTTTTGTATAAAGAAAAAATATTATTTTATTTAAAAAAAAAGCATCCTCTTCGTTTATGCAAATTTTATTGAGAATATGCCATTCATTATGGAGCACATTAATCTTCCATACATATATATATATATATATAAAAAATAAATAAAGAATTTGCTTTCATGCACTTACAAGTGAATTTTTGAATCACAAACGAGTTAAATATATTTTTATTATATTTTAAAATTATATGTGTCATTCGGTATGTATGTATTTTTGTACGTATGTAGAAACAAAGGAGTATTCTTTAGCTCTGTTTGTAATTTGTATCACTTGGTTTCCATTTTGATTGGTGTAAGTAATGCATATTTGATGAGATTTAAATTGATTTTGATAGTTCCGGAATCTGGTCGAGCTGTTGATAGCAACCCCACTAGGTGACAAGCACGGAAGTAATATGGGGGGACATAAATCTGAAGCAGTTGATGCTGAGGGAGGTGGAGATGAGGAAGACAATGACAGTGATAATGACGATGGTGCAGATGGGGAAGAAGGTGATAAAGAAGACCCTTCTGATGGAGAAGATGGATATGGGAACAATTCTAATGACCCACATGGCAACTCCAAGAAGGGAACTGAAGGTGGCGAAGCTGATGGAGATGGGGAAGAAGAAGAAGAAGAAGAAGAAGAAGAAGAAGAAAATGGAGAAGATGAAGAAGGGGAAAATGGGAATGATGAGCCCGAGGAAGATGACGACAATGATGATGATGACGAAGATGACAATAACGGTGGCAATGGTGATGATGAAGACAACATCAAAGGTGACGACAAAGGACCTGAGGATGAAGAAGAGGAGCCGATTCATCCACCGAAGAGGAGGAAAAAGTAAATGATAGAATTTTGGGACTTTTTTTCTTTTTTGTCGGTTCAATAATCCAAACTAAGGTCTTTAGCTGCAGTTTTTAATTTATGTAACTTAAATCATGTTGTACAAGAGTTAATGATTTCCATTGTAGTTCGTATATGCATGTTTGGATGGTCATCCTTTGTTTTTCAATTTAGAAAATTTCTCTATGATTTTCAAATAATTTTATCATCAACTAGAACTATATATCATTTAAACAAAGTAGCTTGCAGCCCTTAAACAGGAGGGGAAAAAAATGAGGACTTTGTCATCGGTTCTTGATTAAATGTTTACAGTCACTTATTTCTCTAATGAATTATGGTTAAATGTCACAAAGTTCTTTGATTATTACTGATAACGGACAGAGCAAGTTCTTCCTCTATACCTTTGATAAGCTTGTTCTTTTTCCCCTGCTTTGAAATCCCATACCAGTTTTCTATGGACAAAATTTATCCGCTTTTGCAAAAATGTCTTGATGTTGCTGCATATTTATGCAGGTGATTGGAAAGGTATAAGTTAGCCATATTACCCGAACTCTTCATTTTTCTTTATCCATATTCTATACTTATGTCCGGCATATTTTTGAACATGAGTCTGACGATATAATCCTTCAAATATATGAAAAAAACTTAAAAAAATTGATCATACTTATATCATATATTCATCACCAGTCTGAATAACATAAAAGTTAGTTCTTACGCTTGCCTAAATGGGCGCAAATGCTGCAAGGAAGCCATTCCGGAGCCGTGTGATAATGCTGAAAATGGCAAACTAGTAATGCATAAAAAAATCAAGGAATATCCTACATTACAAAAGGAGAGAGCTCTCGGTAAGCAATACATCTTGCACAATGTATCAGATAATTACCGGCAATTCATATAGAATCTGATTAACAAGTTCCAATATAATAAAAATTATAGGGCTACAACATGATCAATCTCAGCAGGGGATCATTAGCACCTCCTAGATGTTTGAAGCTTCAAATCTAAAACTGTATTCTTCTATAGCCAACATTTGAAGTAAAACCGGATTGATGCTTTAGGGTACGGTCAGTATCACTGCTCAAGCTATAAACTATGAGATCTCATACATGCTTTCTTGCAGAAAAGCAAACCCGAAGTTATCGCTCATATATATATATATATATATATTTTCAGATTCTCAAGCAAGTCAGACACAAAGATTATCATTCCTGGACCAAGAAATATATGTAAAGTGATTAAGAAGTATGACTTAGCTCCATGTCACATGAAGTTTTTCTCCACGATCTTTATAAACTCCTCCAGCTTTTCAATTATCTTTGGATTCATCAAATCTCTAGCTTCCCTTAAGAGAGTACCTTCTTGGCTGAAATTATAAGCATCCACCACAGCTCTCATCAAGGTATGGAGCTTATCTGGAGTCCTAAAATTTCATTACAATGAGTTAAAAAAAGAACAAAATTACCCCCCCCCAACGAAAAAAAGGATAATACAAAATTTAAACGATAAAAGCAAACAGTATGACTTCTGTCCTTGTTATGTTTAGGTAAATACAGGAAACCCAAGTAATTTCTGCATCCTTTTCTGGGATAAATACCAACCCAACCCATCGTTTACACCTGAATATTTGTGCATCATTCCACCATATACTCTCAGAAAGGACAATTTAAGAACTTTACACATGGTGAAAATTATAAAAAGCAGGACCTGAAAGGCTGGAACACGGACTTGGAAGATTAAGGCAAAGCATTGCAAAGCCTAATTCCTATATGTGTACTAAATTCTGACAAAAATTAATTCAGAGCAACAGACATACGTGTAGAGGTTGTCCACATCCTTCCCTTCAAGTTCTTCTCCTGGCGTAAATGCATCATTTAGCGCACAGAGCCGCTCCTCAGGATCCTCAATTGTAAGAAGATACTTCACAATTCTAATTTCTTTTGGCAGGAGCCTCTGTAGATTACCTCTCGCAGTCACATACAAGTGGTACAATATGTCCTTGACCTGCAATTGAGAAAATATGTTGGTAAGATATTTTAAAGCAGCACTCTAAGACATGTTAATTTATCATAACATTCATTTTCTAAAAGTATTGGCTGCTGGTGCTTAAATGAGCTATCCCATTGAAAATTTAAAACATAAGAAGTTCTAGACTTTCAACTATTCATCAATAATTTTCTATAAAAACATTTTTAAGGAGGGCAACAAAGAAAAGAAAAAGAATAATAAGAGGGAAAAGGTTCATAATTCATGCGGCCAATATTGCATTTCATAAGTTATACGTCAGTTGGCTTCCCACAATGGACTATACAGTCACACACCCTAGAACTAATCTCACTTTTTATCAATATGGATAATCCCTTTCCCTTTCCCTTTCCCCTTGTCTTCATCTAAAATCCCTTAGCTATCTCTCGTTCTTTAAATAGACTAATGAAGAAATTCAAGTTTTTGGTCCAACTGAGAACTTTCTTCCCCTAATCTGACTAATCATTTCATTCACCTGGAGTCATAAAAAAGAACCACATGCATCAGACCCATCATACGATTATATAGAGCAGGAGGGCCTTTTCCCACCATGAAGTCAGCAACAATACCTCATCTTTTGTCATGTTAGATTCCTTGGCAGCAGACCAGGCTTTAGTGATCATTAGCACCAATGCTGAATCAAGTTGGTTTTTCTCAGCCAAACTATCTATCTTCCGGCAAGCAACATCTAGAGAAGGAGAATTGATAATATCTTGCAATTTCAACTCTGCTGCATTAATTGCCTCACTGCTTTCCGCAGCAGAATCGTAAGCTTGTACAGCAGCCAAGCAAGTATTCCCAAGTTTTGCCAGAGCTGTCATATGGAAACAAATAAATAAAGGAATAAGCTCTGGAAGGCATAGAAGTAACAAACATATGAACTAAATGTTATGATCTCAGGTCAGGGTGAATTTTTCTTCTAGGCTGAGTTCAGGTAAAGTTTTGGCTTATTAAGGCCTGCCATCCAACAAACAAATAGGTACAAAAAATCTAAAGATCAAGGTGGATTTTCTCTTCCAGCCTGAGTTTCTTTACCCAGTGCCAATCCATGTTGCATTGGAAACTTGAGACTCAACATGTTTTTGGCCGTCACAACAAGAAATTGGAAACTGATGATCCTGGATTTATTGAGTCTGACTATTAGAAGGGAGTGTGATTCTGTAGTTATCCAGTGGCAAAGTTTAGAAAGAGAAGGCATGGACTTGCTTAGTATTACAAATCGCAACTTTTCATTACTGTAGAAATGAAAGAAAAGCAAACATAGTAAAAGAGTTTCAATTTCTAAATTTATAACCTACCACATTTGCTTATTTTGTCAGGCATATAATTTAAACTGGCACATGTTAAAATTTTGTATTAGTAATTATCAATAAAATATTGATAATTAAATTATTTGATCATTCAGCCTTACCATTTTGTTCAGTTGGATTGTCATAATGTGATTCTGCTACAGTATGAACATGCACAAAGAATTCTTTTGTAAAATCTTTGCGACGTCGAGCAACAATGCCACTAATCTCTGATGGTGCACCCTTGATTGCTTCAAGAAGTTCATTGTGTCTATGCACATCTTCATCAATCTGTATAATAAGCATCAGCATGACATCAGCATGAACTTGAAAACAAGAGCACGATGCATCGGACATGCCTCAATTATTAAAAATCGCAAAGCAATATATCTCCATAGGATTAACACTGACATCCAACAGGTATAAGAAATTTGATTCCAAGGAATCTGCACTGCTCATGGATCTGCTCAGCATGTGAGCATCATAAAAGCAGGTAGATTTCTCTCTCTCATTCTCTTTCTCTAAAAATCCAAGAGTTGGGTGAGTGTCAAGCAGATTTTCTCAAAGTAAAGAAGTTTAAATACAAATATCAATCCATAATCCAGAATAGATCATGCGCAGCCAAATTCCAGATTCAACTCATACAACAATCCTGAATAAAATAAATCTACAAATTACAAATGCCGCTTGCAAAAGTTCATTATAAATCAAATGACCCACCTCTTTCAATTTCCTTCCAAGTCGGAGAAGCTTATGCTTCATTCCAGGATCACCTTCAACATCAGCTCGATCCTGACAACGTTGAAAGAAATGAGGCCGGATGTTGCTCCATTCCTTACTGAAAGCAAGTAATCTTCTCCAATCAGTTGGCGTGGGCTTGTCAACCAGGAAAACCTCAATTAACTTGTCACAAACTCTGATCATTTTACTGGTATCCAACCCTTCGACACTACATTTATCACCCTCATTTTCCCCATCTCCAGTGACCTCATCATTAATGGGCGAGGAATCGGCAGAATCTGGACCTGAAACTTTCTTTTCATCCAAATTATTTGGCACCAGAGTTTTATCACCGACAACAGCAGCAACTGAAAACCACCGCAGCCTCGACTGATTAACACTTAATGCAGGACAACCTGACATTTCATGAGAATTACCAGTTAGACAATAAAAACAAAGAAGTTCCTAATAAAACAATGCTTTCCCAACTCATCAGGCTAACTAAAGTTCCCATTTTTCTTACTTGAAACGTTAATAACTAAAACGGCTTTAAGAAAAAAAAAAAACTTTCTAGATAAAAATTCAAAAAACCAAAACATACCCAATAATTACCAGGGATTATAAAAGTGACCAAACAAAAAACATCGAGCTAATCTCATAGAATACTTTAGAACTTGCTTATACCCAGTTCCCGGTTTAACCAAATTCATTTATGCAGAACAACGGGGGAAAGAGAGATAAAAACAGTGAAGAAAAGACTAATTTGATAACCTGAGGTTGAAAATTATGAGGGGGGAAAAAGAGTAACTTACTTGAGAACTTCGAAGACAAACAACGAATCCGAGATGAATTTGAATTTTTAGCGGAAGAAAGTAAAGCTGAAGAAGCTGCATAACTTGTAGCTTTAGAAGGTTTTAATCTCACTGGAGACAATGAACAAGCTTGAAAACTTGCACAAGCCAATTCCATTGAAAACATAATTAAAAATTTAATTCTATAAATTTATGACAGGATGAATTTATGGAGGCTCTGGCAGGGTTCTAGAACAAGGATTTTAACCGGCAGAAGAAAGGGTGATATTTTAAGGAGGCTACGACTGGAAAGCTCTCAATTTTGTTCGTAGAAAACGATGCCGTTTTTATCGGTTTAGTGGCAAAATGGTAATTTTGATGGTTTATAGCAGAAACGTGGATCGGCTTTCTGAAAGCCCCACGATTTTTTTCATGGTTTAGTGGCAAAACAAGAGCTGAAAGTTCGGAAACTGGGCTCTGTTTTCCGCGGGAATTTTTGAAGAAAGCTAAAGTTATAGCTAATGCTTTCGTTAACGGTGATTTCATCGCAAATAACACTCTTTCAACAGCCTTCCTTTTCCACCACTCAAATCCCATCATTTCATTATTCGAATTCCAGAAACGAGTCCAAACCAAGAAACACCAAAAACCCACCCCAGTTTTCTTGCTTTTCTTCCAAAGATTCATGTTTTTCTCCCGAATTCGATAATTTAACCAGTATTTCAACTTCCCATGAAAACCCAGGTGCAGGTTTCAAGGATATAAACCAACCGTCGGTTAGTCGGAATGTCGGTTCTGATGAGCTGGCGGCTTTGCTTCAATCTTGTAGTAATGGCAGACAAGTTAAGAGAGTTCATGCGGTTGTTTTGAAGTGTTTAAAGAACCCAGTGACCTATATCGAGAATAATTTGATAAGTTCTTACATAAGATTTGGGAAGTTGGTGGAAGCTCGAAAGGTGTTTGATAAAATGGCTGAGAGAAATGTTGTCGGTTGGACGGCGATGATTAATGGATACTCGAAGTTGGGGTTTGATGACGAAGCTTTGAGGTTGTTTGGGGATTCGATCTCAATTGGAGTTCGAGGGAATGGGAAGATGTTTGTTTGTCTGATGAATTTGTGCAGTAGGAGGGTGGATTTTGAGTTAGGGAGGCAAATTCATGGGTGTATCCTCAAACAGAATTGGAGGAACTTGATTGTGGATAGTGCTGTTATATATTTTTATGCACAATGTGGGGAGTTGTTGAGAGCTCTTCGTGTGTTTCATGGGATGGCAGAGAAGGATGTGGTTTGTTGGACAGCTATGATAACTGCTTGCTCCCAACAAGGACATGGGAAGGAGGCTTTCTCAATGTTTTCGAGAATGCTAAGTGATGGTTTTTGTCCTAACGAGTTCACAGTTTGCAGTGTTTTGAAGGCTTGTGGAGAGGAAAAGGCATTGAGATCAGGCAGACAATTACATGGTGCTATAATAAAAAAGATGTTCAAAAATGATGTTTTCGTAGGGACTTCCCTTGTGGATATGTATGCAAAATGTGGGGAGATTTTGGACGCTAGGATTGTGTTTAATGGGATGAGGAGTAGAAATGCTGTTACATGGACTTCTATTGTAGCGGGATATGCTAGGAAGGGGCTCGGTGAAGAGGCCATTAGTCTTTTCCGAGTAATGAAGAGACGAAATATAATTGCTAATAACTTAACCATCGTAAGCGTACTCAGGGCTTGTGGTTTAGTTATTGATTTACTTATGGGCAGGGAAGTCCATGCACAAATAGTAAAAAAATCTATGCAAACGAATATGTACATAGGAAGCACTCTGGTATGGTTCTATTGTAAATGTGGGCAGTACAATATTGCCTTCAAAGTCCTCCAACAGATGCCAATTAGGGATGTTGTCTCGTGGACTGCTATGATTTCTGGCTGTGCAAGATTAGGGCATGAGGCTGAGGCTCTTGATTTTTTGAAGGAAATGATGGAGGAAGGTGTAGAACCCAACTCTTTTACCTATTCGTCGTTGTTGAAAGCATGTGCTAAGCTTGAAGCTGTTACGAAAGGGAAGTTAATTCATTCCTTTGCAAATAAAACTCCTGCCTTTTCTAATGTGTTTGTGGGTAGCGCATTGATCCATATGTATGCCAAATGCGGTTTTGTATCGGAGGCTTTCCGAGTTTTTGACAGCATGCCAGAAAGGAATTTGGTTTCTTGGAAGGCCATGGTTATGGGTTATGCAAGGAATGGACTATGTCGAGAAGCTTTGCAGCTCATGTATCGGATGGAAGCTGAAGGCTTTGAGGTGGATGATTACATCCTCACTACAGTTCTTAGTGCATGTGGAGATCTTGAGTGGAATGAAGAGCCTTCCTCACAAACATTACTGGCGAGCTAATTGGCCTACTGAAGAGTTTCAGATGTAAACTTGTCTATGAAAGCATGGAGTTCCACTTGTCAAAATATATTGTATGCAATGGACAAGGAAAAAGCAACAATTAAAAAGAATGTTATACAGTCATTCGGTTAAGCCATGGCCTGTCTCTCTTGTATTAAGACAGTCACAATCACGCCCGTATAAGGGCAGAAGAAAGACGGAAAATATCAACACCGGTGATGCTTGTTCGGAGCTTTGAAATGTCATAAGCTTTTTGATCATGGTGAGCACTGAATATCACTCAAGCAACAGGTACATATAGGTAGGCATGTTTCTTTATAAACACCGTGTAAATCTAGCTCATACTCACTGCTTGAAAAAGATGATGTTTCCGAGAAGTTCTCAGAGCACTTCATCCTCTCTTCGCTTATTATTATCATTGTCTATAGACTCTGAAAAAGAAGCAAAAATCAGGTGTCCAGAGGAGAGGAGTTTTAGAATATTAATTCTACGTTATGCAGACCTAGGCATGAATGTTAGATATGAATATGTGTTCAACATGGGTATGTTTAATTTTTTTTAAGTTTTGTTTGTATATATTTGGAGAATTATATTCTCATTTTCATGTCCGGAAATGTGTAGGACACAAATACTTTAAAGAAAAAGATCGGAACAACATAGCATTGATGCATTTGGGGACCTGTTCAAGGACCAATGTTTAGGAGCTTGCTTTTCATGTAATTATCACATGCAATGCCTGAGAAAACGGATAGGAACGTTTCATGTAGCCATTACATTGCATTTGCACTCACGTGTTTGACGAGATGCTTACATTCTAGAACATCATTCACTCTGGTAACCCAATCCAGTGAAAAACACAAAAGAAGTCGCGCTAATAAGCTAAACATTTTCATAAAACGTGTAATGATCTTTTTGAAAACTTCCACAACGTAAAAGCAGTAAAATACTTTAAAAAAAAAAAAAAAACAAAAATCAAAAGTTGTGCAATAGTTTAAACAGGTTTGTGTTGAATAATGAATATTACAGTATACTTTATTTTAATAAGTTGTGTTTACAAAATCTAATAATTTTGAATATGTTACGAAAATATAATATGGATGTAATATATTTAATAAATACAAAAATAATATAATATATGATGTAATATATTTAAATATGATTAAATACGACATATTTAATAAAAGTATGATATTTATATTTAAAATTTTAATATATTTAATAATTTTTGTTATTTTATGTCTACTTAATTAATTAAAAAAATATGAAATACAATACTCATGCGTGAATTAGCGTAATCCAAAATGGGGTAAGACTTTTCTAGCCTGGTGTAGCTGGAGATTGACGTTAAAACCAATTAAATAAAAAAACACCAAAACAATATTGAAACAACTTTTGTCTTTTGACTATTTTTGTTATACCATTAAAAATCCATCCAATTTCTTGACAAGCGGTGAGTCTCCACCATGCAAAAATTAGGCAATATCTACCAAATACATTTCTCTTATTAAAAAAGCAAATGCCACAAAAATTGACTAACGAAGATAATTATAAAAAATGTTAGACTGATTTTCATGAAAATAAAAAAAAAAAATTGGGTTGATCCGTAAAAATGGAAACAATAAGGGGTTTGTTTGCAAACAAATCAAGAGTGTTGGGGTGTCCTAAGTAAGACAAAGGAGAT
Source organism: Adansonia gregorii (assembly GCA_038382025.1). Lineage (NCBI taxonomy): Eukaryota > Viridiplantae > Streptophyta > Magnoliopsida > Malvales > Malvaceae > Adansonia > Adansonia gregorii. Next base: position 20,484,533 of record JBBYHO010000015.1, on the reverse strand, counting down.
AAGGTGGTCCTAAAGTCTAAAAAAAAACCCTCCAAAATAAAAAAGTGATTATGATAGCGAAAGACCAGCCCACGGACTTCCCGCTTCTCCCGTTTGTCCCATTTCCTCCTATTAATTTCCTCAGCTTTCATTTCAATTTTGAATTCAATCCCCCGTTCATAACATTTAATAACAGAAAAAATCATAAGCTCGTAAGTCCGAAATTTTTATTTATTTATTTGCCCTTTTTGTTCTGTAACTCTTTCCAGATATTTTCTTTTCTTTTCCATTCACTGTTTCTCTTAACCCAAACACCTTCACTCTCTCCAGATCTGTAAGCGCTCTCTCTTTCTCTCTATTGTTTTCGATTTTCCTCTTTTCCCCGTTACGGTTGACTTGCAAAGCCTTTTGTTTTTATCAATTGATAATTTTCGACGGTTTATTGATTTTTTTTTCATTTTTTTTGAAGAGTTAAGTAGTCTGATAATGAAATGAAAATTTGATGAAGCGTTTAGGACTTAAAGGTTTAATCTTCTTGTTATTTGATTTTGATACATCTGAACTGGAAAAACTAAGTAGTTTGGTATTTAGTTTAAAATCTTTCTTTGTTTTGGTCAGATGAGATTGATTTGTCTGCTATAGGTTTTTTTCCCCCTTTGACCTTTATGTCTTTAGTATTATATTATCATGCATAGATATTCCTGCTTCTTTCATAATGGGGGATTTAAGGTTGATCGGTTCCTTTGATTACAATGGTCGAAAACCAAAGCCTCAAAGCTTGACTTGCTGAAGTGCAGCTGATGCTTTGAGACAGTTTCTCATCATGAGTACTCTGTGAGTTAAAAAGTTCTGGTTAAATATGTCGGCTTATATTTATATGTCTGATGTCAGCATAATGCAAGAGGTTATATTTATATGTCTGATGTCGGCTTATATTTATATGTCTGATGTCAGCATAATGCAAGAGGTTAATGTCTCTGCGAAAATCAATGGATGAGAGCCAAGATTCATGTTGGTAGACCATTCCATTTTTATTTTATTTTTTATTTTTTCCTGTTGGTTCTGATTGATTATTTTGAAACTGTTTAAATAGCTAAAGAGTGAAAACTGGAGATCTCATTGTTTGTCAAGCAGTTTTGATATGGTTGTCGACTTTAAAATATGACTCTGTTTATGACGGTATAAAATCTTATATTCAGATTTTATCCGTTGTGGAATTGGTCTTCTGTTGAATTTGGCTATGTGTAAAACTCATTGCAGGAATCTGCAAAGAAATCCTTGAATTCCTATGTGTGAGGAATTAAAATTTTAAGGCCCTGTTTTAGCAAGTTGGATGACAAATTTTTATGTGTTGCTGACATTATGGAAAAGGATAACTCCTGTTACAAAAGTATAACAGATTCTCCCATTGATGAAAAGCTAGAGGGAAATACTGATGGTATTTACAAAGAGAATCAGGGGAAACCTGTGGAGGAGATGCAAAGTCTGAACATCAGCAAGGACAATGTTAATGAGTTAGACAAGGGTAATGGAGAAGAGAGCTCTGGTGACTGCATTGATCAGAACAGAATCTTGGAATCTAGAGCTGTTGGTGACAACTTAGGCAATGATGACAAACATGTTGAACGAGGTGACAGGATGAATAAGGAAGGTGATTTAGATTCCAAAGCTCAAGAAGAAATGAACGAGACTATAAAAGAAGATCTTGCTGCGGAGGAGCCGGAACCTGTTTTTGATGGCACTGAGGTTCCTGGGATGGAGGCTAATCGGAGTTCATCAACTCGTTCCTTGGATCCTGATCCAGAGGAAGAGAGATCTGTGTGGCCTGAGAAAGCAGTGGCACTTAAGAATTTTGTCAAGGTAAAGGGTGCAGTTGCAGTGACCAGTGTCCTGCGTCACCTTTCTTTTAAAAGAGATGAAGCTGAGCAGACCTTTGTTGATGTAGATAAGGACACTTCAGATTCTGCTAAACTTGGGGAACAAACTACAATGTCTCCAAGGACTGCAGAAAGATCCGCTTGGAATCCCCTAAACTACATTAAGGTGTCACGTGATACTGATTCAGAAAGCAAAGCTGAGCAGGGAAAGAATATCATTGAAGAATCACTTCTACCTATTATCACAAAGGGAACAATTATAGTGTATACAAGGTTAGGATGCCAAGATTGTAGGGAAGTTAGGTTGTTTCTACTCAGAAAAAGGCTTAGATATGTTGAGATCAACATTGATGTATATCCGAGTCGAAAGTTGGAGCTAGAGAAGTTCTCTGGATCCTGTGCTGTTCCTAAGGTCTTCTTTAATGAAATATTGATTGGAGGCTTGAGTGAACTAAAAGACTTAGATGAGTCTGGCAAGCTTGATGAGAAGATTGATTTTGTGATTAATGAAGCACCATCAGTTGAAGCTCCTTTGCCACCTTTTTCTGGTGAAGATGATGTGTCCAGTAATGGGCCTGTGGACGAACTAGCTCTAATTGTCCAAAAAATGAAAGCAACTATTGTTGTTAAGGATCGGTTTTACAAGATGCGCAGGTTCACTAATTGTTTTCTAGGTTCCGAAGCAATAGATTTTCTATCTGAAGATCAGTACTTGGAAAGGGAAGAGGTTAGTTGGGATTTTTATTATGTTTCTAAGAAGGGTATAATGAATTTTAGGTGATAATTTTATACTTCATGGTCTTTGTCAACTATTACTATTATTGTATTTCTCCGTATGGAGTTAGGACCAAAGGTTTCCTGAATCAGAACGCTCTTTCATTGGCTTCCTATGGTGGATCAAAGTTAAGCCAATGAAACATTTCTTTTCAGCATGTTAAAATGTTGTCCTTTTGAACTAGAAAAGCAATATAATCTTCTCATTATAATAGATGGCTTTCAATTTAATGCTAGCACATTAAAAAGTACTCTTCAGTAGACCTTTTACTGATATTATTCCAGTCTGATTAAAAGACGCAACAGTAACCATTTACTTTTCCAAAAGTTTGCATGATGACATTTCTTTCCTCTCTTTCAAGCAGTCGGATTAGATGAAAACCTACACAATGATAAGTAGGCGTGTTGTGGATGCCAACTTTATCTTTAGCATTAATTTTATAATACCACATCATAAGAGTTTCCAGAAAATAGAAATACATATGGCTATAATAACTTTTTCTTTTCCTTTATTCTCTTGTTTTTCTGTTTTAAACGGGTGGTTTTGGGAGATTTTGTTTATTGCATGGGTTTTGGTTTTGGCCGGTCAAATCAGAATAGTTCAGAATTTAAGGTTTTGTATGCATGCTTTTAATACATTTTTGGATGTCGTTATATCACCATTAACTCCTCCTCCCCTTTTTCTTTGTTCTTGCATTGTGGAACAGGCTGTTGAATTTGGGCGAAAGCTTGCCAGTGAACTTTTCTTTCGACATGTTCTTGAGTCAGTCCATGCCCTTCCAGTTTATTTTATTTACTTTTAATCTGTGGTTAAAGAAAAAAAAATTCTGATTTTTTTTTTTCTGAATGATGCTTTATAATAGTGAGAATCCGTTCGAGGATGGCAACCACTTGTATCGGTTCTTGGACCATGATCCTACTGTGTCATCTCAATGTCACAACATTCCGAGGGGTATAATTGAACTGAAGCCGAAGCCCATCACTGAAATTGCATCAAGGCTGAGATTTTTGTCCTATGCTATTTTTGAAGCCTATGCATCAGAAGATGGAAGACATATTAATTATAGAAGTATTCATGGAAGTGAGGAATTTGCAAGGTTTGACGCCTCTTAGTGTATGATATTGCTCACTCTAGTATCTTCAAAATTTAATTCACTTGTTTTAAATTCTCAAGTATTCATTGTTAATGGCCAAAAAAAAAATTATAGGTACTTAAGAATAGTTCAAGAGCTCCAAAGAGTAAAAGTGCAGGACATGCCAAGGGAGGAGAAGCTTGCCTTCTTCATAAATTTGTATAATATGATGGCCATCCATGCAATATTAGTGTGTGGTCATCCTGATGGTCAATTGGAACGAAGGAAGCTGTTTGGAGACTTCAAGTATGTTGTTGGTGGGTGCACATACTCACTTTCATCTATTCAGAATGGTATCTTAAGGGGCAATCAAAGGCCACCTTACAATCTTATGAAACCATTTGGTGTAAAAGATAAACGATTACAGGTAAAAGAGTGTTGGGAAAATTGATGCTTACTGTTACACAATGATTCTAGCCACTGGCATGTATTTCTGGGTTGGTGTTAATTATGAAAACTGGTGAAAGTGCAAGCTTCCTTTTTTTTTGGGGGGGGGGGGGTGAAACTATCTGAATGAATGTAACCTTGAGAACCTGTGTGCCCTGTTTTGCTTATATCCTTAAACTTTGGTCTTCTTTTCAAATTTCCCCGTTGTTTCACAAGGAAGAACCAAAGGTTGTGTATATGAAGTGACCTCACAATGCTCTGTTGGGTTAATTAGGTTGACTTCACCTAAAAATCATCTGCTGGGTAGTTAATTATGTTGACATCGGGCTTGTAAGGGGTAGCCAGACAAAGTTTTGTTAAAACATATCTCATCATTGTGTACCTAAAAAGCATATTTCATCCGTTCTCAGGAGTCCAATGTCTCATGTGGAAATTCAATCTAGCTCATTCTATGTTGTATGGTTTTTTCAGGTGGCTCTACCCTATCCTGAGCCTCTAATTCACTTTGCACTAGTTTGTGGTACCCGATCTGGGCCTGCTCTTCGATGCTACTCTCCTGGGAATATTGATAAAGAGCTGATGGACGCAGCTCGGGATTTCTTAAGAGCTGGTGGCCTAATTGTTGATTTCAGCGGCAAGGTTGCATATGCTAGTAAGATCCTTAAATGGTAAGTTATTTCAAGCGAGTTCTTGGTGCATGAATTCATGAATTCATATTTCTTCCCAGAGACATTCATTTTCTGTTTAGGAGATAGATTTTAAAATTTTCTCTAGACACGAGCATGCAGAGATGCGCACACAGTAACAGACATATGCACTGTGACATTCACACGCATTCATGCACTCTGAAACTCATTGGCATAGGCAAAAAGGAACTTCTAGAAACTGTTGCCTTCAATTCAACTTGTATAACCGCACAGAAGTTCTTAGTGGTAGAATTATAGAAGTTTTGGTTGCCTAGTTGGGTTCATGAGCAACAGAAATGCAGGACAACTACCTATGACGCTTCAAGCACTGACTGGTGTAAAAAAATACAGCACCAGTAATGCTTAATTTTCCAGTTGCCTATTGCACTCTTCTGTAGACCACGAAATAATAATAATATGATGATGCTTTGTTTAAAAGAAAATGAAAAAGGAGTTAGCAAGAGAAATGTAGGGATGAAAATAAAAAGATGTTTTATATTTTCTTTGGAAAGAAAGATACTAGAAAAGTGAGAGTTATTGATTAAGATTTAATTGAAATATGACCTCAATGACACAAATATTTGTCTTATTGCACCTTTTGGTAATTTCAAGTTCTAGTTGGAAATAGTGGTTACACGTTATGACCTTCCTTTGTATGGATGAAGTTCATTTCAAGGAGAAACAAAAGATGTGCAAGATCACCATGGCCTTTGCACCGAACTCCAAGCTGTAGTAAAGTAATATTTTGTTGAATTTAGTAAAAGATGGATGTTGCAACTGCATAGCACTTCCTTGGTTATCAAGAGATTTTCTAAATGTAGTATTAATCTTGTAATTTTTTTTTTGTTTCTTTAATTATATACTTCTTCTGGGAAAATAATTATGTTGCTTGCTATTTAATCAACAAACAGGTTTAGTGTTGATTTTGGCAAGAATGAGGTAGAGGTACTGAAGCATGCCTCAAATTACTTAGAGCCAACTGACTCTGAAGCTTTGCTTGAGATGCTCGCTGATGCTCAGTTGAAGGTGATATACCAGCCATATGATTGGGGATTGAACTGCTAGGGTTAGATTACTTTTTCCTACATTATACTTGATCATAAAGGTTCCCCTGATTTGCAAAATTTTAATGAGGGAAATATCAATTATTATGTTATAGAAACTTGAAGATACATAGAGCTTTAGATGTCAGTCAGGTTATAGTTTTTATCAAATTAAATACCAAAGTGGCGTAAAGTTTCTTGTTTTTGTTGAATGTTAAGAATTCCAATGTGATTACTTTTATATATGCCATTTGAGCTCTTCATCTCTCTTAAAGTACTCGTGTCCAACACATATTCGGATATGGGTGTGGTGTGGTGTTATGATCCCTTAAATATATGAAAAAATATATATATATATATATATATCTATATCTGACATTTGTCCTCGAATCTGGGTAACATAGACTTCAAATGTGCACCTTCCATGTGAAAAACCAATCTCTGGTCTGCAACCTCATCTGATCCACGCACAAATGAGGAGTGTCTAAGAAATTTGAATTGGGTTGCAAGGAGCCATTGCTGATCTTGGGAACCTTAGATAGGGCAGCTTCCCTGTTGTTTTGAGGAGGATTTCAAACAATAGGGGAAGATCTTCTTAATCTTTGCCATTTATTTCTTTGCTTACAATGTGATAGAAGGGCTGAAACATCTAGTAAACTAGTATTTTTATTTGTTAGTTATAACTTTGTTTAAGATAGAGAGAAGGCTCATTTATACATCTAACCGTTGCCATTCTTGATTCTTTGATTGCTTATTGACAAAGGTTTACATAATAGGCTAATAAATTTTAGTGAAAATGTACCGAGGATACCCAGACATATCCCACAGCGCTGATTAGCCATGGTCATCATTTCATACTGTTGTTAAATGTGCAATAATTCATCTTTTTAGTTCGAAAGATCATCCGCGTTATTGGTAATCCTAAAATGGTATAGTTTATATATAATTAATTAATTAATTAATTAATTATCTTACAGGTCTTTATTAATTAAAAATTTCAGGTCAGTGATTACGTGATTGGTTAGTT
>JBBYHO010000015.1:20451517-20463178 GCA_038382025.1 Adansonia gregorii | reverse complement strand
ATAATACTAAATTCAAGGCCTACTCGCCATCTACAATCAAAAAGATAATTCTAAACAATCAAACATGTGTTCATCCACTATGCAAATGACAAAAAATAATTTATATTTTCAAGAGCAATCTAACCAAAAAGCAAGCAAATCAATGATTTCTCCTGTAAGTTTCATTTTTTTATCTTTTCTGATCCATCATCAACAAAGGTTTCAAATCCAACACTTCCCACCCCACTCCCCTTTTTCCCCCTTCTTTCACAAGCAATAATGGGAATACAAAGTTTTCCAGTAACCAAACAACACAAATTTTTTTTTATTGTTTCTGCTGCCACCAGAATTGGTAATCCTGAAACATGTAATGTTGAAGAATTTGCAAGCTCAACAAATATAAGAGGAAATTTTTTGAAGGAACTAGCATCGGCAATCTCATTAGGCAGCTACAAGATTGTGCATGAACAGCTGCTTTTCTTTGGAGAATCATCCTTCTGATTCTCTGTGGATAAAGATTTCACGAGTTAATTACTAAAAGTGGGGATATGATTATAACATGATTGTCATACACAAGAGTTGGTACATGAAACAATGCAAGAAATCAAAAATACATATGATGCCATGGATTTACCATTGTTTTTGTCCGACAAAGGAAGGCGCTGAACGACAAGCATTGTGATTACACCTCCCGGAAGTTCACCATCAACCAGGAGTACGGAGTCAGCAAGTGTCCTGTTGTTTTCAAGTATCTTTCCAGCATTGATTAGCTTCACATCCTGTATTGTCTTTGGGCAATTTTCTTTGTCTGGAAAACAGAGAAGAGTTTCCATATGAAAATACAATCCAATTATATACCCAACCAAGCACAGTGTTTTTTTAATCAACAAAGGAGGCCATGGGATAAGGATAGGGTTACAGATTCTGAGATTCATGAACTAACTGGAGCTTAGCTAAGCCCCAGATTCTCGAAACACAATGTTATTACAAACAGCACTACAAGCACAGGATATTGCTCATAAAATGAAACTAACTAAACATCGAAGGTCATCTGAACTCTGAATTGAATTTGAGATTGCACAGTGGAATATTATGTAACCATAGGCATGATCAGCCTTAACATATCAGCCTCAATTAGCATAGGCAAAATATGAACAAAAATGTTTCTGATTAGCTCTTAGATTGTATAATAACAAGTAGAAAATCTAGCAGATTAAATCAGAGAAGCTTTATCATTCAAGAAATCAGTATGTTATTGATCTAAAACCATCATGTTCCTTTGAATTCCTATGGCATGGATCCAAGAATACAACAAAAGGTTAAAGAAAAAAATCAACTCTCCACCCATTTTTTTACCTAAGAAATCATGCGAGATGGTAAAGAATAGAACCAAAAGACTATTCAAAAAACAAAACTAGTTTTGCAATCATAAAGAACAATACAGGATCTCGAGTCTTTGGCACAGATAATTTTGATTTTGAAACAATGAAAAACAAAGACAAAGACACTTTTACATACAAGAAACTAGCAATGAGAAAAAGGTTTAAAAAAGCACAAAATCCATGGATGCATACAATTGTAGAACAGGTAAAAATGAAAAAGAAAAAAAAAAAAAGGTTAACCTTTAGGCCATTGAGCAAGTATTTTTTCTTTGAGAGATGCCACAGTTGTAGCTGTACTGTACTTGCTTGGACCGATGTCAGTTCCATCTGCAAGCCTGAATTTGAGCTCCACCAAGTCTTCTCCAGCCATAAGTTGAAATCTCTCACCAATAAGTTACCTCAAACTCTCATGCTAATCACCACAAAACCCAGTTTTTTTTTTTTAATTTTTATGAATCAGATTGAATTAACTGATAAAACCTTTCTTTTCTGTGCAGAAGATATTGAAAGTCTGCTCCTTATAAAGGAAAACCGACATTTGAGAAGGAACTATCAAAAACCCAGACAGTTCTTTTTGCAAAATTCACTGCAAAAGAAAATCACTTGAAAATTGAGGAGACTGCCACTTGAAATTCAAGGAGACTTCAAACTCCATGAAAATGGAAAAAAAAACAGTGTTTTTAATGGTTTTACATCAACCTAGGAGCTGGGACTGATCAGAAATGTAGGATAAACTGGTCAGATCGAAAGAGGGATCAGAAGCTTTTGCAACTTGAAACCAACCAAATAGGAACTTTTTTAAGTGGGATTTTTTACCTAAATCTATCAGAGAATCTAATGGTATAGGAAGTGACACTTTTATATTGTCACCCTTAAATAACCTCCACTTAGTTATACTCCATTAAAAGAAAATAAAGTGTAATCCATTCATTAATCTGGTGAATACAAAAATCATCTGTTTGAAGGGGATGACATGTTTTACTTAGTAGTTTTAACTTTTAACTAAAATTCCCTTTTTTTTTTCTTTGACTTTGTGGAGTGTGAACTAAGTCAATTTCATGTAACATGTTCAGGGCAAAGCAAAACTCATATATTGCTTGAAAAGGGCATTTTAGAAACATGGAAACGGCAGAAAAACTGAACTGTAAAATTTTATGAAAAGTGAAAACTATCAAGAAATTTCACTATTCAAACAAAATAATGGAGACATTAGATTAAAATTACCATTATTATCATATTTGATCAACTGACTCTTTCTGATAGTGACACTAGGACATTAGCAATTATTTTATGAACAAGCCTTATCTGACTGGCTCACTAGGACTACCAAACAGTGGAAACCCTTTGGTTTGGCACAAATATTCATGTTGATTCACAGCTTGATTTTAAAGGCCTATAACACAACAATTTCATGTAAATTATGCAGCAATTGATAGCAAAGATAAAATTAATGAAGACAATGTGCGTTGGATTCTTCCAGGAAAACGGAATCGTGCTCAAAAACTGATGTAGTATAAAGGGAAGAATCATTATCATTAATATGTAAGTTTCACAATGGAGAATCTAACACCAATTCATGTTCATTCAATATTTTACTTTATTTTAAAGTCTAAAGACGAGTTACTGGCAGATGCTTGGTTGACAGATTCTTTTGGAGCAATTTGGAATGGCGGCCACGCCTACAACCCCACGTCACTTTGTGCATCTAAATTATGAAATCCAACCATCAGCTAATGTCGGATTTGGCGGAGGTTGAATATAGATATATTTAGGATATGAATTTATTTTTTTAATTTTTTATATATTTTATATTTATATTGAAATATATATCAGATATAAATATTTTTAAAAAATAAAATTCAGGTAACATAGATATTAATATTAAAATGAATAACAAAGAAAATTTCGTAGGCCAGCTAACCAGACCAAATCTTACAGTCTAAATTGTGACCAATTCAGATTTAATCTGTCCGTGACAGATATACCAAGAGAGCTCAAAATAGTCAAAAACACATACCTAAAGGCAATCAACTTCCATTAAAGATTATATCTAAATAAACGACTATCCGGGTTAGCATCAGAGCTAACTACATCCGGATCAGCATGCCAGTTGCGAAGGTAAAAAGCTGACTAATTGCAGATTCATGGCCAGATAGCAATATCCTCCCCACCCCAACAACAATGGGACAGATGATGAAACTTGCGGTCAAATAAAGCTGTTAATGGAAGAAATTTAATGTCAAATCCTTTTATCTACCATGTTGGTTTTTATTTACAATTGTTAAAAAAGAGTCCCAATAAAGACTGGGGATTCAAAGTGACAGCTTGCTAAACCAACTCATTGTCCTCACCATCATTCTTTTTCACTTGTTATTTTTCAATATGTTGGAAGTTCCACTAGCAATTCAAGCTTCAACCAGACTAGTCTTGCACTAATAGGTAGACTAATGATAAATTAGTCATTACCAAACAAATTAGTTTATGACTTTACCATTGACAAATTGCAAATAAGCAACTTAAAGCACACACGAATTTTGTAGCTATGTATAAACTGGTGGCAATAGTCACTGAGATTATCAGATATTACACATGAGACAATGTTTTACATTTGGGAGCCTGCAAAGCTGGGAGGTCCACCACTAAGAAAAAGAAGACTCAGTGGAACTATGAAAATCAGGAGAATATACTTACAAATTTACAATAGTAATGTTTCACTAGCAGAACCCACAGGATTAAATTCAACACTCGCCAAAAGAAAAAAAAATCCATAAAAAATGACAAATGGCATGGCTAGCTAGGAACTAGAAGTGGAACTATTGTCTTTCATATACACACAAACTATTAAAAGAATTGCAGGTGATGATCCATCGTCTTGGCTGAAATTAGGGAAAAAAGTAAATTATAGACCCGCCACAGGTCATTGGCTTCTGAATCTAAATTCCAGCATTAGTCAGAAGATTGATAGGTAATCTGATAATTCTTCTTTGCTTTATAGCACATAGAAAACAACAATCACCCTGATCCTGTAAAAGGATTTACCACTGTCTCCCTAGGAACTTAGATACGAAGAAATCTTTAAAAACATAAGCCGCGAAGTGTTTAGTTTATGTAGCAGCTCTCATTTTCAACGTCTAAGAAGGAAATTAAAGTTTTTGAGTTCATTTTCCCAACATAGAAGCTGACTCAAGTAGCTTCAACTGTCTGATTTCCTAGGTGCCGAGTCTTTCTGCAATCCACTAGCAAGAATTAATGGAGCTCACTTTGAAATGATTTGACAGCCATTTCTGGCACTAAAAAGATCAAGTTACTTAGAAACCATAAGAACAAATGCCAACACCATCGGGAGTTATAAAGAGAATAAATAATATAATAAGAAAAGGTCGATGCTTCAGAATCACTAATAATTTTTAACTCCCCATTATTCTCCTTTTCTTGTATATAACGTTGGAAGTTCAACAGTTGAGGCATGTTTCTTCCTGTTCAAAGAGTTAACCTAGAGTTTAGTTACTTTTGTTCATGTAATCACTTTTAAAAGATGATATTTAGTAAATTTAAAATTCGAATCTTATTGTCCGTAACCTTTTTCCTTATTCTTAAGCTTTGACCTTCATTGTACCCAAACAAAGGTCTTTAATAGAACAGCTGTAGGCTGCTGATATAATGTAAATCTTTCGCCTACCAGCATTTTAAGAGTAGGGTAAAATTCCATGAAAAAGTTTTGCCTTTGTGATAAGTATTAGAGGATTTAGCATCTTTAATCACTTTGCATAATTGGAATTAGGTTCTATGAGACTATAAGCATTCCAAGTTTCACACTTTCCAATCCATTTCTTTAATCATAAAGAATTCATCAATTCTTTTAAGATAAGGACAAAAGCAAAAGTGCGAAGTACCATGAACCCACTAGTTCTTTTTTTTTTGTGATACATCCAACCTTGTTCAATGAAAAAACAACTAAAAAAAAACATTGTTTAACAACTTTAGAGCAACCATGCCATGAGCATGTAAAGCATCTATGGACAATCATGGCTTATCATGTTAGTTAAAGCTTAAAACTTCATGGAGTGAAAAAAGAGGGATGAGTTATTATATTTATGTTGTTTAATCAACCAAAAAGAAAAAGAGAAAGAAATAACAATTTGAAGTTTTCTTACCTTAAATTCAAAACAAAGAACGCATACTTCAAGATCTGCAGCAGGCATAAGCTACATATTATAGATGCAAAGTGCCAGAGAAGGGAGAAAAAAAAAACAAACCCCAAAGCTCAAATAAATTAGCAACCAATCGGTAAACTTTGCTATATATCTCCTTTATTTTGTCACAAATAAGCATTACAAAGATATAATGAATGAAGGTAAGGATTAAATTAATGATGAACTTTAACTTATAAAATTGTTATATGATAATATCCCAATCAAAAGCACCATCTAGCACAAAACTCAACTTTGTAACAGCCTTGCCTTGCAGGCCAAGCCTCCCCCATAGCTGCGAGCATATCAGCCCATGAATTTGTTTCAGGCAGGATGATAAAATTTCACCTCCAGCATTAAAAAATGGCCGTGAATATAAACTCTTGAGGTGCACATAACCTTCCCAGGTATGAAGTCATTCAAATGGCGATGGGCTTCATCATATCGGCCGAAAGGGCATTAGGTAACATATGAGCTCTTGAGCATGGCAGACCTGGAAAACTTGGGGACCATTTACAGTGTGCGGATCAAAAACTTCAGCGGACTGAGGAGAAGTCAATCCACCTTGGCCTGATCGACTAACCCCTCCTACAGCATTAGCTTATTCCTGGATTCTTCTTCACAAATGACACTTCGAATTGTTGGTGGTCTTCGCCATTTCCTTGACAAAGGGTCGAAAGCATACGTCAGAGAGTTTTTTTTTTTTTTTCGTCAACTTTAGTTAACACATGTAACCACTCCTCAGTCATTCCAAGTTCTTTTCTTAATTTAAACAGTAGCAGGCTCATATCAGTTGCCTTCCACTTCCGGTGACACCAACCTCAAACTGAAGTAGGTGAAATCTAGGAATTCGAGCAAGTCTCTGCATTGATTACTCATCAGAAAAAACAAAATTGAAAATAAGCAAGTGTAAAAATTTACCAGCAGATTCCCAACAATTGAGTATCAGCCAAGCTTGGCAAAACAGGCAAAAAAAAAAAGAAAAATGAAAAAAAGATTTATATGACTGCTTGCAATTGTAATGGCAACTCAAGTTTAGCTGCTTGCCAGAGTAGAACTATTCTGTCTACATTAACGGAAGTGGTTGAATTGATATTAATAATAAAATGACATCTATATGTTCAGATTTTTCTTTCTTTCTTGGGGTACATGACTCGAAAAATTTTGATGAAGCGAGTGCAATGTTGTTTGGGATGTGACACGTGGACAAAATTGCCACGTGTATCACAGACCTCTCCTTTTGTTTTTATTTTTGTTTTTAAAATTTGTTGTGCTTCCCCGGAGAAATCATTGGCCAATGAGTAAATTATATTTGATATGATGAGTTGTCACATCATCCGACATGTGACCTTTGGTTGTTGTTGTTGCGGTTGCTGTCTTAAAGTAAACGCGTGGTCTGGTCCGGAAAGTGGAGAATCAGAAACCGGTTGCTGTTTGCAGTTCCAACGCGAGGTTTCTCAACTCCTATTCGGATCATAAAACTTTATGGGTTCACCAGGCCCAAATTAAGGCCACCAGCCCATCACCAACATATGTAAACCATTTTATTTTAATCAAATTGTGCTTTGAACGATTATTTGATACTATCGAATCTTTCAATTCAATTATTAAGAAAGTTAATTTCATTCAGTTGTCTATCTATGCTGATGTATCTATTTACTTACTGAGATGACGTTAATTTCACTTATAACTCGTATTGAGTTGCATTCGAATGTAGCTTAAATAGGATATAAACATATTTCATGGTTGTCCAAAGTTAGTTTGGTTTAAAAAATAATCTACTTATCTTCCTAAGCTCATCTATACTTATAAATAGACACTCCAGACATAATAAATCCATCCATATATATTACAAATAAAATAATAAAATTAATGATTCACAACAAAATATTATATATAAACACGTTTATCTTTCAAATTCAAACTAAAATATTTATTGTTAATTAATATATTTTATATTGCTGCTTTTAAAATATATGACTAATTATCAAATTAGATTAAGTCAAATGCAAGCCTTCAATACTTTAGTTAAAGCCTGGCTAGTTTAGAAAATAGGGCTTTGATTTGCTATTTCTCTAACTTATTCAACGGACTCAATATTTCTATTTAAGTACTTTTAAATATTAAACAAATATCTAAATTTAAAGTCATAAATCATAAGAAAACCCAAATTATCATTCCCCTTAAAATTCAATTTTTATTGAATTTCAATCCAATTTATTGATTAAAAAAAACAATGGTTTGATTAATTCAAAATTTCCCCACTTTTAAGATTTGATTAATTCAATTTTTAGTAATAGAATTACAATTTGATAGGTCTATGGAGATCACAATTTTTTTTAACATAAAAACACCTTATTATTGAAAGAAACTATAACTGACTCTTTCTGCCACGTTAATTATAATCATTGCCAATAATATTACGATATATAAAAATAATTAGATAAATCCATCTTACCATGTCAATGATGATCCCTTTTAATAATATTATGATGTGTAAATATTTATCCTACAATAGTAATATGAACACTTTTATATGTATTTAATAAAACTTTAATACAGAGTGGATGTTAGATTCAAGCTTCCCACAAGTAAGTGTGACACTTTTTCCGATCTAATCACACTCTCGCTGATCAAGAATTTTATTGTTTAATGTATTTTCCACAAGTATCAAACTGAATGAAAAAGAAAATAAAAAGGTTTCCACCCCTAAATTACTAGTCGTTGTCGATAAACGACCTCTTATGTGGGAACAAGTTAACTTACTACGCTCCTTGTTTTTGGTCAAAATATAAAACCATATGATACTGAATTAAATAGCAATTAACATTGAACTGAACAAACTAAAAGGACGGCCTAGCTAGTTATGGTGTCAATTACAATAGGTTGATATAGCTTCTATAATACTAATTTCTTTCTTAATTTGCAGCCAGAACTAATCTCTACTTCATAAGCAAGCCACAGCTCAGGCAGTGGCAGTAGTCATCCGAGGAATAATAATATTGCAGAATGTCAAAGAAGCTGAATCGCCTTCAACATCCTGATCACCAGCTTTGGGAAATATTGAACTCGATTCTGATATAATCGTACCCGAATACGTCAAGCACTTGCGTGGATCTCCATATGTTTTACTCCCATGGCAGAATTTAGGAACTGAAGAAGCTGATGTGATTGACCCTTGATTCACGAAGCCATTATCTTCGTCTTCATCTTCATCATCAACTTCAGTTTCTTCATCGTGCTCTTCAACATTCTCTAATTCCTCATATCCTTGGAAAAATTCGAGGTTTTCTGGCTCTGTCTCCTCCTCCTCCTCCGCGTTATCATCATCATCAACATTTTCCTCGCAAACCGCATGACAACATCTAAAATTGTCATCTAAAGGCACAAGGTTAAGAATAAGCCTGCCATTTTCTCTGTAGGCTTCAAAATATTCATGATGTTTCACTTTCTCTTCTTTGAGAATGAGCCTTCCATTACTGTAATGTCTGGCTAAAATCCAAGGCATGTGGCCTGGCAAATTCCCCGTTCTAGCTAGTAACGGAATGAGGGGTGGATATTCTCCAGCGGCCATTGCCCGCCCTCGCTTCCTCTTGTTACCATGATCATAACCACTTGCTTTCTGATCCATTGCTAGCATTTTCAACGCATTATGGATCATGTAAACTCCACTTTCAGTCCCCAGCATATCGTCCATCCCAGATGACCAAGAAGAGTATGACGAAGAGTGAGTGCTTAAGGATTGGAAATCTAAGGATGCGAGTGATGATGGAGGTGATGATGACTGCGGGATGGCGTAGGAATGGATGATGAGAGGATTCAGTTGGTGAGTTGGTTTCTGAATTTGAAGGGCGTCTTGTTCATATATTAGGGTTTTGAGACCTGGCAGCTGGAGATACTTTTTATAGGTAGAGGCAGTATATTGATCTTTTTGGATTTGCATGAGAGATGGAAAGCTGGATGACCCTGATGAAATGATACCAGAGAAGGATAAAACCATGGATTTAGTTTTTGAAATCAACCCATCTTCATCGAAGAATCCCATGCTTCAGTAGTATAATTTGAATATTGAACCCTTGTTGATTAAGTAATGGTAAATTAACAGACTTTTAGGCAAGATTGAAATAGCTCCCTTAACCTGCAAAAGGGGGAAAACAGAAGGGGAAAAAAGCTTTTGGTTAGATTGAAACCGAACGAAGATGATACATATATACTAATTAGGTTATAAAATAATTCCTAAAACTTCTTTTCTTTTACATATACATAAGATTGTTATTTAATTGTTAAAAATTAAGAACGAGATATTCTACAAACAAAGCTCATAGTTAAAAGAAATTAGTTTTCTAAAATAAGCCAAATCTTATATATACATAAAGTTGATGACAGAAAATAATTGATACCATGAAGGAAGTTTATTTGGCTTGAGCAGCAAAGGAAAGGGACAAGCTTATGTATTGTCTGTAATCAGTAGCAGGGCAGTTTAACACGAGGATGACATAAGTTTTTATTAAACAATTTATGTCACATGCATTTCCATCAATCCCTACCGTTTGACCTAGTTGGTTTTAATTAACTCATCTTATCTTCACTCTCCATAGCAAGTTATTCATATTCCATAACAATAACTAAGCAGCGATGAAGATACGTCTTTGGTATAAAAAATTAACCTTATTTAAATTTACCAAATAAGGTCCGATTAATCGATATTTATAAATGGTTGTTCAAGTTAAGAAGTTCATGGGTGAGACCTACTTCACCAATTAAATTATGTAGGAAGAAGGAAAGGGTGAAAAACGCAGCAAAATGTTACATAATTTAGCGTATGTAGAACCAATCCTTAGCTAGGTCTATATAGATAGATTATTATTGTAAAAACGACATTTTAAACTTTTTTTAGTGCTTTGAGAAAGAAACTGAAAGTCTTTTTAACTGACGTTCGCCGAGTTTCACTACCATTTTGGTCTCAAATAAAAAGCATAAAGGAAAAAACAGAAGTGATTTCTCTATACAAAAAAAATGAACTTTCAAGAAACATTAGAAGCAAACAATATGTTTCTATACATCGCCAGTCAAGTTTTTAAAATCCTCTTTAAAAAAAATGCAAAAAAAAAAAAATCAGTAAAAGCAATCATGTTCATTAACATACGCTACAAGTATTAAGATTTGGGTTTTAAAGCATTTTGTTAATGATCAGTAATGGGGGGTTAAGGGAAAGAGCTAGCCAAGAATCAAAATTATGGGAGCCAATATAATATAAGAAAGAGAGAGAGAGAAAGAGAGAGTGAGAGAGAGAGAGAGAGAGAGAGAGAGAGAAAGAGATCTTACATACTCTATCTATATATTTTCGGATATTCGTATACATTACTCCATTTTTGTCTTCCTGGGAAGCCATTTTTTTGCAGACATTTTCTCTGCCTCTAATTAAACTAGCAGAAGAAACAAAGAGCTGAGAGCCTGCAGATTCTAGAAAGAGAAGCTAGCTGAGTCCATCAATCTCCCTCAGCTACTCACAACAATAACAAAAGCTTCGCAAGCTTTCAAATCTATCTCTCTTAGAGTAATTTTTTTTCCTAAAACTTGATGAGTTCTCTTTATATAGGAGAACGGCTGAGGGCTTGAATCTTCATTATTAATTTGTTTGGAATTATGTTAGTTTGGTAGTACTCTCGTCGTTTGAGGGGCACTATAGTCATTGTATATGTGTTAGAGAAACGGCTTACGAACTTGAAGCATCTCGTATGTTACTTTGACTTTCTCATATATATATATATATATATATATTCGGTGAAATGTTATATATATTGAATTTTGAAATTTTAATTTATTTATTTTTGTATAAATGACGACATCGACCGAGTTGTCATGTTATTTTGGCTTCGAAAAGGGCTTGGCAAGCCAAAATTATAAGCTTGAAAGGTGGAGTCGAGCGTAGGGAATCACAGGGAGAAAACCATTCCTCAACTGATTTTGTTTGGTTTTGTATCTTTTTACACCCATGTTTCTGCCAATATCTTACCGTTTTCTTCGTTCGATACAATCCACTGACACCCGTTTTTGACACGTACACTAACTCTAGTCTCTTAATAATATTTTTGCTAAAAAATTAAAAA
>JBBYHO010000015.1:20392509-20405572 GCA_038382025.1 Adansonia gregorii | reverse complement strand
AACCATTTGCCAACTTTTACATGCTTTGAGAAACAGGGAAAAAAGAACAGGAAATTTTTTAGGTTGCCTGCTGTAGCTCCATTGATATCTGTTATTCTCTCCACCCTTCTTGTTTATACAACCATGCAGAAACGAAAGGAGTTCAGATTGTAAGCATTTAAGTACAATATTGCAATTTAATAGTTTCAGTGATGGCAGAACCATAGCAGTTTTAGTCATGAGTTCTTTCGTCTGTGAAGGTGAAAAACATTGAAAAAGGGACCAATCCGTCATCTGTGAATCAAATTTTTTACAGTGATGAATATCTTTTCAAATTTTTGAAGATTGGTGTCGTGGCTGGTATGATAGCATTGACGATATTCAGATACAGACATGCACATAAACAGTCAGATGATTCTATTGGTATATAACTGATGATGTTATTCCTTCATCACTTGCAGATTCATATTCTCGATCAGCAGCAAATTGCATGACTGGCTGTGAAACTGTAGTCTCTAGTATCATTATGTCATGTATTATATTTTTAACCTTAGAATTCATAACGCCTCCTCTCAAGTACACCCCAAGTGCTATTCTCGCTGCCCTCATTATATCTGCTGTCGTTGGGCTTATCGATCTTCAGGCAGCAATTTATATAGAAGATTGATAAATTTGATTTTGTCGCATGCCCGGGAGCCTTCCTTGGAGTAGTCTTTTCATCGGTTGAGATAGGCCATCTAATTGCTGTAAGAAATTACAGATTTCCGCTAACTTAATTTCCTGAAGATGAACTATAACTCCAGTTTATCGGTTTGATTCAATTCTGTAGTCACTGACCTCCACGACAGGTCACAATATCCTTTGCTAAAATCCTCTTACACGTTACTAGGCCTCGAACTGCTACAGTTGGGAAGCTCCCTGGGACTATCGTGTACCGAAATATCCGACAATATCCAGAAGCAACTAAAGTTCCAAGGGTTCTGATTGTGAGAGTTGATTCTGCTATTTACTTTTCCAACTCTAATTATGTCAAGGAGAGGTACACATTCTTCTTAGCCTTTCTCTCATATTTAGGTTTCATTTAAAGGAAGGTATTCTGTAACTCATAATCAGAGTATCTAGGCGCTTAATGATCTCCTGGTAGCAAGATTTCAAGGTCTGGTTTTAGTTGAAAATGGTAAAGTTAACATAGAAATTCTTGAGTGGAGGCAAAAAATAGAACTTAGCAAGTCATTAAATCCTGTGAGGAGAAAGTTAGCAATGGCCATGGCATGCAAGAGATCAATCAAACTTGTAATTATTAGAGACAACGGGGACGTAGATTTTCTTTCTCTGCCTAAAATTAACGATTTTTTCCTCGGTACAAGACCGAAAAGTATTGGAGGGTACAAATTCATTTATTTTTTGATTTTTTTTGAGGCTGTTTTAATATGTGTTCTTTAAAGTGTTAATTTAGAGTTTAGTATGTTAGAATTGTGATAGGTTTCGATGTTTTAAAATTTGGCCAAAATCAGCTACGTTTCAATCAGATTTCAAGATGCTCAAAGTTCGTCGACATCCTTGCAGGATTTTGAGATGGTAGATGGATGAAGAAGAGCGAGTAAAAGCTGCATTCCAACCAACAATCCAGTTTTTGATGGTTGACATCTCACGTAAGAATGATTCTCTACTGCCGTTTTAAGAATCCATTATTTTACATTGTCTGGTTTACTGTTTTTGTTTGTTTGTTTCTGGTTTTAAGCTCACTTTTTCCTTATTCCCTGTGTGTGATTGCATGCAACTGTAACTGACACTGCTACCAGTGGCATGCATCTATGCCCTGAAAGAATTACACAGGAGTCTTCAGAAAAGAGATATCCAGGTAATTAAATAAATGATCGCTCAAATAATTATATGATGCAACAAAATCTACATTTAGCTATAGAGCGTAGTTAACAGAAATATTATATATAAATACATATATATATATATATATATATTTAAAAGCTTCCTTAAAAACAACAATGTCTAATAGCTTTTGCCAGTTACCTGGGGTTTCCTGCATTTTGTTGCACAGCTTGTCCTGGCAAATCCTGGAACAGTGGGATTGACAAGTTTCACGCATTAAATTTTGCGAATTTAATCAGCGACGACTAGATCTTCCTCGCTGTTGCAGAGGCACTGTCATCATGTTCTCCAAAACTGGTGGAAGAAAGTATGAAGAATGAAGAAAAATGGTCGTTTGTATGATAGAAATGAGAGCAAAATGTTCATATGCAGATTGATAATGAGAGGGGTCAATTATGAAGGTGTGGTTTAAGTGGAGGTTGTGGCTGAGATCATACATCAAAGGGACAAGACAAGAGTGTATAATGTTTTTTGGACATTATATTGTGTTCTAAATTTGCACAAAAAGTGTCCAATGAATCCATTATTTTCCCAGTAGCTTGTTAACCTAGGGAGTCACTTACCAAAACCCAAGTGTTTTGTGTCGTATGAGGTAAGATGACCAATTATATATATTAGTATCTGTAGGCAATGGAATCACCATAGACATAAGGAACAGCTAGATTCATTAAGAACTCAACCCACGCTCAGATGTTCATAAAAGAAAATATTCACATTTGCCCTTACTAAAGACAATGAGATTTTAGCCTGCTATATTCCTCCCCCCCCCCCCTTTTTTTTAAAATTTTCCATTGAGCACATTTCGACTTTAAGGTTCGGCCATTAGCAGACAGCTTGGTGGTCCCATTCCCATGTCATAGATTTCCTCCATCTGAACACAGACATCCGGTATGACATATATTTTGTATTTATCTTTAAATATAATAAATATTGTTTTAACAATTAAATTGATACAGAATTTAATTATTTTATTTAAATTTTAACATATTTTTTTACTAATAAGTCAAATGATTAATTATTGACAAATGTACTTTAAGTGTAGGAAATACGATATTGGACAAATAAATATTAAAAAAATGATTATTAAAATTCAAATTCGAAAATTTTAATTTTATATTAAATTAAAGGATTGATTCTCTTTAAAGTTTAAACTTAAAACCATACGTTTTTCAGCAATATTCAGGAAATCTACTTTAAAAAAAATAGGAAATGCGTTTATCCAAATAAATTCTAAATATAACCGCTATTATAATATGCCTTTGAACTTCAAATATATAATGCTGCCATAAGGTAGAATATCCAACCAAAAATTAGGCTAAGGCACATTAACCTTCAAAGTTTGAACAAGTATCAAGATTCAAGGACAAGTAGATACTCTGCCACCCTCCATTCTGTCAATACTCTTTCTTTTAAGCAATAAAATAAGAGAGCAGAGAGTATTGGGGCAGGTTGCCTACCAAACCCCCCTCCCCCCCCCCCCCCCCACGTATCAAGTCCATTTTAAATTGCCCGAACTTTAAACCTTAAAATCCCTAAAATTCTAAATCCTAAACCCTTAAAAAAGATCCATCTCCCGTCCCAGTAATATGGGTGGAGCAATTATTCTATAACTCTGGCTTATGCGTAACCCTGGGAGGATCGGGACATGAATAAAGCCCAGTTGAGCCCACCTATATCTGGCCCATGGACACTTCCAGACTCCAGAATTCAAGAAAAAGAAGAAAAGAGATGAAGTGGCATGGCTAAAACGTTACGCCGTTTGTGAGATCATCCTCTTGAGGACTTGGCTTGCTTAGCTTCCCCTGATATGATAGTACAGTGGACACAAGGCAAAGTATCGTGACACAAAAAAAAAAGGACCCAAAAACCATGGCTTTACTCCCGTCTCTTCGTGCCATTATCGCTCAATTTTACAGGCAAACAAAACTGCCTCCGCGACTGATCTTATCCTCTCTTTTATTCCCCAAAAAGCTCTCTTCTTTCTCCCCTAAACCCCAAACACTTAAACCCCTTGGCTCCGCTCGCCAAGGTTCTTTATCTTTGCAACCCCACTCCCCCAATTGAATCTTTTTTTTGCTCATTTTGACTTCGATTTGTAACTACATATTTCACCTTTTCCCTTTTGCAGAGACCACTTTCGTCTCCAACAACGATGAGCGCTTGGTCAGTTTGGGTTCAGTGAACCAGGGTGACCCAATTCAGAGCCAGAGCTCGACCAGCACCATTGCAGCCGTTGTCACTTCCTTAGGAGGCCCTCCTGCTGCCGTTGGCATTGTTCGTTTGTCTGGTCCCACTGCTGTCGATATCGCTGGCCGTGTCTTTTTCCCGGCCAAGAAGAAGAAAAAGAAGACTTTTGACTCAGGTTCGGGTTCTTGGAGGCCTACAAGTCATGTTGTTGAGTATGGCGTTGTTTTGGATTCTCAGGGGAATGTAGTTGATGAGGTATACTTTCGTAAAAATAATTACCTTTTTCTAAACCTTTTCTTTGTTGTTACTGGAGTTGGGGCTTGGGATATCGATGGTAAAGTCGGCATTTTTATTTTCTTTTAGATTTTAGCTGTGCCAATGCTGGCTCCAAAATCATATACTCGTGAAGATGTGGTTGAGCTCCAGTGCCATGGAAGTGAAGTGTGTCAGCGTCGTGTGTTAAAGGCTTGCTTAGAAGCTGGAGCAAGGCTTGCTGAACCAGGTTGGTTTTGGTTTGTTGTGTAAAATTTGATGCGGCTTTCTCATCTTGGATAAAAATTAAATCAATTGAGGTCATTTTAATTCTAGTTTGATCAAAAAACCAAGTGTATCCCTCACCGATTTCTTGTTTACTTTGTCCTTGAAAACAAGCATTTAGTATATGACTTTTCGACCCCTCTTAAAGAGGCATTGGGGAGGTGTTGCAAAATTTGTATACATTCATCTTTTGTTAAAACGTTTCCTCATCTTTCATTTTCCTTCCCCTGTTTTTAGGCGAGTTTACCCTCCGTGCATTCTTAAATGGTCGCTTAGATCTTTCCCAAGCTGAAAGTGTTGGAAAACTAATTTCAGCTAAGTCTGTTGCTGCCGCTGATGCTGCTTTGGCAGGAATTCAGGCATGTTTTCACCATTTGAATTCTGTTGTTTATTATCTTTAAATTTGCCGTGACTCTTCTAAATAAGGGTTGGTTGGCAGTGTGATTAACAAATTTGATGAGCTTGGCTGTTTGGCAGGGGGGCTTCTCTACCTTTGTCAGATCATTGCGTGGACAGTGCATTGAGTTGCTTACCGAGATAGAGGCTCGTTTAGATTTTGAGGATGAGATGCCGCCACTCGATGTCAACTTAATTATGGATAGAATTCGTGCCATGTCTCAGGATGTTGAGCATGCATTGGAGACCGCCAATTATGACAAACTTCTGCAATCAGGATTGCAGGTACATCCTCGGAGGACTCAGACATCTTTGAATGTGTATGGAGTGGACAATTTCTGTTAGTGAGTTCAATTGGAGAAAGTGATTTCTTATTTAGAATTCACATTTTTACACCCAAAATTCATCATAAAAGTGACAGAGCAGTTTCCACTTTTTGAACATTCAGTTGGATCGTCTATATCTACTAGTCATTATCATTCTTTGACAGTAAGACGCATGGAGCCTTGGGTTGTTACATGTTTGGAGACAATATATGCATCTTATATTTATGGTTAGTTATTAATGATGCAGTGGCCTCCATTTTCAAAATCTTGCAGATAGCAATTGTTGGCCGTCCGAATGTTGGGAAGTCAAGCCTCCTTAATGCATGGAGCAAAGTACGTTGTTATCCCTCCCTTCTTCCCATTGCATAATTTATTTGGATGGCAATTACTCAGTTTTGATGTCTATGTGTTACATCATCTAAACAATTTGTTTGACTTATGAACTCTTAGTCCTTTCATTTGCTCACACCGGTTCTTTCACATAGAAATGGTATGGGATCTTGTTCAATAACATGTCTTACTTTTAGCGTGCAGAGTGAGAGGGCAATAGTTACAGAGATTGCAGGAACCACTAGGGATGTGGTTGAAGCCAGTGTTAGCGTAGCTGGTGTCCCTGTAACGCTTCTTGACACTGCAGGCATCAGGGAAACTGATGATGTTGTGGAGAAGATTGGTAAGATTTTTCTCCGTTCTTGATTCTAATTCCAAAATGAGTCATGCAATTTACCAGCACCAAATAGGAATGCCAAGTTGATTATTATAGTAGATTATACTTTTCGCATAAGAAAGCTGGTTCCTGTAAATACATCTTTGATTCAATTGCCAGTCTCTAGAACACATGTATGATGAAAGTTTATTCTGTTTCACATTGGAAAAGCAACGGATTATCTTTTCTGGTGGTCAGAAAATTGGGTTATACACCATAGTTTGTCATTTCCTATCATGAAACCCCCAAATAACTGGCAAAGATGGGATTTGATTCTTCTAGGTCTTCTTTGTGCTGCATAGACACTGTTGTTTAAACTTGATGGCACCTTTTGGCTATCAATTATGCTTGGGGGATTGTGAGGCTTGATATTAGCACGTTGCTGTTAATGCCATGCAAGTTTTTTTTTGGGGGGGGGGGGTGCAAAAGATACAATTTAGTTTGATTTCTATGAAAGGTTTAGAACCTCAATCTTTTCCTTTCTTTGGGTGAAGAAGTTAGTTTTATTTAATTTTACACTCTTTATAGCAAATAGTAAGTGTTTTATGATTTATCCTTTGTCTCATCAGACCAGTTGATTAAGTATTATTTGAATAGTTTTGTTCGTAATTGGGAGTTAATTTTACGCTTTATGGTTCTTCTTTTATTATTTTAATAATTACTTGGATTTGTTGGATCACTTTGTTCTAGGTGTGGAACGATCTGAAGCAGTTGCTATGGGTGCGGATATCATAATCATGACAGTGAGTGCGCTTGATGGATGGACTATGGAGGATACCAAACTTCTCGAGAGGATTCAATCCAATATGGTAAGCCATTGGCATTGCAGTTAACATCTACCAATCTCAATCTTGCTGCTTTTGAGTACTTCCATCCGATGAATTAAGCTTCTTCGAGTATATACTCTAATTGGGTTTTGTTTTGGGGTTTCAGAGATCAACATCTATCCCGATGATTCTAGTTATCAATAAAATAGACTGTGCTTCAACCGCGTGCTCTGATTGGGTGGATAGAGAAGCTAAATCTTTCACTAAGCATGTCTTTACATGTGCCATCACTGGTCAAGGGATACAAGATTTGGAGAAATCAATCTTAGAGATCGTTGGCCTAAACCAGATTCCCGCTGGGGGACGTAGATGGACTGTGAACCAGGTTAGTCTTTTTTATAGCTGCCTATTCAGCCCTTTTATTTTCCCGCTTTTAGACGACCATATATTCGTTTATCATGGTCAGGGTTCCATAGCTGTCTCTCTAATCACGGTCTCCATGATTCTGAGTTCTGATTGATGCTTGTGGAATATTTTCTTTCAATTTCTTAGAGACAATGCGAACAGCTGATGCGTGCCAAGGAGGCTTTTGAAAGATTGAAATCGGCAGTAAAGGAAGAACTGCCAGTTGATTTTTTGACGATTGATTTAAAGGATGCAGCGTTGGCCCTTGGCCAGATAAGTGGAGAAGACATTTCTGAGGAGATTTTATCCAACATCTTTGGCAAGTTCTGTATTGGTAAATAGTTCTTTGTGAAAATAGCTGATGGCGTGAAGCACAAATTTTTGTTTATGTTTTCACTGCGAAAAGATTTGATTTATTATTTCTACTTCTGACAAGGAAATTTGTTTGTTTTAATAATTATATAATCATATGTTACTGTATTTCTAGACAGTTAAATACTGTGCCGTTTTAAGCTTTATTTGTTAGGAAAGATAAGAAAAAAAAAGATGATAAACTTGTTAATTTAATTGTGAAGCTATTAAGTAGGAAATTAATTGTGAATCTTAATCATTGAATTAACAAATATTCAAAAGGAAATAAAAATTTATAGAGAATAAGGAAACAAAGGGAAGTTCCTTTGAGCTTAAAACCGAAAAGGAAAACCAAACGAGCCTAATGATATATCATACTACCAAAACAAAAAAGGAAAAAAGAGCCGAAGAAGAAAGCAAAGAGACGACAATTTCACTGAAATATTAAAGAATGAAATAACTAGCGTGCTGAAGAGTACAAAGAAACAAGGTGATAGGGAGTAGGATCCGGACATGGACGGCGACGGAGCATGTTTAGCAACTTCCTCTCCGGCAGCTGATGATGATGGTGCCAGGGTTTCTGATGACCCTGGGACCGTAGGTGCCTGTGGTGAGTTGGGAAATGGAGATTCACTTGATGTTGCGTTGGCTGCTGTAATGTATGAGACAACGTATGAGCTTGTTTAAACGAAGTCTTGAACTTTAATGCTGTATTTTGATGCAAACATAGCAGAAATTAAACTTGATGTAGCGTTCATTAATTACGTATTTGATCACTTTGCCTGATATAAAATATTAGACTAAAATAAGATTGTCAAGAATCCTTTCTTGGTTCTGTTTTTTGATTTTTTTAGTCTTTAATCAAAAGTAAAACTGAAATCAATGAAGCTGATTGTTAGAGCAATTGCAAAAATATGAAAATCGAGAACATTTTGTTTGCTATCAAACAAGTAAATAGAAACACGGGTGATAATTCGATGCTTGCACCTGCAACATCACATTGGCTGATAATAGGAGGTGCCGAAACCTGATAAGCTGAAGGCAGAGCAGAAGCCTTTGTAAGATTGACGTTGACACCCAATTCAGCACTGCTTTTTCAGGGCTTCGCAAATGCAGTCGGCATTGGTTTTCGACACCGTTTTAAAGCCAGAACAACACGAAGGAGTGGGTTTCTCTTCACTGCTATCACTACTGAAGAACAAGACACAATCTGCCATGTCATATATGATAGAAGAACAACTCACTGATGAAGTCGGTGATAATGAGGGTGACATTTCGGAATTTGTCACCATAATGCAGACCATTAAAATACAAATGGCAATGACAAATCCCATTTTTTTTATTTGCTTTGATTTGACAAAAAAATAGCTTGCTGTAAAAAGATAGAAGAATTTATAATTTGAAAATTAACTGAGAAAAAGACAATGGTAAGTAAGTATTTAAAGATAAAAAGAACAATTTTTCAATCTCAAAATTCAGTAGTTGTAAATAAGGATTTGAAGATGAGAACAAGTTTCCAATTTTGAATCTCTCTATTTCTCTTAGTATTTTAAAAAGATTTCTGTTTTAAATGTTATCTTTTTTGTTTCAATCCTAAATCGTATTTCATCTATACTCAGATTTAAAATATCAAGTTTTATTTATTTAAAATGTCTAATTGAAAACAAATTATTTTATGTTTTATTACATAAAAAGAGTAATTTTTTTTTACAAATTAAACTTGAAAAATATGTATTAAAAGAAATATAAATTCAAAGCTTAACTTTATCGGTTGATAAATTCATCTTTTAAGAAATACTAACATTTAACATATTTCGAATTAAAATACTAATATTTATAATTTTTTTTATTATTTTAGATTACAATCTTTTGTACCCAAAACTGAAAGCAAAAGTTTTAATTCCGTAAAGTTTAATCTCATAAAAGAACGTTTCCATGGAAGCGTTATGTGTACGTAGCCATTGATGCATGGAGGTAAGGAGCCTGAAGTGTAAGGAGAAGCGAGTTAGCCCCAATTTATGGGGAGTTCAACTGGAAGTACTTATGTTTAGGCAAATTGAATCGTGTAAGAAATAAAAATGATTTACTTGCTTAGGTTCATCTCAAAAACATGTTTTGTCCTTTAAATAAATTAAATATATTAAAAATTTATTTTTATATTAATTTAATTAAAATTTTATTTATTATATAAATAATAATTTAAATTAAATTAAATTAATTTAAATTATAAAATAAATATTTTTATTTTAACTTAATTCAAATTAAATTTATTAAATGAAACAAATAACTTAACTTATAAACAAATTTAATTAAAATTTATGCAGTAATAATTATACAAAATACCAAGCATTGGTTTTAAAAACAAGCTTATGAGCGGACATTTCTCGACCTGGTGTGGTTCATCGTGAACCACTGCCTCTGCTCAACTGTAGTCTTTTGGAAATACGGGGGACATAAGCCATCCTGGCACGGTCTTGGACTGCCCTAATATATACTATATGGATACTATCATCAATTTTATGAACTTATGAACTGTTTAAACTTAATACGATATTATTAAAAGGAAAAAAGTTAATATTTTTACATATTAAATATTTTTTATATTAAAAGAAAAAATGATTAAAGAAGTTCTTTTACTTGTGAGCTATGCACTTATATAATTCAAGCGTACAATATTAAATTTACTTAAATGTTTAAACTTGATGCGAAGACTATTACATAAAAAAAATTAGTTTTGTGTGTATTAAGCATTTTTTAAGGTTAAATATGAAACAAATTTTATAGATGCCATTTATGCATTTAAATAACTCAAACATCTAATATTAGACTGACTTAAGTGAATAAACTTGACAATTGTACAAGGGAAAAATTAATATATTTTGTATATTAAGCATTTTCCAAGACCAAATTATTATAAAAAATTTTTATTTGTGAGTTAACTGTTATGTTACCGTCCATTGGGTTTTCAAGAGGTGAATGTTGGTGACCACGGTAATTGAAATGTATAACCATTCTAGAGAATCTAATGATTTGGCCTTTCTATTGTCAAGGTAGGGATGGATCGACAACATTGCTTTATGCCATGGTGGTGCTTTGTTTACTGTTCTTCTTTTGTTTTAATGTCCGATTTGAGGATGTGGAATGTGTCCTATCTTAGTTTGATGTTCTGGTTTTGATTTGTAGAATGTATCTTCTTGTGTTTGGAATTATGAACAAGTGTCAGGTTGCTGCCGTTTGGCTCTTTATTAACGAAATCTCATTTCTTGATTGAAAAAACAAAAAATCTTTAAAAATATCTTCAAAATACTCATTTCTTAGATCGATCTCTCTTTATCATCTTGATAGGACTACATTCTATTATAAGAATGAAATGCTAAAGTTGTTAAATGGCAAGCACCAATTTCATCTGTAAATCATGAAATGATTACATTAATTAATACAGGACTTTGGCTTGTGAAGTGGGGGATTGGATTGGAATAACTCTTTTAAACGGGAAAGGTCATTAAAGGAGTTGGTGTCCAAAAAAAAAAAAAAGAACAAGTAGGAAGCCGAAAACAACAAGGCAATGAATTGGAGAAAAGAACAACTGGGGATAGATGGATAATGGATTGATATTGAAAATAGGCCTTTCAAATTGAGAGTTATTTAGTGATTAGGTGATCTTCTCTTCTAAGACCCTCCATTGTATTCTGTCTCTAATTCGGAACAAAACAAGAACAAAAGAAAGCACTTACTAGCTGCTTAGAGTTTTTTTTTTTTTTCTAATGGCCGGATTAAGTTCTATATTAATAGTAAAATGTATTTAAGTTTGGTTCAATTCAAAATGAGTAAAAAAAATTGTCTAGATCAATCCCTTTTATAAAACATATTATCCTAGTCACAAAATCTATTTAAATTTATACATAGAACAAATAATTTTTTTTAAAATGCGCCAAAGACAAACAGGACTAAACGGTCTGCCGAATCTGTAGGATGTAAAAATGCATCGATACGGAAGCACCCACATGAGTAGGAGTAGACAAAGTGGAAGCGAGAATGTCAGCTTGAGTGGCATAGACATTAGTGAGAATCCAATGCCCCGTAAACCCAAAGATTCTTCCGCAAAGTTTGTTCATAGAAGGTGAGTCAGGGCTTATGATGGTCTAAAAGCGTTGTTGATGGATCTTTCTTAAGAAAGAATTATTCATTCTTAATAAAAATAGATATCTCTTAAAAAAAATCAATCTGCTAAAAAAAATCTATATTAGTAATAATAAAACAAGTTAAAAAATGTCATGTCAAAAAATTAACTTATATTTTAAAAAAATCTCATTGTTTTTAAGTACATTTTTAATTCAATATCTCTATCTAAATCCTCTTAAATACAAAACAAACTTTCAGATTTAAATTAGATATCTTAACTCTTCAATAGGCCTATTGCTACCATGGTTAAGAGAGAAGAGAATTAAATTCCATGCTTTTGGAATCTAGGTCAATCACCGAACCCCGAATCTAGAGATTGTATATATTATAACCTTGGAATGGAGTATTAGAATTTGGAAACTTTACTATATTATACAGTAGAAGAAAGTTATTATTATTGCATAGCAATGGACGGCTTGCAGCTTTGGATTAACACAAGTGTAATTATTTAATGTTTTAGTAAGTTCAACAGTAAAACGAAATTTGAGTGTCTATTATTTTAATATTTTCTAGTTCCTACTGAGTTAAACTTTATTAGTTAGAAAAATTGTAAAGATTTAAACTTTTAGGTCAACTAGTTTGTATAAATAACACACTAGTATATATGTTTCCTGTTTGCTTTCGACGCTCCTATTTCATTTTCTAAAAGTACTACATGAGATTTTAAGATTATTATTCTGTCTTTTCGAATTATATATTGCAATTTGTTTGAGTATATATATCTGTATATATGTACGTTCGTGAGGATGTAACAAGCACGTACGATTTACATTAGATCTATAGTTTTACATATATGGTAAGCATGGTTCTTTAACAATCATTAATTGTTAAACTAAAGTACAAAATTTACATAAAATCATGTAAGGTGAAAAATATAACAATATGATTTTTTTTTTTTGTAATAATAACTTGCTTTTAGGGCACCCTTTAAGAATAATTAAGTTCTATTTAAAATAATATTCTTATGATGCTTAAATTTTTTGAGTTTTAATACAATGAGAAAGTATATTACTTAATACAGTACCTCGTGAGCTGCATCATTGCCCCAAGCGCAAAGATCTATTTTAAAATCTTAGAAATTATATAGTTTAAAAATATCATTAGAACACTATATAGATATATATATATATATATATTTTTTCTTTTTGAAGGGTCAATGGTTTGATCAAGTTGGCCAATTGGGAAAGGAGAAATTAAGCAAATAGAATAATATCTAATGCTTTCTAGGAATATTCTTTGTTTTTCCCTCTTCCCTTGTAAATATATCTGAACCACTTAATACTTTTGTACTTTTAATCACATTCATACATGCAAACCAATACATTTGCCCTATTTTTTTT